>JAJLXE010000014.1:15625-353699 GCA_030571095.1 Hansenula sp. yHMH451 | reverse complement strand
GATTTATCTTTCAATGTAAATGGATTTTGTTTCTATCCAATTTTATTTAGTAAAATGTAGGTAGATCTCTGTAGTAGGTAGTATTAGAGTTTTTGATTTGAACATAGATCTTAACCTGCTTAATAATATTGTCGAGGCTATTGTCTATGTCTTCTAACACTGGTCGTCGGGTTTGACGCAGATGAAGCATAATTTCGAGAAATTGGTTCATCTGTTGGTATTTGTGGTGTTCGGGTGTTAAAATATGCTCTGGTAGGGTGAAAATGTAGCCGAAATTTCGGTTAAAAATTCGACTTCGTGGCCAAGTTGGTTAAGGCGTGCGACTGTTAATCGCAAGATCGTCAGTTCAATCCTGACCGAGGTCGCTTTTCTCTTTTTTGGCTATTGCCAATTTCACTTTTCAAGCTCTTTTTCTAACATATTCAAAAATAATGATGAATGATTTATTCATTGAATCTAGCAAATTCTTAATTTTTTGGTCAAATATGAAGCTGTTATTCTGATTTTCATCTTGTGTAACATGCTCAGGAAGAATTTTTGCTTAATTGTGTCTAAAAAAAACCTGCCGCGCCCACCAAAAAAAATCCGAACTGTTTACATTTCAATATCGTTAAAAGATGTACCGATCGTTAAGGGTCTCTACCAAGTAAAAGTTACTGAAACAGCGTTATAGACGAATGAAATGAAATTAAAAACACTAGACATAAAAGGAGAAAAAGAGTACTTGAGTCCGACTTCTTTATGGAAACTCTTGATTATTATTACATATGATTGTTGAAGATTGCGGCTCTGATTTGATTTGAATCTCCCTTGTTCATTCTTTCTGATCAACAAATGATAATAACATCACATAATGATACAACAAGAATTAGTTTTCTTAGCTTGTTTGTAAAAGGTTTTTGAACTTGCAGAAAGAGCTTCACTCTTATCAACCAAACTATCCAATTTCTCACCTCTTTCCAACACGCTCTCAATGGTCTTGTGTAGAACAATTTTAGTTTCATCCAATTCTTGTTGAACTCTCATTATTGAATCAGCTTGAGAAGGATCTTGGTATTTCTTGATATACGATTCCAATTCTGGTAGGTTCAAGCTCGCATTTGTTTCTGTGATGTTTTTCCATTGGATTGGAGGATGTGCTGTTATGAATTCGTCTAAAACTTTGTTCAATAATGTATAAGCTGGTCTAACTGGATATTCTTTATCTGTAATCAACACACCTGAGACACCTTCACTTCTGGTGAAAGTGTGTCCAACATATTTCCCTTCTTCAATACTTTGTCTTTTACCAGCTTCAGTTCTATGTGAAATAGTTGTGGAAAAGAATGTCATAAATTGTGAAACCCCATTTCTTTCAAAGAAACCAAACTCTGATAAGTCTCTGGCAGAGGTTAACTCGATGGATTCCTTTTCAGAGATGCTTTTATGCACACCAATATAATAAATCTTCATGTTGACACTGGTTAAATCTAATGAACCCGCTGGTGTTGATGGGGAAATAAAAGTTGTTGATGAAGTTGCTTTAGAGAATTGTCACATTTCTTTACAATCAGTGGCACTCAGTGGAACTTTTCGCGGAATTTGAAATGTGCGGAAGAGGGTAAGAGGTTAATTTGGGGTATTTTACACTGAGAATAAAGTTATTTCGACATTAAAAGTAGATATATCGGATCTTCATATACTGAAGATTGATCCTATATTATTTTAATCCATATTTGACAAACAGAAACTGAGAAAATAACTGCTAAAAGTTGAAATTTCCACAAAATTCGACTACATCCATTTTTTTTTTTTGAAAATTGCACACTTCCAATTCTCGAAAAATTTCTATATAGAACAGAACAGTCTCATCTCAATTTGTCATCTATAAAACCATTTAGAGAGAGTTAAACTCAAGATATAATAGGTAATATAACTAGATTGACAAGATGCAAAGAAGTATAATAAACTTATCTGTTTTACGTTGTGCCAGACCAGCTTTAAGATCGGCTGGTAGAAGAGGATTCGCCTCCACCACCACCACTAAGACTTCAAAATCCTTATCAAAATGGATCGTGCCAACTTCTATAATGGCTATTGGTCTTTCTTCATATTATTTAACCCAAACTCCATTACAATTGGAAACTAAAAAGGAGGTGAAAGATACTAAGTCTACTTCTGAACCTAAAGAATCAAAATCAACCGAGGAATCCAAACCAACACCAGACTCTGGTGATGTCTCAGCTCCAAGAGTTGAAGGTGAAGAAAGTGAAGAAGGTAAGCAACAATCTGCTTATAACCCAGAAACAGGTGAAATCAATTGGGATTGTCCATGTTTAGGTGGTATGGCAAATGGTCCATGTGGTGAAGAATTTAAAGAAGCATTTAGTTGTTTTGTGTATTCAGAAGCTGATCCAAAAGGTTTTGATTGTATTGAAAAATTCAAAAATATGCAAACTTGTTTTAGAAAATATCCAGATGTTTATAGTGAAGAAATCAGAGATGAAGAAGATTCCCCAGTTGAACATGAACATACCTCAACTTCTACTAGTGGCTCATTGGAATCTCAATCAGTTGCTAATTCTATCGCTGTTGAATCAATCCCAAGTGCTGACGTCAATCCAATGATCACAGAGCAAGTTCCAATAGCAAAAGAAAATTAAAGTAACAAACTGATTATTGAGGAAAAAAGAAAAATTATTTATAACCGAAATCAAATATCCAAAATATCATCATGTACATAATAAATGTGATAAATTTCGGTATTTTTTCAGACAAGGAGAATCCTTTTCAATTATATGGTAACGTTGTATATAAAAAGAAAATTCAATACAAAAGTTCAAGCATTATGCCCGCTTCAAAATCGTAAATCATGAAATATAATATTAATACTATATATCTTGTAATCTTTCGTTAATTCATTAAAATTTTGTTATTAGGTTCCCCAGTGAAACAGGTTCAAATATTCCTGTTGGATTTTTGATCCATAAAACATCTTCTTCAACATAAGCAGTTAATCCATTTTTACCTAAATTGTTACCGACAATTTTGAATAAAGAATGCCCAGTGGATAGATCATTCTTCAAAGGTGTTATAAATAAGTTGTTCCCTGTACAATAATGTTCAACAACATCTTTAAATGTAACTTGTAAATCTTTCATTGGAATTCCTTGAACGAAATTTTCATTTAATGATTTAGCATTTTTATTATTGAAATCAAATGCTTTTCTCAATATCTTCTCCACAGTTAAACCATTTGTATGAATTGGATTTAATTCTCCAGTATCAACATACCTATTAATCATACTTAAAGCGTGATAAACTTCAGGTATAATTACTTGACTTTGTTCAGAATGTAATCTAAACGTTTCGGCCCATTTCTCAAATCCAGTTGATATCGATTCAAAATTTGAACTGTTAGATCGTAGTTCATGATATAATGATTTTTTCCAAGTATCGAAAAATGCATACTTTAGTAGAACTTCAAATACATGATCAGAAATGATCCCTTCCCAAAGAAAAAAAGATTGAATAATTGTAACATTAGGGTATTGGAATGCTTTTTCATAATTGAATAAATAACTTGTTAAATTTGGAATCAATTTTTTATTTATGATATTATCAAATGCATCATAACCAACAATTTCTTTGAATGAACGTAAACCTTCAACATGGGTATCTGATTGTGGCCAAGTTTCCAAAATCGGTGTATATGATTCAATAAACTGTTCTTTAATTTCATCCATTGAATGTTCTAGGAATGGTAAATATTCAAATATCCAAACAAAGGGAGCGTTTACAGTAGAATGACTTGGGTCCCATTCTTTAATAGCATTGATAATTTTAGGTTTGATAATGTTGTTAGTTGCGTAATCAATGATTGTCTTATCCAATACTTCATTCCAATCTAGCAACAATGTGATGGCAACGTTAGGTTGTTCAACTGACCAATCTTGCAAAGCTTTGACAACTTTTGGGTACCAAAGGCTGTATAATAAACTTTGAAAATAGTCTAATTCTTCCCCTTCTAAATTGTTTTCATCTTCTGGTAAGACATGTTTCAAAAGGATAAGTTCTTCTAGAGCGACATCATTTGAGAAATCTAAGGGGTCCCATTCATTAATTAAATCAGTTACTATTGGTTTTATTGCAATGGCTATTGTTTTTTGAATGTCTAAATTTGTATTTTCGCTATTCACCGATTCAATTTTTTCAATCTCATCCCTAAGTTTTGCGGATTTAGCAGATATATCAAGACCGGAATCGATAAACAACTCTGACAAAGAGTCAATCACACTGGATAACTCTTCGTAAGCTTCTAACATAGAATCGATTTGAGCTTGTGATTGAATGATCTCATTCGTCTCATGACGAAGAAATGTTAAAGAAGCTGAAGTTTCGTCCAAATTATTGTTTATAAGTTCAAGTTCACTTCGCACTTGTTCAAGAGTTCCATCACCTTCTATGTTATGAGCAACGAGCAGCCTGTGCGAGTGAGATTGCTGCAAAAGTTCATCACTGTACTTCTTCACTAAACCCGGTACAGTAACACCTTTAGACTCGATCTCAACGATAATCTGATACAGCGTTTTCGGTGTGTCCCTTTTAATGTCTTTGTAGTATTCCTCATCCTCGCTCTCTTCTACTTCAACCTCAACACCACCAACAGACTTAACTCCACCACCAACAGCACCCCCACCAATACCAACACCGGCTTTCCTCACACCCTGCTCGATAGGCTCCAGAATCCCCTGCCCGTTCTTACCAAGACCTTGACCTTCAACGTAGCCCATCCTCTTCAACAAGGCAGCACCGATACCATACTTTTTCCCCTTGAACCCATCTCTGTGTTGGCCCGCCGTGGATTTATTGTTTAGCGTCTCAACCTCCGAGTAAGTAAGCGTTGATGTGGGCTTCGATACTTCCTCCTTGACATTTGTAGTACGGCTATCAGCAGCTGAAGGTGTTGATGATCTTAATGCTGAACCGCCCTGTCGTATTGGCTCTTCTTGATTTGTTTCTGCTGTGGTGCCACTACTGGCCTTCTGAAACGACATTGCACCAGCGCTAAAAAGCATAGGCTTGAATCCCTGGGCCATAGAAGGTCCTGGATTATGACCACCCATATTTTCATTTTCATCATCTTCTTCATCTGAATATTTCTCACCCAAGGCCCCGTGTGGATTATGGTCCCAATCATGGTTCATTCCAACTTTATTCTGTTGGGAGCTCATCGGCTCAAGCTTTTTGGTTGGAGCTTGATCATAATCGTCCAGTGTTTGTCGATTGTCCTCGATAAAGTCCAGCAGATTCAATTTCCTCTTCCTCTGTAGGCCTTCTTCTCCGGAATCACTTGTCATCTTGCTAGCAAAGCGGATTTTCTGTGGTACTTAAAGAAAACAAAAGTGTTATGAAAGTGTCAAAATCTTTAATTGTTTTCGATTTTGGTGATAAAATTCTGTAGATTTTTTTCTGACAATTAGCCGTGTACCTTAACCAGATATAATACTATTCAAAAGTACTTTAACCAAACTTCTAGAAAAACATTGACGCATCGGTATCTGAAACCATCATATACAGCTATAAATCAGCTGAGAAATGATGGAGGAGGATGTCAAGGTATGGCTAGAGGATGCTACGAAGACTCTTTCAGCAGCTCAATCGATAGGTGGGAAAGCAAATACTCAACTCAATGTCACCAAATCAACAGTTAGTGAAAATAACAGCAAACTCATCAAGAGTAATTTCCTACTGGATTCTACCAGCCAGCTCATACAGTTATTAGAGATAGTACACGATTCAGTGGAGCTACGGCTTGATGATAGAAGACATAGCATCGGTGTATTGGAGAAGCATTTAAACTTCACCCTTGATATCTTACGGAAAGAATTTACAAATTTGAAACATGTAAAAATCGATTCAAAACTGTTGTCTGGTGATCAAAGATCATTATATGATTTTATATCAACAGAGATCTTGGATACACTGCTTGACAAACAGGATGAATTGGAAAAGTCACGTCAAAGATATATTGAGCACATTGCCACACAACAGGGGATTTTAAAATCAACGTTAGAGAATTTCAACAAGACTTTTAATCAATTGGAAACAGAAGTTAACGAGGTAAGTGAGGCTAATTGGATATCAACTTTAATTGATGAAAATAACGGATTTGAAGAGGAAGTTGCTTCACTTTTGGAATCTCTCACAAAACATTATGATCAATGTGAAAGAGGGATGAGAATTGCACAGGGAAAAGAAACTGATATTTCTTTAGAAGAAAAAGATGAATTATTTAAAGTCTTGAGAAATGATTCATTAGAAGCTTCTGATGTTTTGAAAGATCTGGAAGAGTCTTTCGAGGATATTGAACAACGTTGTAAAAAAATTGAAAATTATCTCAATAGTAAATTCTTTGATATCAAGCTAAAATATTTGGTACAAGATTTAAATAAATTTGGAGAAGAAGGATTACCGTTAGTGATCGATCAACTAGATAAACAAACTATAGATGTACAAGACTTATCCAAAAATATTAATGAAAATTGTGAAGAAGCTGAGAAACTGATCAACCATTATAAACAATTTGTACAATCTTATGATAATTTAATTTTGGAGATTAGCAGAAGAAAATCAGTCCAAAAAGTAATGGAGAAAATCTTTCAAGAAGCTAAGAGTAAACTAGAAGCATTACAAGATGATGACTACAGTAAAAGAGACCAATTTGTTAAAGCTAATGGACCATATCTACCAGGAGATCTTTGGGATGGTATAAATGATGGCTCCCCCTTGTCCACTTTAAAGATTGAACTTCATCATTTACCTGATGTTGGATCAACTACATCAGCATTTTTAGGAAACGCCAAAGAGACTGAAGGATAAATTATAGAGATTTATGCCCTTTTGCTATATACAAGGTATAATTCTATATACACAAAGCCCTTGATGATTATGATGATGGCAATGACGTTCTATATGAGTTTTGTTCTTTGATTTTTTTTCCCTCCTTCATTTGTATTCGTTTTCAAGATCAATGAAGAAGGATCTTGTTTCTTCTGGAGTGATAACTTTAGGTATTCTTTCAGATGAGTGCCTTATAGCGACTTTCCCAGCTTCAACTTCTTTATCACCAATCATAATGATATAAGTATATCCCTTCTTGATACTTTCTTTGATTCTTGTACCAACAGTCTCATTCCTTGAATCAATATCGATGTAAAATCTATGGTCAGTTAATCTATCACTTTTCTCAGAATTTATAGTATCGGAGCATTTCTTTGCATATTCAACATGTTGTTCATTTACAGGTATTATAACAGCTTGTCTTGGGCTTAACCAAAACGGCCACTTCCCATTGAAATGATCAATTAAAATTGCCAAAAATCGTTCTAATGACCCATAAACGGCTCTATGAACCATAATTGGTTGTTTTGTAACCCCATTCTCATCAGTATTATACTTTAATTTGAAGTTATGTGGAAGCTGAAAATCCAATTGAACAGTGGCAGCTTGATGCTCTTTACCTGTATGGTCTTTTAACACAATATCAATTTTCGGACCATAGAATGCCCCATCACCTTCGTTAATTTCCCATTGTTTACCACTTCCTTCCAACACTTCTTTCAATGATGATTCAGCGCTATCCCATTCTTCAATCTTGCCCATGAATTCTTCAGGTCTAGTTGACAATAATAATTTATAATTTGGAATCTTAAAAATATTATAAACCCTATCAATAAGATTTAGTGTTGATTCAATCTCTTGTTTGATTTGGTCTTGTGTACAAAAAATGTGACCATCATCTTGATGGAATCGTCTAACTCTAGTAAGGCCCGACAGAGAACCACTTGATTCATTTCTATGAAGTGAACTGAAATCTGATAGTCTTATCGGTAGTTCTTGATATGAACGGTCAAATCTATCAAATATCAAACAATGACCAGGACAATTCATTGGTTTCAATCCATATTCTTCCTTTCCGATGTCACTCCCCTCTACTCGGAACATGTCATCTTTATAATTAGCCCAATGGCCAGATTTCTCCCATAATGACTTTCGATAGATCAATGGTGTAATAACTTCTTCAAATCCGTGCTTTCTTTGTTGAGCTTTCATGAAAGAAATCAGTTTATTGAAAATTCTAGTACCATGGGGTAGGAAAAAAATGGAGCCCGGGGTAACTTCATCTATCATATACAGTTGTTGTTTAGTCGCTATAGTTAAGTTGGTAGTTGCTGATGAGTCTGATGTTTTAGTTGCAAATGCTCTAATAGATCTTTTCAAGATTTGAGAATGTTTGGTGAATTTAAGACTCATTTTGTAGCCAATAATTCTCGTCTTCTGGGAATTGCGAGTCTTGGTGTATATTCAGCTGCTTCAATACAGAAACTCCAGCTTTCCCAAGCTAATACCCTTCAATAGTCTATCTCTAGTTGTCATTAAAGTGAATCAATGCATTATGTCTGTGATGCTTTGAGACCTTTCGAAATCAACACCGGGTAAAGAGAGATTTTTCGCGAAAATTATACTGATGGAAAGACCGAAGATTGGAATAACATAGTGAGTGCCATTATCTGAAAACTTTCTTGAAGTCAGAAGTTGTCAACTGAACACAAGACTTCACCGTTCCCGACTCCACAATGTCTGACTCGCTAAGCCTTTTGAGAGCTGATGTTTTGAAGAAAGCAACTCCAGCTCTTGTCAGAGAAGAAGACAAAAACTCAACAACAACAGATGATATAACAAGTGCTACGCATTTGAAATTACAAAATGGGGTCAAGTTAGCTCTAGATGAATCTACAACTTTTGAGATTGAGTCCAAGCCAATTACATTAAGAGCTGCTGTATACAGTTGGCTGAATCGTGAGCTATCAGCTGCTGTTTTCTTATCTGACTCTCAATCGAAAAATATTCAGACATTAACCTTTTTACAAAGAACTGATTTGATTTCCTGGTTAAAAGGTGACTCTGACGAATCTGAATTCATCAAAAAAGATTCAAAGCCAGAAACTCAAGATTCATCCTCTAAAGCGGAGAAAGTTGAATATGATGATCCAATATTAGATAAAATACTACAAAATGAACGTCATCTAATTGACCATAATACTGCATTAAGGGGGTTCAAGGCTGTTGATTTCAGTAACGTTGGAAGAGAGTGTGAAATCAAAATTGTGAAGGTGTTGAAGAAAAGAGGTGCTTCCAGTGCTGCCCCATCATCCAAATCATCTACTGGTAGTGAAGATCCAGCAAAGAAAAAAAGACGTCAAAATCCAATCATATTGATATCACCAGCTGCTTCATCTCTCTTATCAATTGCAAACATCAAAGCGTTTTTCGATGAATCAAGATTTGTTGATCCAAACTCAAAGGATCCACAAGATCAGGAAATTTTCACTTATCAAGGTGACATTAGAAATATATCACATACTTTCCCGAGAATTGGAAAGCAAACCTTCTTGATTGTTAACAATACAGAAAAATTTACTAAAGCTGAATATTGGGATAGAGTTG
The DNA here is from genome assembly GCA_030571095.1 of Hansenula sp. yHMH451. Taxonomy (NCBI): domain Eukaryota; kingdom Fungi; phylum Ascomycota; class Saccharomycetes; order Phaffomycetales; family Wickerhamomycetaceae; genus Hansenula; species Hansenula sp. yHMH451. The sequence continues at coordinate 344,210 of JAJLXE010000014.1, read as the reverse complement.
TTGCCATTTTCACGACTGGTCAACAATGGCAATTCAAATCTTATAAGTGGTCTGATCCACAGCAGTTGTTCCAAAAGATAAAAGGGTACTTTTTTCATTACAGTAGCGATGTGATACCGCAACAAGTTAATGAATGGAACGTTGAACAGATTGGACTTGACAAAACTAAAAGGTTTAAAGACGCAGAGGTGTTGAACCATTTCTGGGACAGTTTGGAAAAATCAATGATTGCCAAAGGATGGAGTTAAACGAAATTGTGTGTAAAGCCAAAAAAAAAGTTGTATATTAGCGCTCAAAAAGTAAAACAAAGAATCGATCAATAACTAACACTGTACTTGTAGTAACATTTGAAACGATTATGTCACAATCCGAACTGGTGTTTCACCTTCAAAGGTTTTGTGGTTTAAGAGCCCATCTTTGTGATCTATTTCCGCCATTTTTTTGCCTCACCCGCATCTCGTTGACAGCTCTCAGCAATTTTTTGATGCACTAATTAAAGCGTGAATAAGTAAAAGACAGTTTCTTTAAATTGACAACAACCCCATTTCATAAGTAAAACAATTGACTAGCGTAAGCATTCGTGAATGTTCTTATCTAGAGGACTCCGGAGCCCCGCTGGTTTACCAACTCTGCTACGGCAGATACCTTCACAATTGAGACAGAATGTTTATAAACGAGGACTTCAAAGCGCTGCTTTTTACACCCATGATCAAAGACTACTAAGAAGCCAAAGAAATTACTCCACACACAGTGATTCAAACAAAAAACATGATAAAGAACCACAAGAATCGAAAGAGTTGCAAGTAAGGAATGACAATAGAGTATGGGTACCCAAGACCAAGGAAGAGTTCCTATCCAAAGCTAGCGGATTTACGCAAAGATTGAGCATTAGGTTAAAATGGTTGCTAAAGAAGAGTATGAGACCGTTCAGTGTTGATGACTTCAGTGCGTTTTTCTCATGGATTGTAATGGGGAACGTCTTGCTGATTATTGCTGGTACTACTACGTTTGCCTCTTTGATCATTTATTTGATGAACACAGTTTTCGCTCAAGAATTGGTGGCTAAATCCTTGGGTAACTTCATCACTAAGAACACTGGTATGACTGTTATTTTCGAAAGTGCTATTGTTCCAGGCTGGGGTGATGGTAAAATCTCGTTCAATAAGTGCTTCGTTTCCAAAAGACCAAAAAATAAAAACAAGAATAAGTTTGAAAAAGGTTCACAAGCAGCAGCTATAGCATCTGCTGCTGCTATGGATGATCAAAAAGAAGACGATGGTCCATTTGATGACGGTAATTATACACAATTTGATCTTACAATCGACCAGGTGAACATTTCTCTATCTTTTAGCAAATTTGTTAATGGCCGTGGTATTCTAGATGTAGTTGAAGTTAATGGAATGAGAGGTGTTGTGGATCGTACACATGTTCATTGGAATCCCGATGATGATGCAAGAAATTATAAAAATGTTTATAAGCCAGGTGATTTTGAAATTGATAACTTCAAAATGAATGATGTCTTATTCACGCTAGCACAGCCAAATGGGTTCCGGCCTTTCAATGTTAGTATATATAACTGTGATCTACCTATCTTGAGGAAAAATTGGCTGTTTTATGATTTCTTGAACGCTACTAATATTTCAGGTGCCTATGATGATTCGCTTTTCACAATTCACAAACGTCAAAGGGTCACTGATTACAAAGATGAGACGAAAGATAGAGATGTCGGATGGAAAAGGGTCACGAGATGTAGAGTTGATGCCTTGAACGTTGACCACTTGAATACTGGGCTAGAAGGTCCTTTTGGGTGGATTACTAGTGGTAATGTTGATATGATTGGTGATATAATGGTCCCTGAAGATGAAAAGGTGAATGTGGCCGAGATTGTAACAGCTATTACTGATAGTTTGGCTAAGGAAGCAAGAAGAGCTAAAATTTTGAAGCCTGAGAATAAATCCACTTTAGAGAGTGATTCAAACCATGATGTCTCCAAATTATTCATAATGGATTTACAGATCAAGTTGAACAATGTCAAAGCAGCTGTTCCAATCTTCACAAATGACTTATCATATGTTAATTATGCATTAATTAGACCAATTGTTGGATATATTAATTCAAGAAAGACTTATATTCCAATCAATTGCCAGATTGTGAAAAAACTAGAAGATTTTGATGGAAGTTGGACAGTTTATGATTCCTTACTAATGGACGATATGAGTATAGAAGTTTATGATGCATTTGCAAATTATGTTGCCAACGAAGAGGTTAGAACCATAAGAATGAAGAGAGTTGGGTTCTGGACACTACAAGTTTTATTCCAAGCATTATTAATGAGTTTAGGTGCAATTGCTTGATGAAACTACTGTGATGATGACGAAAAACTGTAAATACGAAACTATAGGCTTACACTACGCTGTTCACTTATTTAATGATATTATCACGACAGTTGTGACTTTATTCGTAATATTTCCTGTATCCATTTTGAGCTACTGTTATCATGAGCCTAACGATTCGCGGACCAATCCTAGAAAATCTGGCATCAAACCGGTCGGCTGATCAAATCATGAGCAAAGGAGCCTTCCATTGCTCACAGGACTGGATTATTTCCTTCATTTAGGCTAATGTTTCGGCTTAAAAGTACAGTGTCCTCCAATTTTGTGGCACTGAAAAATAGTCAGAAGCTTGACATAAGAGGTAAGTCGTTGATGTTTTGATTTGGTGAGATGTGAGGTTCTTATCTAACTAAACCCAATAGCACAACAAAGAACTTACGATGGGGCATATACGAGAGCCTCAATAGCCACTCTAGCATTTGGTGAGTTTCTTACAATGTACTATCATGTCACAATTGGAACCTAACCTTTTAAAAAGCTCTTTTGGTGACTAAATTATTTTCAAGAGATTTTCTCCCAATTGGTACAGTTTACACAATTTATGGTTCAATAATATTCCTAATAGCTGTACACAGGACCCATCAGATGAAGGAATATTTTGAGGATACTGAAAAGACGTTATATTACAAGACTAGTGGCAATACTGTAATGTTTTTGGGCGCGGTTAGCATAGTCTGTTATACTGTTTTGGCGATATTAATTCTACGCATGAATGATGGCACAATTTGAGGCACCAAATGGCTGAAAAATTGTTGGTCAAGTCATATACAAAAGCTATCAGGAGATAATTGGACCTGGAAATTGAGGGTACTTGACAGTAATATATGCCGCATTATTGCTAGACGCGATATAATTATAATGAATTGTATGCGGATTTGTGAAACTAATATCTAAGAAGGAGTGCTTAGTATAGATTACAATGTATTGTTTTTGAGGCAATACATATGGTCATTAATGAATGGTTTATTGGAAATAATAGTGCTAAGGTCTCAATATATGTATATATACCCAACACAAGAAGTGGAAGTTCTAACAGTATCAGACACAGAAGCAAAAGCAAACAAATATCACCTCAAGCTGAAATGAGAAAAAGATTAAAATGGCAGAATTTGAAAGCAAAAAGTTTAAAAATTAATATCATGAGCATCATAAGCTATTTTTGAAAGAAACGTTTGCATCATCAGTATTAGAGAATGGTTCGGAATAAACAGTTTCTTGGGTTATATCACCAACTGTTGTATCAGCAACAGCAGCTTTTGGGTAGGCATTGTTTGTTAAAATTGAAATAGAACTTGTTTTGTTAAAAATCAATTTCTTGGATGGGGAAGTGGAGTATTGTTCCAATGTACTACTTCTGGATGATTGACTTAGTGCCATTGGCGTACTATTCAATTTATTGGCAAGTTGGTCATCCAGAAAATTCTCATGTCTTTCAAAAGAATCTTCATCTGGTGTGCTAGAAAACGAGTCAACAGCTTTCATATCATCTATTGATTGATCTAGTGTCTGAATTGGGGTTCCGCCCTTTGATTGAAATATGGCAGAAATATCAGAAGGGGTGTAATTGTTTGGTGATCCATACCTTGTGGGAGAGTAGTTATCCAGAACACTTAAATTGCTGTTACTATTGGTTTCAGAATCCAATCCATAGTTTCTCAATATTTCTAAATCATTTGAAGTTCGTAGAATCTCAGAATAACTATTGAACAACTGAAGCTCTTCTGCGTCTCCCTTACCAACACATAATGGAATTGTTTCGAAATCTGATTCACTCAAATCCACTCTTGGGACTAGAGCTTGTGGTGGGAGTGTTGACTTTCTCTTAGTAAGCGTTCTAAATAAGCTTTTGCAAATCCTGATAGCCAACAGTAATGCTAAACCAACAAGCAGTTTTTTGATAGGTTTCTGGTACTTTTCAAAGAAAGAAGTAACTTCCTCAGATTTAACAATCTCTTCTAGTTTTAAGACTTGTGATTTTAATTGATCTGGGGCATATTCATTATAATATTTTAGTACCTTACTCTCCACTGAATCTTTAGCCTCACCGATCAAGTGATATATGTCACTCCCAATATTCTGTGGATCATTATTCAGTAGCTGGAAAGGCAATGGAGGTAGAGATTCGTTAAGCGGAACCTCTGCATTCCCTTCATCTATCTGGAGGTCATCAGCGACAGGCAAAATATCCGAAGGTGACAACAGTTTATCTGATCATGTTAGCTTCCTTTTAAAGTAAACAAAGATCAATCCGATCTTGTGACCATCGCACTTACTTATTTGGTAGCTCAATTGCGGTATATTTTCATTGACGAATACACCAATATATGGTAGCAGGAATGTCAGCACCACTAGTGTCAAGATTGGGAGAATAATCATGGCTTTGAAGGGGTTCACTTGGCTCTCAACGGCAAAGAAAGAGGGCCAGTTGACAAGTTTAAACTGATTTTTTGAAGCTTGGATCAACACCTGGTAAGTGACACACAATAGCCATCTGAGGATAGTTGCGACTTTCTTTTCCACTACGAGTTGAAATTAATCAGAGAGCAAATTTCTCTTATTGCTGGTGTGTAGTGAGCTGTCTTTGCTTCGAGTATGATGCTCTGGCTCTGACTATGTTGTCTACTCGGTCGTTTGTCGCAAATCATGCAGAAGTTCCGAGATCTGGAGAGCCATCTGGAGTCTTGAAGCATATGGAGAAGTAACGTACTGCTCTTTGTTTTTCCCTAGAATGTATTGATTTTCTTTCAAATCTGCTTTATTTCGTTCCTCCAGTTGATCAAAATTTTGAAATATCATATTTTGTAGCAGCTGTGTATCAGGCTCGGGGTTATTGTTTATGTTGAAGTCTTTCAGCTCAGGTAGGTTGTTCTTTATCATTTCGTAGAGATCATCGACCTCGAAATCGAGCCTGCTCATCTCGAGCATCTTGAGGCACGGATTCTTGACCGAGAAAATGAAACTAATTGTTAGCTGGATAGGCTTTTTCAAGTGAATTAGTAAAAATTATACTAACAGGTATGTGAGATATTAAGTAGGCACTGTGGGGATATGTTTTCTGAACTTACGCGAAAAGATTACTTTTCAAAGCGATGAAGAGTCAACTTGGACGCTTAATAGTAGTAATTCCATAGAGAATTTGGAAATATGACACCAAATTTGGTGCATATGTTTTTTCCAATAAGGTGCTATGGCATAGCTTAGACCAAAGAGAACACTCAGAGTGAACCGAGTAACAATCTAGAAGCTCTCCAGTATAATACGAATTACTTCAGAGAGAATGGCTAGAGTTCGTAACTGAAATATACAACTTTCCACCACACCATCAAAATAGCTCAAGTTTTTATTGCTGACAGTATACGCTACTTCTTTTTATTCCCAATGTATGTGACATGTTCTGCAAACGTTCCGGTCGCTAAGAAAAAAAATTCCGTCAAAAAAAAATTTGTGTACAAAAAAAAATTGGATCGAAAAAATACCAAAGATCAATAGAAGCTTGGTAACACATCGACCTTGATATCTCAACCCCTAAAAGAGGCCGACATTGCTTCTCATTCTCTAACAAGGGTTTATAAGCCAGTCCCAAGATGGATGTGAATGCCCTATATCATACTTTCTCCGAGTCTTTGTCTGCAAATCAAGCTGTTAGACAACAAGCTGAGCAGACCCTTCGTAATGCTCAAAAGGCCATTGGTTTCCTAGGTGCTTGTCTAGATATACTGGGTACCGCTGAGGTAGATATTGCTGTGAAAAAGGCTGCTGCTGTCTTCTTCAAGAATCGTATCACACGTCACTGGAGTCGTAATGAAGATGACGAAGACAAGATTGATAGTGATGAGAAGCCAATAATTAGAGACCGTTTATTACCTACTTTGGTTAATGTGAACCATCAACTAAGAAATCAGCTCGTTCCAGTTTTGAATACCATTATTGTTGCTGACTATCCAAAGCAATGGTCACACTTGCCTGAAACTGCAAGCCAATTGTTATATGCGCAAAATTTGGACTCTGCTTATACTGGTCTTTTGTGTTTCTCTGAAATCTCACGTACTTACAGATGGGTTCCAAATGAAGAAAGGGGTGAACTTGACCAACTTATCAATACCCATTTCACAGTTTTATTGAGCATTGCTGATACCTTGCTAAATGAAAATTCACCAGCTGCTGGAGAAATGACTAAACTGTTACTAAAAGTATACAAATTTTCAACCTATCACGATCTTCCAATACCGTTGCAATCCCCCGAGAATATTTCAAACTGGATCAATTTCCATATAGCTGTCATTAGCAAGCCATTACCAGATTATATCAATGAGCTTGATGAGTCGGAAAGACAGCTAGATCCATGGGTAAAATGTAAGAAATGGGCTTATGCTAACCTCTATCGTCTATTTACTAGATATGCTTCTTATTCCCTTTCAAAGAAATACTCTTACACTGGGTTTAATGATTTCTTCAATGAAAATTTTATTCCCCAATTGTTGAATTTATTCTTGGGCCAAATTGACCAATGGTGTAATAAGAAATTGTGGATGGGTGATGATTCATTGTATTACTTGATTAATTTCCTCGAAAATGCTGTCACTCAGAAGAAGACGTGGCCCTTTATTAAACCACATTTTGAACTTCTAGTTTCTCATTTCGTCTTTCCACTTCTATGTCCAAGCGATGATACACTTGATAGATTTGAAAACGATCCACAAGAATATATCCATGCAAATTTAGATATTTATGATGAGTATGCCTCTCCAGATTTGGCAGCCATTGGATTGTTAATAACTTTAACTACAAAGAAGAAAAAGACTACGCTAGAACCAATTCTCAGTTTTGCATATAAGTTATTGACAGAGCTAAAGGTACCTTCTCAAACAGAACTTGAATCTGCTAAAAAATTAGAAGGTGCGTTACGTTTAATTGGATCAATTTCTGACAACTTTGTCAAACCATCATCTCCTTATTATCCACAAATGGAAGAATTTTTGAGCTCCCTTGTTTTCCCTCATTTCAATAGTAATTTTGATTTTCTTAAAGCAAGAACTTGCGAAATTGCTTCAAAATTTGCTGAAGTTGAGTTCCAGAGACAAGAAAACCTTGGGACTTTATTCCGTGGTATTTTATCTTCCTTTGAAAGTGAACAATTACCTGTTCAATTAGAGGCCTCATTAGCGCTACAAAGCTTTATTAGAATCCCACAATTCCAGGAGGCCTTGGGGTCTGTTATCTTGCCTACAATGCAAAAGTTGTTAGCCTTGTCCAATACCCTTGATGGTGATGCTGTTTCTGGTGTCATGCAAGAGATGGTTGAAGTTTTTAGCGAACAATTACAACCGTTTGGTGTTGAATTGATTCAGAACTTGGCTGAACAATTCTTAAGGTTAGCAAAGGAACTCAATGATGCTGCTAATACGGATGTTGATCAGCTGGATAGTGGCTATGACGATTTGACTGATAAACAAATGGCTGCTCTAGGGTTGCTAAACACTATGATCACCGTGCTATTGTCATTCGAAAGCTCTGTTGAAGTTGTTTATAAACTAGAAGAAACTTACGCACCAGTTGTTGAATTTGTTTTGAGGAACAATATTGAGGATTTCTTCAAAGAAGTCAGTGAGCTCATTGAGAATTCAACATTTCTTGTCAGAACCATTTCACCTACATGTTGGAAGCTGTTTGAAATTTTGATTCCATCCATCAAAGAAGGTATTGCAATGTTGTATCTTGAAGATTGGATGCCAACTTTGAACAATTATTTGGTCTATGGTGCGGAACAAATCAGATCAAATCCTGCCTATGCACAGGCTTTCTTCAACTTATTCAAACTAATCCTCACAAATGAGGATAGCTCTATTGAGGACTTTGCTATAGCTGCTGAGATTATTCAAAAATTAATTCTTGTTTTGGAATACTCGTCAGAAAGCTATCTACCAGAGATTCTACAACTAACTGTTGACAACCTTGTTAATTCTGAAGAAATGACCAATGCCTATGCGATCAACATCATTAATACCATTGTCAGTGCACTAACCTACAAACCACAAGAAACGCTAAGAATGTTGGAGACCAAAAACTTTACATTGACTTTCTTCCAACTCTGGTTTCAATATATCCCAAAACTTGCAAGAGTTTATGATTTGAAGCTTTCTACGATAGGTTTACTGAGTATTGTGAATTTGTCTTCTAGTGATATCGCTCAATTGCATCTCGCCGAAGTCGTTCCGGAAATTGGTACCAATTTTTCAGTCTTGTTGGAGAAATTACCAACTGCAATCCAAAACCTGGAAAAGCGCAGAACAGACTACGATGCCCCAGTTGATGACCAGTTTGAACTGAGTGATCACGAAGGTGAGGATGACGAGTGGGAAAACGAGGATGTCGATGAAGTCGCAGATGCTGCTGCTCAAGACGATTACCTAGAGTTTTTAAACCAAGAAGCTGCTAAGTTAAAAAGCTCGGGATTCTACGATGATGATGATGAAGATGTTATTGAGGACCCACTAGCTAGTACAGTATTAGATAACTTAAATATTTTCGCTACTTTCCAGCAAGGTTTGGCAAAAGTTCAACAAGAAGATCCACAAAAATACCAAACATTGTTCCAGAAGCTTTCACAGTCCCAATTGGAAAGTATCAAAGACGTGTTAGAAGTCTGAATTATATATGCTCAGAATAAACCCAAAAATTCATGCCTTTGTTGACTTTTTTAGAATGCTTTCTTTGTATTGTAAAACTTTTTTAGCGTTAAAGCGTTAAAGCTGTCTATTTACGGCAAAAAAAATTTGGGGTCTGCCAGCATCTCCCGTGACGATGAGACCGCGAATAAAAATTTTAATGTCATGGCTAAAAATTTTAAGTATGAAGGTTTACAGGCTTAAAAAGTAATCAGGCACAATCGAACTGACTTAGAGCCATTAATTCATAAACTTTCACATTATGAGCTCATCAATCGGGAAGTTTGATTCTTCAGCATCGTTCTATGCAACTAGAACCTCAAAATTAGGGAAAAATGAGATACATATTTACCCATTGCAACATAACAAAAATAAATTGGCATCATCAAACTCACTGAGTTCGTCTTTCGAAATAGATTCAGAGAGTGAACTCGTTTCATTTGACTGGATAGAGCAGGCTGAAGTTTCCAAATCCAAAAGATCTAAAAGAAGGCACTCTGTGAACGGGTCAGGCCATGAAAACTCAAGTACCTCAAGTTATTTAGCTGTATCTTTCAAATCTGGGAGAATATTAGTATACTCACCATTTAAGAAAGAGATCATAAACGAGTTCCAAACAGGTATTCAGATTTCAGCATTAGCTTCCTCGGCAAATAGCTTCTGGGTTGCTGCTGGTCATGAGGCATTCAAATATGAGTTAAATGACTCGAAACCAAAAAACCAAGTCAACCTTCCCAAATCAATCAGAGAAGTTACCTCTTTAAAGCACATTGTAATTGCTGGTGACGATATCTTACTTGCTGGTGGTAACAAGCTGGTGGTATATAATGCTACCCAAGATCAAATAATCAAGGAATTTCCAGCTTCAAAAGGGAAAGCGCTAAGCATCAGCTCAATCATTTATAGCAACAACAATGTCATCACTTCAAGAGGTAACCCATCTACCATACAAGTATACTCATTGGAGAGTAAAAAAGAGGTGAATAATTTCAAGACTTCGAAAAACATAATCTCATTGACTGAAATCAATGAATCCAGCATAGCATCACTTAACGAAGGTGGTGTCGTTGACATATATAATGATATTACGAAATCGTCAACAGTGTCATATTCAATCAACTCCAACTTCCCAGAAATTGGTTTTGCCGGAGTTACATCCCATAATCATAACATATATTTATCATGGTTTGATTTCGAGCCAAAGTTTGAATCTATAAAATTCAGCAAAGACCTACAAGATGTTACTGTTGATATAAATCATGTTTCTAAATCAATCAAAGAAGATAGAAAACAGTCGATAGTTGAGGAGGAACAATCACAGCAACTACAGCTGAACCCAGAATTAGAAGTACGAGCACTAGACCTTTCAAAAGAAATAGAGAAGCATTTAACGCAACAAACCAGCCCATTGGAGTTATTAGTTTCTAACCCGGACTTGGATAAAATTAAGATCGGTGCTACAGAACTAGGCGATGAACATGCTGTTGAACTATTCAAAATTTTGAAAGAAAGAGTTGAATCCAACCCAAGTGAGTCTGCAGTCTTCAACAATTGGATCAAGTGGTTACTATTATTATACAGTAACTCTATAAATGCCTCAGTTAATTTGAAAACTTTGAAAGGTTCATTGTCCAGAAACTTAAAACATTTACCTGAACTGTTAAGTCTTCAAGGGAGATTAGAAATGCTACAATCACAAATCAAATTGAGAACTCAACTATCAAGTGTTGAGGAAACACAATCGCCTGACAAAGCTTTGATTGAACAAGCCGAGGAAAGCATAATCTATGTCAATGGTGAAAATGATGAAGAGGAAATTAACGAAGGAGATAATGAGCAAGTCGACGGGGAGGCATCTGACGGTAGCGACGATGACAATGAATAAGAGAATTTTTGTCTTGGAGTACAGACTCCCTTTGTCATCTAGAATAGAAATGCATTTGATTACTTTTTAGTTTTAGCTGTAGCATCAGAGGTGTTTGTATGAAATCTAATATAAAGGGTCAGCTTGTTGTGCCGTTACCATGTTGCTCAACTTAATCTGTGAGTTTACAAGTTACCAGTCATGTGGATATTCGCTCAGTAATCATCAACTCCGCACATGCACAGCACTAGCTCTGATGATCTGAGTGTTGCGCCTGGTATAATTTTTACATTCATTATCTCTCCAAACTGCCAGTCCCCGTTCAGTTAAATATTCTATGAGGTACTCTCTTGTAGTCATCCTAAAGAAAAACAGAACGCATCTTCTGGAGTTTTGCTGAGCGTCCCAGAATTTGCATAAATAGTGGATGGAAATCTTTTTATATATACGATGAATTAGTCTCGGGATTCCGAATGAGGAAATCTCATCGTGTGGTTATGGCGTTTTGGCTCGTGAGCTTAAAAAAAATTTCAGGTTAACAATAAGATAAATAACGGTTTACCATTTCTAGCTTTTTCTTTTTGGCAAGATTTATTCTTAGGTCTCACCAGAAGTTTCCTCCCTCGTTTGAGAAGAGTCTCACTGTCTGAAATGTCATCAGGTCCAGAAAAGTTGTACTTCTCTTACAACCATATCCACAAGCTTTGTAAAGCCGAAGCTCAAAAGATCAAAGAGTTTAAGCCAGAATTAGTTATTGCCATTGGTGGTGGTGGTTTATTTCCAGCTCGTATCTTGAGAACTTTCCTAAAAGAAAAGGGTCAAAAGAACATTCCAATCCAAGTTATCGGCTTAAGTTTGTATGAAAATCTAGGTTTGAGTAGTGAAGATGATCAAATTGGTAAAGAAGTTGTCCGTACTCAATGGTTAGATTTTGGTGCATTAGAAGAACATTTTGATTCATTGATTGGTAAAAACATCTTGATCGTTGACGAAGTTGATGATACCAGAACTACCTTGCATTATGCTGTCTCTGAGCTACAAAAAGATGTTGAAGAACAAGCGGTTAAATTGGGTAGAACTAATGAAAAGACAAACTTTGGTATCTTTGTGCTACATAATAAAGATAAAGCTAAAAACGCTGATTTACCAGCTGATATGTTAAAAGATCGTTATTTCGCTGGATTAACTGTTACTGACAAATGGTTATGTTACCCATGGGATGCTGATGATATTGATGACCATACTGCTAAAGCCACCGAACAAGGTTACATCTAAACTTTCATTATTGTATTATACTTTCAAACGTTCACCATCTCTAAATTTAAATATAGAAAATCCATAATTATGCTACATCTTTGTACGGGAGAAAATTTACCCCTCATATTGTACAACCTCATTTTTATTTCATTAATTTTAGTAAATCTTAGTGCTAAGATGCTCTATCTGCTAATTGTTGGATTTGTTGGTGGCATAAATCTTTCCAGTCTGCAACATCAGCTTTTAGTTCCTCAACTTGTTCTGATTTTTCACCAAGGATCTCCAAAGTTTTATCGTAACGATTAGTTAAAGAATCAACTTTCCCTTGAAGTTCTTCGATTTGATTTTTATAATTTTGAACATTCTCATTCTCTTTCATCAACCTAACAATTTCTTCGTTTGCATCTTTCATATCACTTGACAATTTCTGTAATTCTTCATCTTTAGTGCTTGATTCAAGTTCTAAACGACGGATTTTACTACTCAGCTTTCCTAGCAATTGGACAGAAGAACCACCATGAAGAGCTGAAGATGAATTGTTTTCAAATTTGGAGCCATCATTGTGATACGCTGAGACCGGCGAATTGATAGTGTCGTTGTCGTAATCACTATTGCTATTATTCTCGGCATTTTCATCAAATGATTCATTGGCTTGATTATAGGTTGGAATGAACATGGCACTCGATTTTCGACTCTGTCTTGGTGTTGTTGAAGATTCTCCTAATCCAATCTCCCAACTGTTTCCGCGTTTGAAAGAAGGGGTCGAGCTATTAAATCCAACCTGTGGAGAAAACTCAACAGAATTCGAGTGAGGAATTGATAAATGTTGAGGCTGGACTGAATCTTTAAATTGTTTCTCCAAATTTTGAATCTTGTATTCTAAAGCAGCTCGTTCTTTATTGAATCCAATTTCTTTACCTTCCAGAGTATCATGTAATTCTTTAGCAGCTTTATCTAGCGTTTCGGCTTTAGTCTTCAGTAATGAGTGTTCAGATCTCAGTTTTTTCAGTTCGCTTTTTAATTTCTCAATGGTATCAGTCTTAGAAGCAAGATCATTTGTTAATATTTCATTTTTTTGTTGGCTTTTGAAGAGATTGTCCTTTACCGTTGAAACATCATTCTCCAATGTGCTTATCTTACTCATTAATGAAGCTTCAATACTTTGCCAATTTTCGGTAGCTGAAGTATATTGGTTTTGTAAGGTGTCATGCTGTCTAATTAATTTCAAATAACTTTCATCTTCAGTACCTGTTGTAGCTTGAGCATTTTCACTTTGGAAGCGTAATTGTTCAATTTTTCGTTCCAATCTTGCAACTTCTGCAATGCCATCCTCTTGAGTAGTTTGGAGTTTCGTTTTTTCCTTCTCCAATGATCTTTTCAATTCATTATGTTTGTTGGCAGCTTGATTTTTCTCCTGTATTAATATTTGGCTCAATTCTTCAATTTTTTTTGATAATTCTTTGTTTCTGCCTATTTCTTCTCTCAGTGACTCCTTCTCGTTATCCAGTTGTATTTGCAATGTTTTAACTTTAGACTCAGATTGCTGATCGTTAGCTCTTAATTTTTTGATCTCTTCATTTGATGCCTTTTTCTCCGCTTCCAATGTCTCCAATCTTGTTGTGAGACGTTGAACTTCTTTGGCTTGAGAAATCTCTGTGGATTTTAACTTTTTAATTGTATTCGTATATTTTAGTTCCTTGATTGACAAGTTTTCACCTTCTTTTAAAAGCTGTGCAATTTTGTCATCCTTTTCCTTTAGCAATTGTTGAGATGCTGACGATGGGACCGAGACAGATGAGGATATGTTCTTGATCTTCTCCTGCAACGACTGCTTCTCTATGAATAATGTTTCATTCTTTGACTCAATGCCTAAATATTTATTTTCAGCATCAGATATCAGTCTATGTAATTCTTCAATTGGGAGAGTTTTGACATCCTTGGGGAATAATGTGGTGGCTTCTGGTCTCTTAATATCAATAGAAGGCTCTCTTGTTGACGGCACAGACGATGTCTGGGACGAATTTTCGGCGGCTTTTGTGTCTTCTGGTGGCTCAACACTTGACTCATGTGTAGCAGGGTCAGCAGCGGTAGGCTTGGACTTCCTTTCTTCTGTAGTGGACCCAGAAGTGTTCCTCTTTCCTTTCCCTTTACTTTTAGCGGCAAGAGCCAACCGTTCTTGCAAAGTAAGTCTTTTCCTTGGTGTTTTCGTTTCTGTGCGTTCTGGCTCAGGGGTGATTTCGACAATTGGCTCTTGGATCACAGGTTTGTGAGGTTCAAGTTCTTCATTCTGAGATTCCGATGTCTCTCCTTCATCTTTCTCAACTTTACCAACACTTTGAGGGTTAATTTGTGACTGCTGCTCTTCTCTGACAGGCTGTTCTCCGAGGTCCTCATCGAAAGAAGCTAGCTCTGTGGTGTTTGATATGACGGTTTGTGGTTCTAGTTTTGGTGCAATTACTGGATCTGTGGCAGCTTCATCACCATTCTCAACATTTCCAGCTTCTTCCTCTGTACTCAGAGCTTTGGAGTCTGGTGCAGAAGCAGGTGGTGCTTCCTTTGCCAGTTGTTTGGACTTGTTGTTGTTCTTCTTTTTGGCCATTTGACTCTTGATATTGAAGACAGCTCAATATTATCATGTGAGGTTCCAATAGATCTTGGACACAATTCAACTGCTAAACACTTCTCAAAAGCGGAAACACAAATTAGCACGTCAAAGTAACAGATATTCACTGTGTACACCTCTTTACACTAGACAACTTGCCTCTGTAGCCTCTTTAGAGATTCCTTTAGCCTGCTCCAACACCTTTTGAAGCCAATAATTATTTTGATTTTTTATCGCCATTTTTCGATTACGTAAATACTGGTATCATGAGCCAGTTATCCAAGAGACGACCCAATGCTACTTTGACAGCAAAGTGCTGACAGCCATGAAAGTTATCAAGATGAGTCAACTGTCAAGATAATTATAAATAGGACACTTTACATGTGCTTTGTTTCCCACTGCAGCTCCAATGCCTCATAGCCCAAAAGTAAGTAGGAGCTACTATTAAGCCCTCGAGCCTTATCCGCTTAGGTATGGCACCAACAATAATACCCGACCCCAACGCCAAAACAACACGAATAATAAGCATTGCACAACAGCTCAATCTCAACAGATGGCAATTTTGGCACCAAATGATCCACCAATCTACAGCTACTTCAGCATCTTTCCAGAACTCGACAAGCACCTTCGATGGCCCGTTATTGTTGTTGGACGCGCCCCAAACCAGGTATATCCCCGGTAAAGAGCGAATGTTTGGATTCTTTGATCAAAATGTTTTCGATGGGCTCAAGAGGCTTATATGACTTGATACTACGCCTCTAATCGTTGTGTCAAATCAAGCTGATAAAAGAGTTCAAGGATCCATTCCTTGTTTACTGTTCCTCTGGGCCCTGTAAGATACCACCATATATTATCTTCTGCTGAACTTTCACTCTAGAAAAATCCTTCACTAAACGGTTGCTCGGTATCCACGAAAATAAATTCATCAACTCCATAGCTTCTTCCAAACTAAAGATGGATATTCTCACCTCTAAAAATTTCAAAGATGGAACAAATGATCCTCCCAAAAAAAGAAGAAAAAGAATATCATTGACTTGCACTTCTTGTAAACAACGGAAAGTCAAATGTGACCAAGGGAAGCCATGCCTTTCTTGTGTCAAGAAACGAATTCCTGCTCATCTATGCATTTATGAAGATTCACCATTCATACCCAACTCTTCAGACTCGACTAACCCATCGGAGACTATTGTGCTTTTGAAAGATGAAAATTCCAAATTGAAGGAGGAGCACGATGAATTGAAAAAATGGAAAGAGATTGTATCAGGTGAACCACTACCTGGTGCATCCATCTCAAAGGCAAAATTGTATCAAAGTATAACGGTGAAAAGAAACAAAGTCATTTATGTTGGTGCAACAAACTGGAAAACTCTCTTGGATAAAGAAAATACATACGCTGATTTGATCAAATCCGCAAAGAACTATGTTTCAAATGTTAAAAAGGAGTGGAAAGTGGAAAACAATATTGATCATATTCCATATGAAGAATATAAAGATATTAATGTTGACACTGCGCAGAAGTTACTGGATAACTTGCAAAAATATTTACCAAATTATGAAACTACAAGAGAGTATTTAAAGATCTATGTTGAGGGTTATTGGAATTACAGATTACCTATAGTGGATCCTGAACTTTTATTATTGGATTTTAATAGAATATTCATAAAAGAGGGATTGGGTTTTAAGATCAAGACTCATGATAAGACAATAGATTATGCCAAAATCGCACTGATTGTTGTTATTGTCAAATATGTAACCACAAATATCAATTCATATGATAGGAATTCAGAATATGACACAAGAGATCATTTATTACGTTATGCTGAGAAATTTTTAGAATTATCAAAATATCTTTCCAAAAGTACAATTCCAGCATTGCAAACAATGATTCTCATGAGAAACTTCCGTAAGATGAATCCCGTTGATGAAGATGGGGGTGATTCAAGTGGTGGTGCCCTGTTACATCGTGCGGCCATAAATATGGCCATACTTATGGGATTGAATAAAAATATCGATGTGCTATATGCTAGATCTTCAATTGTTTCGAGGAATATAATGAAAAACATCTGGGCTCATTTATTTTTCCAAGATGCGATACTTGCATTCCATTTAGGTATCCCATTGGCTATTGATGAACAATATATTGACGAATCCTTTTCAGACCAAGATTCGAGCATTGTTCATTTGGGTAATTTCTTAAGGAGAGCTGTTAAGTTATTAACCAAATCCGATTCATGTGGCCAGCATGAAATCTTGGATATAATCGAAGATATGGAAAATTATAAGAATGGATTATTTTTACAATTATCGAAATCTGTTAAAAAGTTCACCGATGAAAATGCAATTTTAAATGACTATGATCTTATGAATGAAACTGAATATGAATTATTTGGAGTATATACGTTACATGTTCTTTATGATGTCTTATATCGTGGTGTGGATAATGATGATCCAAACATTGATGTCTATTATAATGGTGTGATGAAATATGGCTCATTATGTGCCACTCATTTCATTGAAATATTATTGAGATTGAACAGATTCTGTATTGATAATAGATCAAATCCAGAAAGATTATTCAAGATTGTGGAAATTTGTCTTTCTGTTGTTGGTGCTTCAAAGATTACATTCATAAAGATTTTTTGTGCAATTTGTACATTTGAAGTGACAAAATTATTCGAAGATGATTTAAATGCGACCCATCCAAATAAATTACATTTTGATATGAACGTTGCCGATTTTGAATCATTAAATCCACATGATACCACTCATTACTTGAATAAATCTTTTAGATCCCCAGCTTTCCTTCATGGGTTAATGACATTGGCATGTAAATATATGATGAAAATGAAAAATGATTCATTTGAAAGAGTTTTCAATTTGAATTTTTGTTTATTTGTTGTTCTTGCCTTGTTTAAATATTTTGAGAAATTCATTGAAAGAAAACTAGCAAAAGAGAAGGTTAAATCTTCATTAGATAAAATCCAGACAAACGTCATATACACACAGGACCCAAAATTTGACTCATTTTCAAGTGATCCAAAGGAATTGCAACCTCAGAGGCCTTTCCAAAACTCTGGTTCTATCCCCCAGGTTGTTAATGCTGCTACTGCGCCAAGATTAACAAGTTCTTCAGTTTCGTCAGGCTCTCCATATCATGGATCAAATCCACCTTCAGTACAAAGCATAACTTCAAATTCTTCATCTTATTATAATGTTCCATCCCAAACTTATCTGGCTGATGAATTGGCCACATCGGGTTCAAATGATGCAATTGATGAATTATTCAAAAATGTATTTGCTGATGATAATTTATTAAGTTCACAATTAGATACAAGTGTGAATTGGGATCTCAATGATTTTATAGCAAGTGGCACAGGGATCTTTTATGAGAATAGACCACAACAACAGAATCCAGCCCAACACTCTCAAAATCATTACCAGGCTCATCAATCAGCACAAAATTCGATTCAACATATGCATCCGGATCAACACCAAAATCAAAACCCGCAACAAAACAACGCAAACAACAAGTTTTTATAAATTCGATATATGTATTTTATTAATTAAAACTCTCTTATTATCGTAGGACTTGGTAAACCAGCTCAAAAAATTTAAGTGAAAAAAAATAATGAAGGATGCGAGGTTCGAACTCGCGCGGACAAACGTCCAGTAGATCTTAAGTCTACCGCCTTAGACCACTCGGCCAACCCTCCCGATTTATAAGTTTTTTTTCTGACCATTCACTAACACATATATTTCCTAATTGTTAGGAGCACACTGCGCGCTTATTACCGAACGATTTCAACGCTGTTCTATCGAGTGAGAAATACAGATAATACCGATAACTAACTTTCAAATTACAAAGCTAAATAAAATTCAAAAAAGCATCAATTCTAAGCTCCCTTGAGTTTTCAGCTAGTTTTATTTGTCACGATCATTTTCAAGAGCTATCTTGAAGTTCAATTAATTAGGTATACTTGTTTATATTGCCTCGGTATCCCGCGGAGATTATATATTAATCAAACTTTTTACTTTAACATTACTATATTTATTTTACTTTTAAGTAATTACAAAGTTTTTTTTGATTTTAATTTGCCAAATAATGTTAATCTAACTGCAAATTGGATACATGTAAGCACTTATGGCACTGTGAAGAAGTTTAGGAGATAGTGTTGCTGTTTTATGTTGTTTAGCCTGCCTTAATGTGTTGAAATTATAGATAATATTAGACATATCGCGGAGGAACTATAGAAAATTGCTAATGCTGTACAACACAAAATCACGATTCACTAGTACATGCGACCTAGTCAATATATCTGAAGGTCGTTTATCCATAGCTTTGTCAAATTGGGAGAACAAAACTGAAATTGGATCTAATATCAAGGTTAACTTATCTCATCGGAAAGTTGGTTTGTGTCACAAAACCATCGATCATGCAATAACGTTGTAGAAGGCACAATGCTTTACGAAGCTATGGAAAATTATAAGGATTTATCCAAACAGAATGAATCATATACTTGATATAATCATATAATGCAAGGTTTGGCGGACATGACCATATGCTTAAGAAGTATGAACCGTGATAAAGAAGCGTTTCAGGGCTTAGTAGATATTAACTTCTTAATAAATTACACAGCATCAGGATCAGAAAATCCTGAATTCGCCTTATTATTAGTCCAAGGGCTCCTAGATTCACCTAGGCTATGGATATAAATTTTTTTATCCATCTGTATTGTCTCGTCTCGATTTGAGTGAGTCGGTGTTCGATATTTTTATGTGAGGCTATACTTGATGCATCATTTTGCTAGTGGCTGTTATGATGGAGTAGAATGTTAGTGCATCCTCTACTATTTATATTGACTTGTACTAGTGGTTGTATTTTAAATACTGAATTCGATGCATTTTTTGTTAACCAATTTGGATTGTTCTGTTAAGATCTGCCCAGCTAACTCGAACAATAGTATGCAAATTTCTGTGGTTAAGCTCTCAGCGGTCAATTTCATTAGAAAGTTTCTTCTGTTCATGGAAAACCAGTGGAATCCCAGTTTTGAAGAGATCAATCAACAGCGACGATATAATAAACAGATGTACTGGCAGTGTAAGAAGAGAAGAGATGAATAACGATATATCCTCTTATCAAAGAAATAACTCAGCTTCGTGGATGTAACGAGACTTGCGAGTGTTCTTCACAATTCCAAACATTAATTGACACAAAGAGGGAACTCAAAAACTGACACATTTTATTTATCAGTGTATAAAACAGTCTCCCATCTCTCTCCCCAGTACGCTTATAGAGCAACTCGGTCATTTTGAAGATTTCTCTATAGCCAGGATCCTATTACCACCCCAGCAGTTCCAACTTATTCTCCCACCGACGGCCGGCCGTTGGGCTAAGGGCTTCTGCCTGATCTCTGCCTAACGTCTGCCTAGATCAGTGGCCGTAATCTGGAATCCTGGATCTTGCACAGGCTGCAGAGACCTAGACAACGATGCTGGCTGAGGCCCTTCTGATGCTCCCAGTTGATGGCACCAAAGGCCATTTGAGAACTCTTTACTAGAACTGTTCTTTAAACAACAATATCAGGTTACAATAGAGAGGAGCCTGAATATCTTGATTAAATGGACAAAGGAGATTCGACCTTGATATTGATTGGAATACATAGTTCCCCTTCTTTTAGGGATTCGGCAAAGTATACGACGAGTACTAGTAGTCACGCCAATTGTCAGAGAAATGGGCTCCTGTCTTACCGAATAGGACACTCTGCTTTTCCTCTTTTGTCTTTTTCCATCCATTTTTTTTTCAAGATTCTGTGGATTTCTTCACCAGTGCAACGACTACGATGCATCTCTGCATAAACTACAGTACGAAACTGAGCTAATGAACCAATTACAACTTGTCAGACAATGTGTCCACCGCCATACCAACACAACTGTTATAAGGATAGCTAGCTGGTACTTACTACACAGTGTACACCACATAAACTCTTCCAAGCTCCATCTGAATCTCCGAGTAGGCACTTCAACGCGATCGATTAAACTTGGTCCAAGAAGAGTAAAAAGTAGAGGGAGAAAAAACCCAATATTTATCAATTACTCGGATTTCAACACCCTTGAAACAACACTAATTAATACTGTTTTTTTTTCTCTTTATTATTAGCCTCAAAGGCCAATGAACCACTCACACGAGACTTTCCAATGGGGACCGTCTGCCTGGCCCTGCCCGAGTCTGCCCAGCTGCAGCTTGCCGTCTGCGTATTTTCTTAATGCACAAAACTAATTCGCGGCCATGTGCAAAATCTGCTACAAAGATTTGCAGTCATGACAAACCACAAAGATAACAACTGATAAATATCAACCAAAGTCTTGAATTTAACTCCCTATTTCCTATTTCTTCAACTCTGGATGGGAACTCGGTCAACTGTGAGAGTACACACATACACCATTTGCTAACCAATACACTTCGAAGGGCCCCGCCATCTATTTGTTTGTCAGCTGTTGCCAAGGTCCCAAAAGCACAGATTTGTTTTGAATTTGGGCTATCAATTGAACACCGAGAAAAGTCAAGGAAGGGAAAAAAACAAAGACAGGAAGAGCCCAAGTTTCAAAGATGTTTAGAACTCCCCCATTGAAGGACAGTGGAAGATTTGTCACTCCTTCTAAACAAGTGGTCTCTATGGAAGCAACTCCGATCTCTGCAGATATAAATAGGGTTGAACATAAAGATAAATTAGATCCACAGGAACACCATCATCAACACAGAAAATTGTACTTACCTACTCCAAGAACCCCTCTGGAACAACAAGACGCGAACTCCAGATCCCCAAAGAAAAGAACACTGAGTATTAACACATCTCATGAATTTCAATATTTCAAAACACATCAAAACAATTATTATACCGCATCGACTACATCTCCTCTATCTTCTCCAGTTAGCATATTTTCTAATAATGACCAATCTTCGATGCTTTCATCATCACCACAATCAGATGAAAGTCATACCAAGTATTTGCCACATTCAAGCTCTTTATCAGATGAAGAAATTTGTCAAGAATTGGAAGATTTCATTATAGATCCAAATTTTAAATTTAATGTTGCAAATGATACAATAATGGGTAAAGGTTCTTTCTCCACTGTGCTGAAATCCAAATTCAATGATAAAAATTATGCGATTAAAATCCCTTCAAAAGTTAGAAATAGCAGACCTATTTATAGAGAAGCTTTAAACTATAAAATCATTTCAAGTTATTTACAATTACATGAATTTTCATTGGATGAATTTCCAATATTGAATGCCTATGGATTAACTTACTTCAATAAGACTGATTATCATAAGATAAGATTTGGTGAAACATTACCGTGCTTAGTTTCCACTTGCTTATCTTCTAATTTGGAAAATCTAATTAAAGAAACTCGCAAGCTTTCACAAAACAAACTTCATATTGGTGAAGGTCTTTGGTGGAAATTGGCAAAACAATTAATAATGGGGCTTATTGCATTTAAAGATTGTGAAATGTTACATAATGATTTGAAAACTGCAAATATTCTTTATGATTATGAAACTGAAAGTTTCAAAATTGCAGATTTAACTAGTGCAGGACTTATAGGTGATATTTCTAAAGAGTTCCATGATAAATTAGATTTAGGAATCTCAATGGATTTCACATTACAATACGCTGCTCCAGAAATTTTGAATAATTCAACTTCCCCTCCAAATTATCAAACTGATCTTTATTCTGTTGGATTAATCTTATTAGCTGCTGCTACCGGTGATGAACCATATTCAGAAGTTCTATCAAGTAATCGTTCCAATTTCATTTATTTAACAAAATGTATCAAGAAGAATAAAATTTTGGATCTTTTATCTGATACAAGCTATAAAATATTATCTTCAAATCCACAAGCTTTCAAAATCATTGAATTAATTCTAATACAAAGAGTTGATTTACAAGAGATCATCTCGATATTAAGTTCTGATTAAACCATAAGACTTGATTTATACCCACACATTTAAAATGCTTACTCTTGTGCACATTTATTTTTGCTATCACCAATTCCACATAATTGATGCTGTTTTCCTCCCGTTATAACCATACCATTGAGATTCCTTCATTTTGTATTAATACCATTATTTTCATGAACCACATATACACATTAGCAGGACTTTCAAATAATGAATCCTTTTGAATGTTTCTATAATTTGTGTTTTCCCTTTATATTGTTGCAAGTTTCATTTTTCAATAGAGAAAAGTGTCATTATTTATTTGTTACAACACATCATTTCAAATAGTTTATATTCCTACATCCATTTGTATGACTCAATATAGATCAAAACATGCATTTATAATTCATTAAATTATAGTTTTTCCCAATTTCCTAAGAAATCTCGTAAAATTTCATGTATCTATATCAGTATTTAACCGATACGTGCAAAATTGATAGATCCAGAAAGATTATATCAAATTCCATGACAACCATATCATTATCAATAACATCCAACATAAGTCTTGTGTAAAACTGAAGGGTGGTTATCAATTTATCAGATTGTTGAAGCTGGAAAAGGATTAATAGAGATCCAGGAAGCTTGTCATCAGTGTGTAATTAGTAATAAGTTATGGGAACATCTCGCAGTCTCTACGATTGAGCGAAATCAATATCTCAAATATCAGTTGATCGATGACTAAATTTGATGAAACAAGCGAGACTTAGGCATCATTTTTCAAAGAGAAGAAGATACTGAGAGGTTAACTTAAGATATAGAGGGAAGATAGTATAAAGTATAGAGTTGATATGAATCATGGAATCTGAAATCTTGTTTAATCATTTACTACATCTTGTCAAGATCTGAAATTCAAAACAAAGTGATGATTAGTTGAGTTATGTTGCTTGAAATAATATACATAGATCTAGAGAACTTGTTACAGATACTTTAGTCTTGATTAGAATCACCATGTCACTTACAAACTAGACACTGTTAAGAAGACCAGTGAATCTGCCAAATATACACCGTTTCCTGTGGTGTTCAGATGTTCCAAAGGATTAGCAGTCACATTTTTAAACAAAATTGATAAACTTCAAACAATTTTTTGAGGAATACGGAAGGCGCAACACAGCACAAGTGGCTTATGGTCCAGGCACACTGGGAAGCTTCTCGCTATACGGGCAGATAGTTAGTTCTCAGAGTTACACCGGGTCTATGCCGGTAGTCAGTACCAGTATTTACGCACCTCTTGCTCACAGTAACAGAAGTCCCAACGACTTAGGCAGAACATTCGCGGAATCTCTGCCTAATTCTTATTTTACCTCTGCCCAAATTCCTGTCATCTCCAACTGTGTCAATTATCAGTTTTTTTTTCTCTTGAAGGACTCTGACAAAATTTCAATTAATCAAAAGTTGAAAATACAAAAATTCTATAGTGTATTGGTTTTACATTTACTTATAGTACACAAAGCATCAGTTCAAAATGGTATGTTCATATGAGATTACTTAAAGGATAGATGATGATTAGGGAAAAGAGAACATATGAAAGAAAAAGAACCATCCATGTTGTTCAAGAGGGAACTCATCAAAGTTTTGAAAAGTTTCAGAGAAGGAGTTGATAGATTATCAAGAAATGAAAAGTTTATGTAGTGTGATCAACAAAAGAACAAAGCAAATGAAATGAATATATTCAAATGATACAGTATAGATTTTAGTTTTGGTTACTAGTGATCATTCAAGTTGATACTGAAAAAGATCCAAGTTCTGAAATATATATGTGAAATCTCCAAAATTTTCTATTTTACAAGTCATCACTCTATCTACAATTTTCATTGGAGTTTTTTTGAATGGAATACTAACAATATGAAATAGTCTGCCAAAGCTCAAAATCCTATGAGAGAATTGAAAATCGAAAAGCTTGTTCTCAACATTTCTGTTGGTGAATCAGGTGATAGATTAACTAGAGCTTCAAAAGTTTTAGAACAATTATCTGGTCAAACTCCAGTTCAATCAAAAGCTAGATACACTGTCAGAACTTTTGGTATCAGAAGAAATGAAAAAATTGCTGTCCATGTTACTATCAGAGGTCCAAAAGCTGAAGAAATTTTAGAACGTGGTTTAAAAGTTAAAGAATATCAATTACGTAACAAGAACTTTTCAGAAACTGGTAACTTTGGTTTTGGTATTGATGAACATATTGATTTAGGTATCAAATATGACCCAGGTATTGGTATTTATGGTATGGATTTCTACGTTGTTATGGGTAGACCAGGTAACAGAATTGCCAGAAGAAAACAACAAAAAGCTGTTGTTGGTAACGCACACAAAACTACTAAAGAAGATACCGTTCAATGGTTTAAACAAAAATACGATGCTGAAGTTTTAAACAAATAAGATGGATCGTTCATAAAAAAGATTATATGAATAAAATTTGTTTGTTATTAATGTATTTTTCTGTAATTAAAAAAATTTTAATATAAAAATTGTTACATGGTGGTTAATATTGAAAATTGGAAAGTCAAATTTGTAGTTTCATTATAAACTAATTCTACAATGAGATTTATTGTCATTAGCATTAATTAGTAATTAAGATTAATTATAACTATTATACATTTTGTTATATTGTCTTCAAACAAAATATTAAATTTCCATTGAAATATTTGATTCATTCTGATACATTCCCCACGTCATCTAATGCAAACTGAGGAATCTTATCTAATACATCTTCAAATGATTCAGCATGGAATCCATGTAAATCATGTTCAAAATCTTCAAATTTTTCCATCCAATCTAAACTTGTATTATTTAAACTTTGAAAGTTCTCTTGAACAATTGATTCAGCTTCCATTCTTGTAGTGTATTGATATCCTGATAACGATGAAAATAATAATGATAAATAATACTTAACAGATCTCAACCCTCTCAAATAACCATTATCTGGTTCATTTGGATGTCTTGGGGGGAATGTAGTTGTACCAACAATCATTTGATTATCTGGGGTAATACATTGTGCAAAATCAATTATATGAATATCAATATTTGTCATATTTTCAGCATCATACATCAACAATAATGAAGACCCATAAAGCCTATAGCCATTCAATTTTGTCACTGCGATCTCTAATTCATCAATTTTTTCCATCAATTTAGGAATCTTCACCAGGACACTAAAAATTGAGAGGCCATCATAAAGATATCTTAAAATACATGTTGCAAATTCAAACCCTGCTCGAACTCTTCTTCCGTAATATTTATCTCTTGAAATGAACTTACCATTTTTCTCATCATAACTTTGCATACCACAAATTCTGACACCTAATTGTCTTGAAGTTGTGCTGAAACATTTCTTTCTTTGAGATTTCTTCTTCTTTAAAGTAGCTTCAACCCCATATTGTCTTGATCCCATCTTCAAATCCAACACACAAGCTTTACTCATCCCACTTGTTAAATCTTCCAACAGAATAAATCCTTCAATTCTTTGATTTTTCTTACGTCTAGGTATCAAATTTGGGGAGATTGCATTATCAGAAAATGAATCGTTATCATCAATAGCTGAACTTTCAAATCTAGAATCGTCCCCAGTGCCCTTTTGTTCATTATTATTATTGTTATTACTATTGTTTTCCTCTTCATCATCCATTATGAAGATATGGTCACTATTGGATCTTTCAATTTTTACAGGTGGTTTTGATAAAGACTTCAATTTTTCGTTGGCTTCTGCAATTGCAGGATCATTATCGTTAGTCAAAATTTCATCATCATCAATTTTTTGAATGTTCAGTTTTTGTAAATCAACCAAAGATCTATAATTTTTCTTCAATAATTGAGCATCAAGTTTTGGTTTCTCAAAATCACTTGAAGATGTACTTAAACGTGGCGAACGAACGTTCCCCGTTGAATGCATTCTTTGAGTTAGCAATTTTGGAGAAGTTAGACTAGAAGAATGCTGTCTAATATTTCTTCCACTATTAATTCTTTTAGATCTTATAGGGGCGAATACTTCTTGTAAGACCAATTCTTGTAATTTTCTATTAACAGTAGTGGAACCAGATGATGGAATTGGTGACTGGTTCATGGATAATGAATTCTGTGGTGATATCAGTGGAGAAGCGGCCATTTCAGAATGTTGAGAGAATGAAGAACCAGCCGAGGGCACCGAACTTGGATATTCATCCCATAGAGAGTCTGGAATTATATGTCTATTATCATCTAGAACAACTTCTGGAGGCAATTCCTCGTTATAAGAACTTGTAGGTCTCAATCTAACAGAATTTGGAGCAGATGTTGCATGATTCATAATTTGGTGTTCATCAATTGGTGCCAATGCAGGTGAAGAATCCAATTTGAAATCATTTAAATCTTCAGAATCTTCAACAAACTCAGTATATCTTACGTTCAAAACCCCAATATAACGAGGCATAAATGATAAAATATCTTCATGTTTCCTTTCAATGGCTTCATACCAAGCATTTTCTCTATTAACCAACGCTTTACAAACAGCTCTACGAGAGAATCTGAAAATTGCAGTATGGCCACCAACTTTATTATTGAAAGGTGTCAATTCCACAGCTAATGGGAATTCTTCAGTCTCATCGTGTGGATCATTATCTTTCTCAAAAGTCTCACCATAATTATCGTCATTATAGTTATTTTCATGTAGATGTGGATGTTCAAATTCAAAAGTTTCATCACTGCTAGCAAATGTCACAGCTTGTGAACCAGTTGTTGAAGATTGGCGCTCTTTGATTTTATGTGAATTTGAGGATGAACTATGGTCATCCAAACTAATTGTTGGAACAATTGATGAGATGGTATCATCACCTCTCCCTGTTATTTCATTGTTGTTATTGGTTGATCTAATGGGTAGCTTCAAATCCTTAGCTTCTTCCAAATGTTGCTTTAGATCATGATTTTGTTCTGAATTGTGTGGTATATAGGTCGCTGAAGAAACTGGCTCCAAATCACATTTTGAATCTTCTTCATTTAAAAGTGATGATGGATCAAAGCTGTGAGATTTGATTTCATTTGGCAAGATGATAGATGCTTGCCGCTGTCTTGGTTGATGTTTTGGAGATTGTATGGAAGGACGATCATATTCATTGAATGGAGGCTCAAGTTCATTTTTATTTCCAAATGGTCTATATGCTTTCAATTCTTTCCCTAGTTTGGAGACGGATATGCTAGCTCTATGTGTTGTTGTTGATGTATTTGATGAAGAAGCATTAGGGCCGATTGGACTTTTGAAAGGAGAGGTTATCAGGTCCTGTTGGCTCTCAGGCAGTTTGGATCCACTGTTATTGTCATTTCTGAAAAGTCGTAGAGAATGGGCAGCTTTACGTCCTGTCAAATTTGGAGCACCAGAAGAATCATTAGATTTTGTTGATTCCAGGGAAGAAGGAGCCGAGCTTCTAGGGTTGTTTATATCGTGGGACTCCATTTGAGAAAACTAGCTAATGTTGTATGTGATGTAATTCTTTCCCTCACTATTATGAGTAAAGGTATGGTTTCAATTGTAGATGTTGTTGATATAACCTCCCGATACTGGAGCTTTAACTTCTCTATGGGAATGTCTCATGGATTGTTTTGGCAGCAGAAGTAAGCAAAGAACCAGGAGTATAGGCACACAATTGACCAACGAAGACCAGAACTAGCGATGGGGTTCTTTTTCCTTTCCCTTTCTTTGGTGCAAGGGCTTTGTTGTTCAGAATGTACTGACAAGGTTTTTTTTTTTTTAAACGACAAATCAATGCACACAGGTATACTCTTGAGATGAAAATGAGCAAGAGCGAAAGCACAATGTAGCGGTTCGTTGTCAAAGTGTGTGTGTAATGCGCTGTTGCAATTATCTGTGTGGTTGGTTGTTTGGTCGGTGTTGTTAATCTTGTCTTTATCTATTTGTTGATTCAAGATGATATAAATTTGAAAATTTGCTGTACCGCTGCGAGAAACTTTGGCCAGGAAAAACACAGCACAAAAACAAAAAGATAGCAGACGGCTCTAGTAGGACACGCCAAAAGGGACCAGAACAACGGGGCAGGGAAACACAGAGGACTCAGTCCAGAGTGGAAACGTGAGCCTACACAGCAATGTTGAGCGTGTTTATACTCCATCAACAGTGGCAGGTAAACAAACGTTTCATACGTGGAATATGCCAAAAACGTGTTTAATATATGTCACCGTTGTTTTCTTTTTCATTTGTATGGGGTTATACGCTGAAGTTTGAAGCTGTGTCAGATTTACATTTGGCAACGAGGCCACTGTTGATCTCGTGCTGGGTCGCATACTGAGCATGGCCTCACTACAATTCGTTTCATTCTATAGGATGGGACAGTTGACAGAGGGAGAGAGAGAGAGAATAGGCTTCTTTAATCAGCTTGAAATCTCTGCTAAGGTCAATTTCAGCCCGTTCGCGAGCCATGAGTTCTAACTTCGAACTTCTCATCGCGGATCTGAAAGGTGTCAGTATGGAAGTTGGAACTGTTACTGTAGGGGCGTACGTTAAGTGATGTGACTAGTAGTATCGGGAGGTAGTAGTTAAGTATGGCTCTTGGTTATGGCTCTTCTATTTCTCTCAGAAAGTGACTCTACAATAGTTCTCACAAGAGTTGCATAGATCTCATTTTGGGGATAACCATTCATATTCAAGAGTTTTATATGCAAACATTTCACTTCTCTTTCCTAGATATTCATTTTGTGTATCTCGAAGTAAATTTATAGTATTCAATATGAACTCGAAAGAAGATCTTGGAGGAAGAAGTTCCAATCAATTCCCACGATCTAAGCCAATAAACGTTCCCAAGAAACAAGAGAGTGGAATAAAATATAGATACCTTCATGACAAGGAGGCAACCATATCATGTCTTTATGAATTTTGGGATTCAGTCTCTGACAGATTAAAATCTCAAATTGAAACTAAAATTTGGGAGTGGATCAATGTGTTCATCAAGCTGGAAAATGCTAAGGAGATGAGTTTTGGTAAATCTGAAACATATGATAAGAGGAAACAATGGTTCAAGGCTAAGGTTGAAAAGGATTTCATCTCTTATCATAATCATAAAGTTTTGGAAAAAATGGCCAGCGAGATTCATGTAATATTCCAAGAAGCTCTTGAAAATAACATTTCAGCATTCGTATACGCAAGTCTTTGGGGGACATATAATTTTAGAGATGATGGTGATTTATTCACAAAATTGAAAATTGTCGAGAAAACAGAAGCCATTTTTAAACATTCTAGTAATCACAGGGGTAAAAGCACATTGAATCCAATACAGGATCATCCCCAAAGACAACATATGTTCAAATTCAACGAAGTGAAAGTATTTGAAATCTATGTTAAATTCAAAAATATCTTTCATTATATGATTGAACTTGGTGTTGAAGATGGGAAATACAAATTAAAAATTCGTGTGGAGCCAGCAGGACCTTTCTATAAAGAATCTCAAGTGCTTCCGGAATCTTTAAGAAAATTGATGGTATATCATAGAGAATCAACAAGAAAATTACATTATGAATTCACTTCAGGTTTTGTCTTTGATCTCATTGATCATGGAATCATGCGCAATTTTTAAACTGGTTCATCACTCCTCCATTTGCAATTTGATAATTTCCACCCCAATATCAACATTGGTCTTAATACCCTGGGTCCATCTTTGTTCCAAATAATCGATAACAGGTTTAGCTTCCAATTGAGAAGTCTTTCTATCAGAATTTAATGAATCAATCTTGCGCCTTTTCCTGTTCAATTCATCACGTATCAATTCATTTGAATGTTCGTGTAATTCATTTTCTAATAACCATTGATTTTTACCATATTCTTGGGCCAAACGAAGTGACTTGTTCTTTAGATATGTGAATACAAGTGATTTTTGTAATGATTCATCATTATCAAGATTGGAATAATCTGAAAGGTCAACACCTCCTAATGAGAAATTCGGATCTGATAACTGATCTTCGGTCAAGTTGGCTATCAAAGAATGCACTGGTGGCAAGGGATATATTTCATCCACTTTTGGATGTATTTTTTGCAAGTTTGTTGATTTCAACTCTTCTAAAATCAACTTCTCAATAGATTGTCTTTGTTCATCAGAGATATCTTGATCAATGTCTTTTCAATGTTAGTACATGTTTCCAGTGACACCTAGGGAAATACATACACGGTAAGGAGTCTAAAGGTTCATAATTCATCTTATCTAGCCCTTTAAGTTGAAGTTACTGAATATTCAATAATTTATTAAATTGATGTTAAATACTTTTCCTCTATACGAAGAAATGAAGAGGACCGGATTTTACACAGGGTGCCTCCATCTTTGTACTACAGCTCGAAGTAAATAACAGCACTAACAAAAAAATTCATCGAGAGATCGAAAACTGAAAAATTGGAAAAGCATTAAAATGTTGAACCAAGTAGAAGTTAGTGTTTAATTATCTCGCTGATTGCTTAGTAAAGATAACTAGGGAGGGGCTCTTGAAGATCCATATACCAATTCAGAAATGCTCCGCTTCACAAGGAGTTTCCACACAACAAGATGTGTCCTACAAGAGACAGTATCAACAGCATCAGAAACAGCATCAGCATTACCACAAGGTACACAAAGATTCCAAGCATGGTTGAAATATGCCAGATTACCAAGAAACTTGAAAGTGTTGATGTATAGACCTAAGCATGCTCAAGAGTTGCTTTCAAGAGATTTAATAGACCCGCATACGGATAAAAGAGCTAGACCTATTGAATTTCCTGGTCTTCCATCAGCTACTCATTTAAAAGAACATATCGAACATGCCCAAACCCCTGAAGAATTGCAACAAATACAAGACGACCTAACTCTTCTTGAGGCAAAGGGTAAAGCTCTAACACCATTCGTCTTGAATGAATACGCCATCAAAGCTGCAGAGCTAAGACGTTTCCAAAATTATCTACCATTTATATTTAAGAGTAAACAAACTTTTGAATTAAAAGATAGTTCAAATTTGAATTTTGTTCTATTTTTCAACTATTTAAACCCAAAAAGATCTTATAAGAATTCACTTGCAAAACTTGCTACTGCTAAAAAATTCATTAGACATGAGACTTTAATATCAGATCTATTAACTTGTGCAATTTACAGAAAGTTCAACAGAAATAATGTACCACAAGAAATATTTAATAGAATTAGAGAGGGAAAATTGGAATTACCTACACAGGGGACTGAGAAATCAATTGGTACACAGGCAAGACTGCATTTTGAAAACGAACAGTTATACTTAACTTTGAAGCCAATTGCCATTGAATTAGCCGAACAACCAAATTTTAAGAACCTAGCAAATGTTAAAGCTGCTGTGGAATTCATTAAAACTTATGAAGAATTAACTGAGAAATTGGGCAAAGAAAATAGATACGATTACATCAAGGCTAATTCTAAATTTTTCAAACTAGTAAAATCAAACCCTGAAGGGGAAGCTGTTGAAGGAGAAGCTGAAGTTTCAAAAGAATAATAAGTCTATGGGAGACACACATAAAATTTATGATCATTAGTCTGAAACTTGCGGTACATGCCCTGTATATATAATTCATGAATATAAAACCTTGAAAATATTGATATTTGAGTAGAAATTTTGGGGTGCAAAAATTGTCGAATGGAAAGTTCAATTGAGAACCATTGTCTAACAATGAAATTTATACATTATTCGATATATATATTCCATTCCTTGATTTTTCCATTAATTGGGATATATTCTTTATTACATTATCATTCATTAACAGATGAACTTTTGGTGTAGTCGCGAAAAAAAATGTCAAAAAATCGAAGATGAGTAAAATTTACTCTGGAAGCCCATAGACATCATTCAAATAATCAAGTTTAAAGACAGACCGTAGAATTTCAAGAGATGTCTGAAGCTGCTGCTGATACAAAACCAGTGGACGTTGTTAAACAACCACAACAAGCAGCACAGGTTGAGGCAACGCCAGCTGCTGGGGAAAAGAAGTTGAGTAATAAAGAATTAAAAGAATTAAAGAAACAAGAAAAATTAGCTAAAAGGGCAGCTAAGAAGGAAAGTCAAGGTATACCTAATCAAACTGAACAGAGTAAAATTAAACAATTGAAAAACCAGCAACAGATCAATTCTAATCATAATCAAGTTGCTAATCATCAAAAATCTGATCATAATAAAATTACAAATAAAAAAGTTGCATTATTTAGTCATTTAGATACTAAAGAAGAAAGAAATGAATTGTCACTATCACAAACACAAGTTATTGATTTGGTTCATCCTGCTGTGTTAGCATTAACTTCGAAATATGCCTCGTACTCGATTGTCGGATCCATTCCAAGATGTATTGCAATGTTGAAATGTTTTCAAACTGTTATATCAGAATATCAAACTCCAGAAAATACAACTTTAACAAGAAATTTAACAAATTATCTTGGTTATCAAATTGATTATTTGAAAACTGCTAGACCATTATCAGTCACCATGGGGAATGCAATCAGATGGTTAAAACAACAAATTTCTTTAATTTCTATTGATACTTCAGATAAAGACGCTAAGGAAGATTTGGTTGAACAAATTGATACTTTCCTTAAGGAGAAAATTGAACTATCTGATAAATTAATCATTGAACAAGCATCGGGTCATATTTCTAATGGTTCTAAAATTCTGACATTTGGTAATTCAAATGT
This sequence comes from Hansenula sp. yHMH451, assembly GCA_030571095.1. Classification (NCBI taxonomy): domain Eukaryota; kingdom Fungi; phylum Ascomycota; class Saccharomycetes; order Phaffomycetales; family Wickerhamomycetaceae; genus Hansenula; species Hansenula sp. yHMH451. The sequence continues at coordinate 310,793 of JAJLXE010000014.1, read as the reverse complement.
TTTAAAAGAATTATTTTTACATAATGCTAAAACTTTAGGTAAATCATTTCAAGTTATAATAGTCGATTCAAGACCTTTATTTGAAGGTAAAAAATTGGCAAAAGAATTGACATCAAATGGATTGAAAGTTCAATATGCATTGATCACTTCAATCACTTCTCTTTTCCAAGATGTGGATACTGTTTTCCTTGGTGCTCATGCAATGTTATCAAATGGATTTTTATATTCTCGAGTTGGTGCAGCATTAATTGCCATGACTGCAAAGAAGAGAAATATTCCAGTTTTGGTTTGTTGCGAATCTATTAAATTTTCAGATAGGGTACAATTGGATAGTGTTACATTGAATGAATTGGGGGATAGTGAAGATTTAATCGATTGTAATCAATTGAATCATACTAAAAAATCAAGTGTTGCAATGCAAAATTTTATAAATACTCATGGTGATGAAGATAATAAACAACAACAACCACAAAAGAAAAAGGGAAATAATAACGATAAAGAGAAAGATCAAGGATTAATTAAGGATGAATTACCATTAAAAGATTGGAAAACAAATCAATATTTGAATGTTTTAAATATAATGTATGATTCCACTCCACCTGAATTTATTCAAAAAATTATAACAGAAGTTGGTGCATTACCTCCAAGTTCTGTTCCTGTTATTCTTAGAGAATATAAAGCCAGTTGAAAGATCCATGATGTTGTGTATAGAATGAGTACAAGTATAAATTGAAACGCTTTGTTATATATGTATATTCTTTCTCTTTTTTCCTAGTTGTGATTTTATGAATATATACATTCAAATGATTCAACTTGATAGTTGATTTTCTTTAACAAAGCATTATAGGTGGGGATATCAATGCATGATGAGACTTGAAAAACATGCATAAATAAAACGAAAATGTTGAAAACTTGAGAGTCTTAATTGAAACGGAAACGAGATAAAAGCAAATAATGAAAAAAAAAACAATTTGAATTCAAATACTCAATTGATTTTGTCTTTGAGATTCTAAATTTTTAACAAAATTTTCTAAATTTTCCCAACCTTTTATTCTTTCTTCTTCTCTTTTATGTGAATCTTCTAAACTTTGTCTATAAAGTACTGTACAATGATCATACAAGATTGGATTTGCCTCCATGAAAATTTTCAAAGCAGAATAAGCTAATGAATGGATTGTTCTATTCCAAGAACCCGATGAAATGATTTCTTCATCATCTGGGCCTTGTTGTGAAGAAATTTCATATAATGAAGAAAAAATTATTGGTAATATAACTTCAGCATTTTCAGTAACTAAATTTAAAAAATATTCGTTATTAAAATAACATAAAATTTTTTCAGAAACTTGGAAATGTGGTGAAGATATACATTTTGATAGTTGAACAAATAATGGAACTTCAATTTTAATAAATTCTAAAGGTTCAATAACTTCAAAAATATCTTCAATTTCATTTAAAAACATCAATTCTTTTGTTGAATTAATCTTTGGCCAAAATCTTAACAATTTCATTATAACTTCTTCAGTTAACAAAGGATCTTTTTCCAAGAATTGTACAACACAATAAGCCAATTGTGGATGATATAAAGATAATGATTTAACTTTATGTAATGGTAATAAAACTTTAACCAAGAAAATTTTATGTTCTTCTTTTAAAGGTAATGCAAATCCATTAATAATTGAGCCTAAAATTTCTAATAATTCTGCAATCCCATTAAATCTTTCAGTTTCATAAACAAATGTTAAAAAAACATTATTTATTGATCTTCTAATAAAACTTCTTAGACTTAAAAATTTCCCATAAATTCGATGTAAAGTAGTTTTCAAACAATCACGTTCTCTTGGATCCTCGGAATCAAATAATTCCAATAATCTTAAAACAAATTCATGATCAATATATTGCTTAGCAAAAGTATGATTAAAATCAGGGGATTCAACAAATCTTAAAAAAAATTCATAAACAACTTGCATATGAGGCCAAGCGATTTCATTAATTGGTTCATCTTCATCAGGATCATAAATATCACCAATTGGATTAACAGGAGGTGGAATTGGTCTAAATAAATTTTTTTTAAACATTTCCACAACGTGTTGATACATTTCATCAGTATAGGTAAATCTATTTGTTGAAATGAATTCAATCAATTCTTGTAATGTAATTCTTTTAATTTCCTTCCCACGAATATCAAAAGATGGATCACTAAAATCAAATAATACATTACATTGATCAACTTTTGTTAAAAATAATTCCAATCTTTTATCAGGAGGAACTTCATCAAAACCTGGTAATTTTGTGATTTCTGCATAAGAACTTGGTTCAAATCTTGAACTATGATGACGTTGAGGAGATTTAATCAATTGATCAACATCAGGTTCTATTTTCGTTGGTGTTGGTAATCGTTCATAAGAATGGGAGGATCTTGGAATTGTAATTTCTGAAGAATTTTGAGCTAATGATGGATCGAAGAAATGTTGGTTATGAATTTGTGGAGGTGTAACATTTATATTTGGTACTGATGATGGGTTTTGGAATTGAATAGCAGCAGGAGTAGATGGAGTAGATGATTCTTGTGGTTGATTCTGCTGTTGTTGTGATTGTTGAGGGAATTGTGGTTGTGGTATTTGTTGTGTTGGAGTTGAGGGACTTGGACTTGGAGAATTTGGAGATTTATCTCTTGATTTTTCTTTTTTATTAATGGAAGGATTTGAAGATTGTTTCTTTGGAGAATTCAAATCTTTTTGAGATGTTGAATTTCTTGGAGAATTTGAACCACCAGTTGTTGTACCTGTACCTGTACCTGTTCCATTACTTGATAAAGAAGAAGTTGAAGAATTATTTGAAGATATTTTTAAAGTTGAAGAAGATTGTTTTTTATCCTTTTGAGAATCTTTTTCATCTTTATCCTTTTTTTTAGATGATGATAATGAACCTTTCCGTGAAAGCTATAAATGTTAGTATAAAAGATGCTTATAGCAATTGATTGATCAATATCATACCCTTTGCTTGAATCCTTTCATCATCTTGGGCACAAATTATGTTGTTGCAGAAATCAGTAGTGTTGTTTTGTAGATGTTTATTTATTGATGAATTATGACTTTATTTGTTGATAAGTTGAGTTGACTTGACTTGATATAATGCTAAAAGGGGCGGTATGTTTTGATGGAAAACGCACCTTGTTATAAGCCCAATGGTTAAAATCCCTGTTGGTGATGGATGAATTCCACAATATGGAGTTCCTTTTGAATGCTAGTTATAGATTGAATCTGATTTTTTATTGATTCCAATTGAAATTGTTGATGTTTTTGTTTATAAAACTCAAATGTTTTGTTTCAATCTCAAGTGGAAACTTGTTGATTTTTGAAATTGGCTTGAGATAGCTTAGTCAGGGATTAGGTAAGCGAAAGGCATATAATGAAGAATGTTGATTTAGCGATAATAGTCGATATTGTATTAATCAGTATTGATTGTATAGCAATGTATAGGATTGTATAGGATTGTATATGATTGCTTAGTGTTATTTGGTATTAGTTTACTCCTGTATGGTGTTATGTAGTATGATATGTTATTAGTGTAATTAGAGATAGTGTAGTCGCGAATAGAGTCAAACGACACCAATTAACGTCATTAATAGTTGAATATATGGATGATGGTTTTGAACTGAGTGTATATATTGCCAAATGAATTACTTAGAACTGGCTCGAGCTGATGTGTTTGTCAGTTACGAGGTTACACACACAGCTGATCCAACAGATACTATCAGAGACTGCATAGGATCTAATATATGATCAATGATCAATGATCAATGCCAACATGCCAACACAAGTGATGCCATAGACTAAAGCAACCCTATTTGACAGCCGTGATACGACAATAGATCTGCCACTAAAGTTTAGATGGTGTTTGCTTTTAGTGGCATCATTGCTAAGAGTAGAGCAATGAAATTTGAATACGTACAGAGTTTAGTTGTTGACAGGTGGCTACGTAATAAGCCCTAATGAAATAATAATAATAATAATGTTCAATCGTGAGTGCTACCCTGATGATCTTAGGATAGTTAATTAATGAAAAAACTTTCAATTTTTAAACAACTACAACAACATCCAGTCAATTTATCCACAATGTCATTATAAAAGTATGTATATCAACACCATATGCTCAAGCTAGTCACCACACCGCATCTATCGCACTGCTTGACCTTTCCTGATGATTCTTTGTCGATTATCCAGATCTCTTTTTTTATAAAAAAAGAGAATGTGACGAACTAAAAACAAGAACCGCTACTCTGAAATGAATTACGTCAGCAGCAGCAGTGTGTGTGTGACTAAGCAAGCCTCCTACGTTTCCGGATTGGGAAAGCTAATTGGCCATTTCAGGCGCACCGAAGACAGAAGACTCCTTCCTAATGCGGCAGGTGATAAACACCACAGCCGGTGGGCGCACGCACCAGCCAGCCAGCACACAAAACTCCAGAAAGCCCTTCAAATTGGCACTGGCACTGGCACTGCGGGAAGAGAACAAGCTGATGGGAATGTGTGTATAGTAGTAGACTACCCCCTTGTATATATATGTGTATATATATATATATAGATTTGTGTTATCAATAAAGAACAGCCTCTACTTTATCATCCCTCTCGTAATGTGTCTATTATTATCATGTCATCCGTTTAAAAATTATGCGCTCTCGAGAGTTTCATTTCATTTCCACCAAGCTTAGAAAGTTGCCCCTTCCACAAAATTCGTCCATAATTTATATAAAAATCCCAATTTCAACATTTTTCCCCCTTCTTTTATACTCATCAACTTTGTTTTAATCTAAAACTTTTTAAACAACTTAAATCTAAAATGCATAGAACTTATTCTTTAAGAAACTCAAGAGCCCCAACAGCTTCTCAATTGGCCTCTCCTCCTCCTCCAACTTCAACCACGAAAAGTGGTCGTTTCTTTGGTAAAGGTGGGATTGTTTCATCCCTTAGACGTCAAACTGCTGGTCAATTTGGTCCTGAATTATCAAGAAAATTATCTCAATTGGTTAAAATTGAAAAAAACGTCTTGAGAGGAATTGAAGTTGTTGCTAATGAACGTCGTGAAGTTGCCAAACAATTGTCAATTTGGGGTGAAGATAACGATGATGACGTTTCGGATATTACTGATAAATTAGGGGTGCTAATTTATGAAATTGGGGAATTAGAAGATCAATTCATTGATCGTTATGATCAATATAGATTAACAATCAAATCCATCAGAGATATCGAAGGTTCTGTTCAACCTTCAAGAGATCGTAAACAAACAATCACCGATAAAATTGCTTATTTGAAATATAAAGATCCTCAATCCCCAAAAATTGTTGTCTTGGAACAAGAATTGGTTCGTGCTGAAGCTGAATCTTTAGTTGCTGAAGCTCAATTATCAAACATTACAAGAGAAAAATTAAAAGTTGCATTCGCCTATAATTTCGATTCTTTAAGAGAACATTCTGAAAAATTGGCTTTGATTGCAGGTTACGGTAAAGCCTTGTTGGAATTATTGGATGATGCTCCAGTTACACCTGGTGAAACAAGACCAGCTTATGACGGATACGAAGCATCAAAGCAAATCATTATCGATGCCGAAAACGCATTGGCTTCTTGGACTTTGGAACATGCTGCTGTCAAACCAACTTTAAGTATTAGAAGAGGTGAAGAAGTTTATGATGATGAAGAAGATTTGGAAGGTGAAGAACAACATTTGGCTGAAACTGAACAAGAATGGGCCGATGAAGAACGTCAACAAGTTGCTGTTTAAACTTGATTTATCTCATCCAATCTCTTATATTTTTTTTTATAAAATTTGTTTTAATTCATCACCAGCACTTTTATTATCTTTCCACGTTTTTTGGTTTTCGTTCAACTAATAACTATCTTGTTTTAAAAATTATATATCTTGTCTAGTTTTTTATTGTAAAGGAAATTGTACTACTAAACCCCATTAAAAGTTTGACTTTTTATTTATAAATTGATGTAGCTTTATATAACCAATATTAATATCTGGGTATCTTTAACAATTCAATCTTTATACCTTTCCCTAATACTAAATTATTCTTATACTCATACTTGACAGAAACTTTTTTCTCATCAGTCTTAATTGGTGGTTTACTAATAATCTCCCCTTCATTTGGAATCCTAATTAAATCTTCTTCTTCTTCTTCTTCTTCAACTAACAATCCAGGAACTTCCGCGGATTGTTGCTCATTAGCTTCCGGCGTTGATTCTTTCCGTGGTTGTCTAATCAATAGTTCCATCCCTTTAAAAGCTGACCCATCTCTTAAACTTGCTATGAACTTAAGATCAACCATTATATTACAACTCCATCCTTCAACTTCAACAAGTAATTTTAAATTATCCTTCTTACCACCATTCTTCATAATTAACAATTCCGTACTTAATTCAAATAATATCCCCAATAATTCATCTTTAATAACCAATATAAATTCCTTTAATTGCTTATTTGATATCAATATCCTATTAGTATTTTGTAATCGAACCAATGCCCTATGATTAACCGTATTCGCCGATGATATTGCAGCTTCAAATAATGTCGTTTGTCGAATCACTGATTTCCTATTGATGAAAATTCGTAATGGTATAGATCTCCTTGGTGATATCTTGATAAATGTTGTTCTAAACTGTTAGCATTGTATCTAGAGCATTTCCATAATCCACTTACATAGGAGCCATCTTGAATAATTGATGAAAATTCACATAACATGGGGAAATGATAAGTTATATATCATTTTTTTTTTTGAGGATTCGCTTCCTGATTAATCCCCGGTAAGATTCTAACTTGGTGCAACAACTTCTAATCTCGATATATGTTAATCCACATAAACTAAAGTATGTTTGAGACAATAGAATTCAAAATCAATTAGGTCTGTTTTTGAAACGATTTAAAACAGTTCATGTCATGAATATGTCAGATTGCGATATATCTATGCTTGGAATTAAGATGCAAAAGGAGTGAGATAAGTGAGTACCATCCATATTAAACTTTGAAGGAACTAAAACCAAGTAGATTTGTGCGATTTAATCATCAATTCTATATCTTGAACAAGATATAGTTGAACATTATATAGATTAAGTTTGGAACAAAATAACAGGGTATATTATATATCGAATTAAAGTCTTGTTATCGATCCATGAATTTGATTATCCACGTTCTACATTAATTGGGTAAAACTTCAATATCCCATGATCCTAATCAATTCATGATATATATATATATATATATCTAAAACATGCAAATGACAATTATAAATACCTTTTTCCTCCTAACACATCAATTTAAAATATGCAAGGATCAAAATCCCAATCATTAACAAACTTCCAATCCATTTATTTCTATTTTTGGAATTCTCATACTCAATAACTTTCAATTTTTCACTAATTTCAATAACTTTCCTTATATTAAATAATTTCTGCTTATAATCATTCATTTTTTTCCTTGATTCATTAATTTTAACTTCATAATTTTGTAAAGTTTTCAAAAATTTTAAAAAAATTTCAACATCTTTTTGGAACGTTGAAAAATCTTGATTAAATGATTTCATCTTATTCATTTCAATTTCTTCAATTACAACTTCAATACGACTTTTTATCTGTTCAATTTCATTCAATATAATGCCAAATTCATCAACCTTGTGTAAAAATTCATCTTCATTAATCTCAACTTGTTCTCGAACTTTATTAACTATTAATTCCTCCAACTTATTAACCATCTCACCAATTTCACTAATCTCACCCCCATGATGTCTGGTATTATTAGAAGAGATTTTTCTCTCGAATTCAAACTTGTTCAACACTAAATTCGTTCTTGATTGATCTTGTTGAGTGAAATTATTATTGGTATTATTTCTAGTAAGCATAGGCGTTTGAACACGAGTACCAGGCGCACTTGGCGGAGGGGTTCCTAATTGATCATAAAATTGATCAACTAATCTCTTGTGATCATTTGCCTTCTCATCATATGAAGCGCTTTTAAAATGTCGATAGGATTCACCAGCTGGTGTGATTTTGAAACCGGGAGTATTGTTTATTCGTGTACTGATTTCTGGTAATAGCTTATGTTTGGGCACTTTAGGATTAGATGGCGAATTTGTGCTAGATGAAGATGTAGATGATGTCGTTATTGTTGATTGTGGTGGAATACGTTTTTGTTTAGTGGAGTTTGTAAGTAATGATTGAATAGGTGCCGACTTTGGTTGTGGTGGAGGTGTATATTCTCGTTGTGTAGCCATTTTTCAGTTCATTATTCCTTCTCACAAATTAGCACTTATTGGAAATTGATTAGTTTCGTTCTTATAATTGCCATATATATATTTGTTTTTAATTCAGCCTCTACGTTTTTTCGGAGAATAAGTCTGTCATGAGATAGTGTCATCAAGCTTTGACATAATAATTATTATCAAGTGACTATTTCCTAAAGTTCCGTAATTGAGAGTATGATTGTTTGATCTGTGATTTTACAGTAGTTCCGTATGTTGTATAATATTAGTCTGGCTAATTAGGGGAATTTATGAGTGACGACTGAAATAATATTCCCACATGTATATAATTGAGAAAATTTTAAGAATGAACGGGTATATTTTTGGAAAACTATTAATATATATGTTTGACGTACGTTGATAACTGAATCTACGTTTTGTTGAATACACAATAGAGTGAAGATTTACAGCTAAGTCATTGGTCACAATATCTTATAGCTAACCTAAATAAAAACACCACTAGTGAATCATCAAAAGCTTTCAATCTTAACGTTTGAAAAGTCAGCTTCATATCCCCGTATCTAAGCGGATCAACCACACAGACGTACTCTATAAATTCACGAACTCAAAATATAGTTCAGATTTTTCATAAATAAGCCTTTAATTTCTCTTCAACTTGATCAATTGGGGTGGATGATTCAATACTTTGATCCTTAACACCGTTGATTAAAACTGTTGGAGTAACATGAACACCATTTTGTCTACCGATCTTTGTAAAGAATTTTAAGTCATTGGTAATAGCATTCCCACTATTGCTTGGTTTCCCACCACTTTTAATGACTAATAATTCCAAAAATTTCGATTTTTCAACATGGGAGAATTTTGGAGAAACAACTAAATCATAAATTCTTTCATAGATTTGATTTCTTGTTAATTCTGCAGTTTCAGTATCATAAAATTCTTCAATATGATCAAATAATTCGTAACTAAATTTAAGGAAATTAGCTGGATCTAAAGAGGCAAATGCTAAACCGGCTTCATGAAGCAAATTTGAAGTTGGATGCCAAACTTGAACGTAATTTTTGAAAACAAATTGGAATTTCCCCTTATATTTGGATTCTAATAATGGTAATAAATTATCAAACCAATTTTTATATAATTTACCACTATATGGACAAACATAATCTAAATAGACTTCAATTGTATTTGGTGGTGTACCGTTGGAGACAGTTGATAAATCAACTTTTGGAGTAGCATGAGAAGCATAAAACTTTGGTGTTAATGACATTTTGATGGAGTTCTTATTAGTCAATTCACTAAAATATCAAACAATAGAATCTAATTAATTGGTCTCAAAACTTTTTCAAAGGAGTTATAGGAGCAATTTAAATCAATTTTAATAGAATTACACCTTTGCTCCTTCTTCTTATTAACAAACCCCGGAACAACAGAACCAAAATCTGATATCTCCATTGGGGTAGCGTACGCGCGCCACACTTCGCGAATGTGTTCTGTGGTTGGTTGAACTCGTCACCTGACAACTGTCATCTTCATGGAGAGTTAAGTTAAGAACATATCTCAAGAGGTCAAGAATTCAAGAAAGATTCAAGATATTTCAAATCAAAGTCATAAGATTTTGAAAAATTAACCGTGGTTCGTGCTCAGTTTGTGTTGTTTTCGCTCTGAAACAACTGCTGGTGCGTGGCTGTGTGTCAACTGACAAGCGGACAAGATTTTAACATCTAAATTGAACCCATTAAGAACTGTGTGTTTTCCAGAGATATATCAGATGTGAAGTTATAGCACATATACTACTCAGTATCTCGGACAGTGTTGTGAATTGGGCCCCTGATCGACATCAGACAAAAGTTGAAACGTTTTTGTTTCGGTTATTGTACCACAAAATACGAAGTTGAAGTCTAACTTATCGATCGTAAAAAGTCTACTGTTTTTGTACCGAGTTCCCATGTTTGGTCCATCATTGATAGTATATCTTGTTTGCATGATATCAAGTGAGATTCTACCACTGAGAACCATTAACATTGAAGTAATTAAGGGAACCATGTGAAGGAAGCTTTTTTAACTTTAGAGCCTTAGCCTGGTATTTCATCAATGTACTTGACCCAACTTTAACCTACATTTTTTCGAACGATTCTTCGTGATTTCTACAATTTGTACCGTTCGATCAGACAAAAGTTAATTCCTCAACTGAGGTACGAAAAAACACAAACATGTGTAGATTTAAAGGTAGTTATGGTGATGAACACTACATATGATGAGAGGCTGAAGCCTGGAACACTGAGAATTAAAAATCATACATATGGATGTCAAATTATGATACATGTGAAAGCTTGGTATCTTGCTGAAGATGTGATCATGAACGTAATCTTTCCAAGAAAATCTAGTAAAACCTAATGTAGAAGTAGTCGATATTGTCTGCGGTTATTTGGCCAAATTCTAACTTGACAAGGATGAATTCTGCGCCTTAGATACTTATATGATTGTGAATTAATACGTGAGAAATTCTTCCATTCCCAAATTGTTAGCTACCTTCAACTACTTTCTTTTGAAACATCTTCAATCTTTTCACTCCAGAAAAAAAAAGAGCAGCATGCAATAAAACGTTTCATCCATGAATTATGATTCCATCTATTCCATGAGTTAACGAGCCACACGCCACAAGTAAAGGTTTAAGGGAAGTATGTCAGACAACCTAGAGACGAGGGTCGAGACTGAGAGATGAATCATGATTGTTAGTGGACATTGGAAAGTACGTGCCTGTTTCATAAGCCCTTTGAAGGCTGGTCAGGAATTACAAGGTTCAGGAATTTTTGACTAGATGCTGTACTCTATGATTCAAATTCCTTGGGGATCATCTAGTCTAGTATGCATATCTAGTCTTTATAAATTCTTGTTGTCGATTACTGTTGTACAAGTTGATCAAAGACGGCTGACAAGGAGACACAGCACATCTACATTATACATCTAAAAAGAGCCCAGCGAAAAATGCCAGAAGCGTCTCCTGCAAAGAAAAGTTCTCTGTTATGCCTCTCTCTATCAATATATCAGTTCAATAGAGTAAGTTTCTGCTTTATTTGGAGGACCTTTGAATAACTCAACGGGTCTCGTCAACATCTCAAGTTTTCAACTACAGGTACTGACAGAACCTTGAACAACCCCGAGAAATGGTTCAAAGGGCTTTCGAGAAAGTCAAATGACTTTACATGCAGTTAATTTCCAGTGTTTAGTAATGGCCTACTTTTGATCCACTCCATTAATGGTTATAGGATTACTTATGGCAGAATTTGGTAAAAACAATGGCTAAATAAACGTGTCCATCAAATGGTATAAACATTCTTCTCAACCGCGACACACCCCAGGTATTGACGGTTGGTGGTACATGAAGCATTGATCAAAACTACATTCATGCCAAACTGTGGGTCATGGCTAATGAAGCTTTATATTCTCAAAGTAGAAAAGCTATTGAAGTTTTCAGCACACGATGCGCACCAAGTTATAATTAATGATATGAATACCTCTTAAAATTAACGTCATAAGACCGCCTTCCACCTCCGCCAGACTGTGTTTATATATTGCATACACTAATCCGAGTAATCACTAGCTGTACTAATTCAAACCCTTAGCATCAGGGAACCCAACAAAAATCCCCAAGCCATCTCCAGATAATAACATGTTTTTCAATAGATCGATCAAACAATTTTTTTTCAACAGCCTTCACAGTTAACAGTAGAACGGCTAAACATCGACCAGCTACTCCTTACATATATTTTACTAGATCAAGAGATGAACTCCTCACTGTAGATAGAATGGGCCTGAAAATCCGTGTTTGTGTTGTTTCCACTAACCGTTTTTCCCTAAGCGTTGATTTGTATCATTTCAGCCTTGGAACAAATTGAGATAGAGCATTTTGTCCTAGCTTGAAGCAAACTGCAATTGCTCAAGCTTCAGTTACTACCTAGTACAAAAATTTGTAGGAATGTCTAACCTGACTCGGGTAAATCAAAAATAACGGCCTCATAGAAGTTGATCAAAACGCTAAAATTTTGGGGCGGGTCCCAAATATCTTATTGCAATATTTCGGGATCTATCGTCTATCTTGCAAAGAACTTTTTCAACATATTTGATCCCTCATCATAAATCTAATATTATGTATTATGATGAGTACAATTCCCCCAAATATGAGCTTCTTACAAATCCATATCTGGTCTCTCCTTCAAATTCGGAAAATAGTCTAATAATCTTCAAGTGACTGGGGATTTTGATCAAAGTTCCATATAGCCTACCAATTATCAACTCGTATATACCTTAACCATGAGTAAGTTTTAGTAAAATCTATGATCTAGATCGATAGGCCAAGAAATTTGAAACAATTGAATATATCAGACTCTCTAATTCATGGCAAGATAAAAGAATTTGCTCTTTTTTTCTTGAGCTCTTGGTTTATATATTTAACTTACGAGCTGGTTTCATATTCAACATTATTGGTTTCGTCTGGCACGATATGAGGCGTTTCTTAGAATATATTGGAATATTTGATGTTAGTCAAGAATGTTTGAAATAAAATATACCATTTTTGGCATGTGTGCCACCCATATGCCTTATTTGTTTGGGAGTGGATAATATTTGCATCTCATAACGGAGTACCAGACATATGAGCATAATGTGAAGCTTTAGATTATCTTCCGATGTCTTGCTAACGCTCATTCCATCACGAGAGATCCAGAGATGTGAGAGACAGTTCGGTGAGTCAATTTTTTAGTAAGAAGTAAACAACCCTAGAGTTAAGTTTTAAAAGCCCAAGTAATTTGGAGGTCAATGGTAATCATAGAATGTTTAAATTGATGCTTCTGTTAAACCTGTCAAGATAATTGTCATGATGAAGAGCGAGACTTGATGAGAGCTAGACCTGATCTGAGTATCCAACAAAGCGTCAAAATTGTGAGAATTAGGATAGCGCACATACTTTTCAAGAAATGTGAGACTTAAGGTTTTATAATTCTTGCCGATTTTGCACAAAAATCTGACAAATTTGGAAAGCTAGGACCTTAAGTCTTGGGTTTTTCATGAGGCAAAATTTACGGGAGTTATCTAAAAATACGCCTTTTATGTAGTATCGGCCCTCCATCTCCGAATTTGCTAATTAACATTGCGTAATGTAGTGTAGGAATGTACGCTACGCTAGCCTTCAAAATTTAAGAGATCTGTACTTTAAATTGCAAGTTGCTTATGGCTATAGTGTAACTTGATTGAAAGCAATTTGGGAAGCTAAAATTTTCTCTTTTTCAAAAGAATCTATGAATTTAGATGAACTTCAGCCAGCGTTTATTGGTAGCTCCTTTTTGCATGTTAAAAGTCCACCTACTACATACAAGTGAGACAATTATCGTTACAACAGAAAATGAGACTGTGGGTTTTTATGTTCAAGACAGTGGTGCATGTCAGACAGCATGTGCATCATATGATGTGCCTGGATGTTTCTTGCTGTGCATGATAGCACATCTTGTGTAATAGCCTACCAAAGGAACCAAAAGTTACCAGAATGCAACTAGACAAAGGACTTGAACTCTTTCGAAGACGGACCTAGGTGCCCTTGGCTCATTATACTTTGGACTTTTAAATGGTTATCACCTCTTTGAAGAGAAGAAGGAAAGGTATAAGCCGAATCTTTTTCCATAATGATTGTCTTTGTTTTAGACAGAAAGCTAAAGGGTTCATATGAAGGATTCTGTAAGAGGAAGAGTGTGCTGGATAGTAGCAAACTAACTTAGCAACCAGTGGGAAATAAAATCAGTTTTGCATACAAGTAGTTTGTAACGACACAAGGCTGTCTAGTTAATATCTGGATCTATGGTGCACTAGTGTTAATTTAGTCTCTTTTTAGTTTGAGACTACTATAAATTGAGGTACCTGTACAGAATCAATTCGGATATGATCAAGATAAAACGATGCTAAAAACGAAGTGTTCTTAGTGAGCAATGGTCCAGAGTTCAAACTTCAAAGTTGCTTCACAAGATCAAGTGAAGTATCATGATTCATCATAGTATTTGACTTTACGATCTCTTTGAATATGATGTTCAAAACCTATGAAGATGGCTGTTTTCAGTCCGCGGCCAGAGGTGGACTTCGAGGCAGTCAAAACTCTGGATGAATGAACAGAATGATTCAAGGGTATTAATGATATATAGTCGCTGTGCATTGACAGGTATCTTCATTATCAAGTGAAATTGAGCAAATTACTAGGGAGGCTGAAGAACAATACTAGAAAAGTTGGCCATAATAAGGTGGTACCTCTCGACTAGTTAACAACCAACAACGGTGTTATAACTACCTCTAGATCTAACGGACGTGACTGTTTGTGTGCCTATTGTTGTTATGTTCAGTTCTCTGCCTGTCCATGTCTCATTGATTATCTGATCATATGATATGCACCATTACCATTTTCAAATCAGACATTAAGTAGTCTTGACTTTTGACTCTTTGGAACTGTCTGTTCTTTTTTGTTCGCTGATGGAACTTTTTTTGTATATGGATAAATGACTGGGTTGGAGGCTTAGGTCTTGAGTAACTTTAATCTCCGAATGCTTCAGCACAACGACTACTAATTGGATGAAAACAAAAAGAGCGAGTTCAGATGTCCTGAAGTAAGTGGAATTAAACCCATCGTTTTTATTGTTTCGCGTAGTCTTCACTCCTAAAGCAGTTTCTGAAGTGAGCAGTGAGTCGCGACTCGGTGATTAAAGTCTTAATCTACGATTTGATTGTGGGTTTTTAGTGCTGTTTGGACTTTGTTTGAAGATCAGTCCAAGACTCTTCTGACTTGGTGCCATGTTGTGTGGGTGAGTCTCAAGGTGCTTGTTAGTCTCACCTGTTGGGGATTTGGAGACATTTCCCCTGGAACTTTGCTAAATGTTGTCAGGAGACAGGATGGAAAACAGAAATGTGCTGATGGTTAGTAGTTATCCATCAGTAGAGAATAACAGCCTGCGAAAGCTGGTGTTGTCTGAACAATATGGTGTCCGGTACATGATAGGTTGCTGATGGCTAGGTTGATGTGGAGTGTGCCCATCAGTCTAACCATATCCACCTGCGTTGATCAACTATTACTTACAACAAAACAACCTAAAAGCACAGCTAAAAGTCATAAGCAACCACCTGCACTAGTTCAATTTAACGTCAGATGCAAACCCAGACCCACGTCCACAACTCAAAGTCAAATCGACATTTTTAGAACCCATCAAACAATGAATAAGTCTTGAGAATCCAAATTTCCCAGCACACTTTTTTCATCTACTTCTCATTGAGAAGCATCATGTCAGACATTACTTTGTCAAGTTTGTCAACTGGAGAAAATCCTGTTGTGATTTGTTTGGTTTATACTTTAGTTCACATTTGAGCCATATATAAACATCATATCCCACCGGAGGTATACCTCATTATTCTCCTGGTTGGTTAAAGTTTAGCTTGGTACCAAAAAATCATCTATCATCACTTTTATTTAGTACTCAGTGCCCGCTTGCCTTATAGGGAGAAATATATCTAACTAAATACAGAAAAAGATATATTATAACATCCGTTAATAGGACTTTACCTCTTTCCATTCATCGGGTTTTGACTTCATATCTTCAAGTTATATTGTTTTTTGGTTCTTCATTGTTTTGGTTATTTATACCGCTACTTTTATAAAGTCTCCTTGCATTCCAGATCAACAGATTTAATCTTCAACAGAGTCCAGCACCTCGTCTAAAATCCAAATATTTCTTATATCTTAATTCTATTGAATTATTATACGAGATTTTATTCTACTGCTTCTGGACATTTGGTGATAAGATATGGCCCTTTAGTTTTCATACAGAACTTCAATGGCCCATCAACACAAATTCAAAGCACAATCCTTCCATGGGTATACAACCAATACGCTTTTAACAAATAATGATCAATACAATACAACAAACACAATCAATCCAATCAATCAAATTAATACTTCAGCGAATTCAACCACAAGCTCTACAGAAAGTTCAAACTCAACAGACACTCCATCTACAAGTACAAGCACCACTCCTTATACAAACGATAATTCTACAATACCAGCAATGCAGCAAGCAGTAATTGGCACACCAGCTACTGACTTCCAACACCCCGCTGTTCAATCGTTACAAGCAGGAGCAACACCAACCTCGGCAGCATTGCAAAACTCATTCCCAAGACATATCTCTCTGCCAACATATACACAAACTAGCTCAAAACTTATAAGGGCAAGTTCCATTAATAACGAAGAATACCTAAAGAATGAGAAGCAGCATAACAATTTGCTCAATGTGAAAGTCACCATTGAATTCCAAGGTGATATTAATGCTATGACTATGAATTGGACCCCTAAAGAAATTGAAAATTCAAGAAGATTGGTTGCCATAAGTTTTAAACAACATTTCAATCATTTGATCTTGAATTTCAAACCCATAGATCAGAATGACTATGTTCCAGGTACTCCAGTCATTTCATGTATTTATTGGAACCAGACAAATAAGTTCTATGTCACAAGTGTGGATTTGATTACACTATTGGAATATTTGGTTAATTCTAAGTTCCCTGTTGAGGAAAAGAATCGAATTAGAAGAAATTTACAAAGTTTGAAACCTTTAACCATATCGAAATCAAATCCAAAGTTTTACCAATTTTTTCAATTGATTATGAATTTCCAAAACCCAAAACCAAGACACATTGAAAAAGATGTCAAGGTATTAAGCTGGAGTACATTAAGAGATTCTCTTCAAAAAGTGTTATCAAAATATACCATTGACCCAACTATTTCAACGTCTGAAATCCCAGGTCCTCCACCAATGTTATCTCATCCTTCAGTTGGGCCAACTTCTTTGGCTGGTCCAAATAATGGTGGTGGTTATGATATGAATAATTCAAGAGGAACAACGTCGACGTCAACAAATTCATCCTCATTGTTGAACCAATCTTCTAATTCATCTTTAGTGAACCCAAACCAAACACCACTATCAAAGAGTTCACAAAATGGAATTCCAGGGCAGATGCAAGATGGTCCTACACCTGGTGCTTCTTTCAATTATCAATTTCAACAACCTTTCCAAGAATCTTACATACCATATTACCAATATGCTCCAGCTCCACCTCCAGGGTCAGCAGGTTCGGGTCAAGGTCAACATTTCAACTACCAGCCACCACTCTATAATCAATCTGGTGTCATGAACAATCCAGTGCCCCATCATATACAGTATCAGCTTCCTACATTGACACCGTATCAAGATCAAAATCAACAGAGCCAACCACAATTCCAACAAGATGTACCGCCATCTCAAGGGCAAACCCAACAACAACATGCAGGACCACAAGGAATGGGCCAGCCTCCAATGGGATTGGGACAAGCTCAAGGTAGCTCTACACCTCAGGGCAATTACAACATGTACTATTATCAATGATCACAATTCCATGATTAACTCTCACCTCCATTCAGACGGAACACCAGAATAAAAATGCTAACACAAACACACTTTATTTTATATTTCTTCAGTTCTTTACTATTACATTATAGCTAGGCCCATTTTAATGATTGCTGTACTTTATTTCAGGGTTTACTATGTCTTTACATTATATATCTGTTCCATTACGGCTTTTCAGTGACTTTTTCCAACATGTTTTCTTATCTTTATCTTCAGAGGTTGTTCTATATGCTAATATGTTCTTTTCTATATTACTTTTTCTTTGATATGTCGTTGGAGTATGATAGACTTATTTTTTTTTGCTATTAATTGGTCACACAAGTTATGAGGGTATAAATGATTGAGGTATTATATCACTTGTTGTCCTACTATGATTTTATTATACTACATTCTGACTATTATTTATCTAACTTTTCCTTCTGGTTTATACATTATACTTTTTTTGATTGTTGTTTGATGAATACTGTTTTCCCAGTTTTGCATATATTTGATTTATTGATGATGACCATACTTTATAATTCAATTTGTAGCTGAAGCTTGTCTACGTGTTTTGATGAGGGTTCATTTTACTGCGATTAGTCATTGATGATATTTCAATTCTATCTTGCCCGACTATACACTTGACATAACTTATTCACGATCGAACTCAGTTCATTTCGCCTGAAAGTGTTGAGAGCTAGGATATGCAGGGCTTCCCATATTGGAAATATTAAACAGATGGACATTTCAGCGAATCCCTATATTCACTTTTAGCCCTTTACATGACTTTTGAATTTTTCTAGTTTTTTCAGTCGTCTATAAGATTCTCTAATATGCTTCAACTACCATCAACGGGATTAACCTATTACTATCATTTGTAGTTAAAAGGTGAACACAAGGTTGACTGAACGGGCGTCACTAGATCTTCTGATCTTCTGGGGGACTATATGATAGCATATGTCAAAAGTTCCCAAAATGAAAGTACAGTGATTGATCAGTTGTACGGCCGGCGTCTATTTACTTTCAAAATTTGAATATTTATGTATGTTGTGTATGGTGGAGATATGTTGTGTTTGGAAAAGCATAATTAAAAGCCAGACTTCCAATTTTGATCTATGAAGGTGGACTCATGTAAGGGTGGTAATGAGTATGGGAAAGACGCGGTACTCTCTAATAACTTGATACCTGGTGTCTTGGGACAGCTTACCTCCCGTTCTCAAACTCGTATTCTGGAGTTCGTGTTTTATGGTTAAATAAAAATTTACTTAGCGGTTTCTCGATTTGAGCATAGAACATACCGAAAACACAAGGTCAAACTTCCTATTTCAACAGAAATACCGCTGAATCTCTCTCGAGATTATGTCTCTATCTAATACATTTTTGTTCTTGAAGTTTAGTAGTCTAATTTGATTGAGCCTAAAGGGGTATTTGGGACCTCGGGCCTTTTATTGACTTTACGTTAGTGTCTACGACTTTTGCTCATTAACGCATCAAAGAACAATCTCAAACCCATCAAGATCACATGAAATTCACATATGTAGATTTTGGCAACAAAAGTACCCAAGCAGGGCAAGTTAGACAAACAGGCTTGTACTATTAATTTATGATACCTTGGTTTTCGGAGACTGCTAGCATTCTCTCAGTTTACAATTAATTATAGAAGAGATCGTAAAACTAATATATTGATTGTTCATTATCCAAATGAAATAGCCAAAAAGCAAGAGATCCCATAATTATCGGTAAGACATAATCGAAGTACAGGTCGAGCTGGGTTCGACGGACAAGAATTTCAGTCTGTATATGGCTGTCCATTTTGTCAATCTTTTCAGTTTCCAAAGTATATGATCCCAAGCCTCAAACAACATGAAAATGTCTATCAATCTTACTTCATGCTGAAGTTTGTATATTTGCTAACAAAAAGACGGTTGTAAGAACAGAGTGGCACTGGGTTCAAGGGTGTATATTAAGGCTTATGGTTCTGTACCAACTTCAAATGTCCCAAGTCGATGACATCTTCGTTTTAGCCTGGCTTGATTTACCGACGTTTGAGCTGTTTTTGCTAGTGGTAGAGCATAGAGCGGTTCACCGACGTAGACACGCGGTAATGAAGTTTTTTGCACTTGAGCGAGAGCACCTGTTTAATATACAATTGACAAATGAATATCAAACAAGATGATGCCTACCAAAGTTGCTATGCTGTCTGGATTCAAGTATCTATCTTACTAGGTAGGCCCTTGAGTAAACAATATGAAAAAATATCAATCTCGCCTTTCATGAGCTTCCGATGTACATATTTCCTATTGTTTGACAAACAATTACAACTTGCTTTGTCTAGAACAAGAGAAGGCACCCGTGCCTCACTTCTTAGAACTAAGGAACCACTTGAGAATTCATTCATTCAAAGTGTTACTAAAGGGTAGAAGATATATTCCCTTTATTCATAAGAAGTGCATGATGACTTCAGATTTTTGTGTGAATTTTAATCACACTTTCAAATCCCGACTAGTACCTTGAAGTTATACAATTAAAATGAATATATAGCTAAGCTTGTAGTTTAGTTCAGAATTCCATACATATAATCGGCAGTATGAACTAATTGGACTATTCGTACTACCTACTGGTCCACTTCTTTTTGAGATTTTTAACCTAATTGTCCCACATCTGTAGTTCAAGTTGTTGATCAATCGATCAATTCTGTAGTCCACACACACTACAGTCTACTTTTGGAGTGCAGTATAATGTTGAAACTTCACAAATCCATGAAAGAAATATGATAGTTTGTATATTTAGGTCTCTTGGCCCCTGTCCTTTTGTATCTGTTTCATGTTCTCAAACCCAATATTGTCCTTTGATCTATAGTTGTACACTGTACTTCAGAGTAACAGCCATGCACCAATAAGTATCCACTATATCACATCCTCCGAGAAAGGCTAGTGAAGTCAAGTACTTAGCCGTGATGCTTCTGACGGATTCAAGGTTAAAGGATTCGGCATCACACCGTTAAGGACATGGACTATACTTTACATCCTAGTTGCAATGTGGAATCCCCAAGCAACATGAAATCGATCCAGAAGGTAGCTAAAGCTAATATATTCCTCAAGCTTGATTACATTACATACACCTTGGGATCCTTTTTGCTGATATGCCTACGTGTGAAATTGAACGCTTCATATGCGTTCGTAAATTTGATCTAGGTCTCAATCTTCTGTAGTATTAAGCTTTTGGCAGTAAAAGTCTGAAGCTCGATCCGTACAACTGAGTGGTTGAATCCGATAATTGATGGGCTTGTGATATCTGCTGACTGTTCTCGGGTTACTTATTGGCCTCGAAGACACCTGTGTAGCTTTGTATCGCACGCGCCGACATTTTTTTAGCTAGTTCATGTTGTGAAGAGTAATTGAGATCAATAGGTGCACATCCGATGAAGACACATACCGATATTGTAAGAATGAATACCATGCTAGTATAGATCCTCAACCTATAAGTAATCCTGAAACTGACAATAAAACATGAATCTCGTAACGTAGTAAAGGTGTATACTTTTCTTGTAAAAATCTGAACGAATAAGCTAGACGGGTGAAACTAGCAAGCTTTGGATTAGACAATCGGACAGGGAACGATTTAAGGAAAGTTCCTCTTCTTCAAGTAATAAATCACTGAAATGGATTGTATATACAATTAGTGTCTTGCATTTGTGGCTATCATTCAAGAAAACTACCGAAATGTCAACGAGAGACCGGAAAAGAGTGGAGGTCTTCCATGTTTCAGTACGATAATGTATTGGCGGATAAGCCTCTATTGGGGTATAACAGATATTGGGGGACATTCAGGGCCCTTGAAAACGACAAAATAAATCGCCCTCATCTCTATCTTAAAGCTTTTGAACTAGCCGTTTCGAAATAGTGAATCATCACCATGTTTGTCAGTGATTAAAATAGGACCCTTGAGGCCTGGATCCTCGACTTTGAATATGATGATGGCACGGGAATTGGTGGAAGCTCCGCAGACCACAGAGCCCCTGGTAAGCACCATACATACTTCCGGATGGAAAAAACACGAGGCATATGCTTCTAACCATCGGCAGGATCACCGGTGGTAACTGGCCTCGTTATAGTGTGTTTTCAACTTTTTAGGGCTTATCATTGAAAAAGTTCACAGAATCGATGTTGTAGATTGTACAGCTTTGATAAATTGAAGCATAATACAACAATAGCCGATTTTATGTCATATTACTCTCTGATCGCCCCGACGGTCGCCGTGGTGGAAAATTTAGCATTATATGTTCGAAAATCTGGGAAGCTAGGTTATGATGATCAGATAGACTTAGCATTTTTTAGCTGTGCTTTAATGCTCATATATACTTAACATTTGTTAGGTTTAGGATTTTCGGAAACTTCAGCCATGGACGGAAGCGATTACAATCAATATTAATAGTGTTGTATGTAGAATATAGCAGAAAACCAAATCAAACTTGATCGATTTAGCTCGGCGGTAATATAAGGTATACAATTATTTACATGTGTTGTGACGATTCATATGATGATCAAAAATTACTGTCGAACCGATTCAAAGTATCTGGCTATATTATAGAAATTAGCAAGTATACTCTGTACTACTAAAATGCTGCCGTGTACCATAGTTATAGCTGTGAGTGTAAAAGAGTGTCTGCTATAGTGAACCTTCTATTTAAGGTTGCTAACTGACATTATAGACATATGGTAGAAGAAATATTTTATCTAAGGTGATTTTTTTCGTTGCACATGCAATTCTATGTTCAAATCTTCTAACTAATAATTTTCAAGTATATTCGACCCTAGCCTTATAGTCAACCAAGAGCACACACGGTAAGAATATATAAGAGCTCCGCTCAAACATAAGTGGACTTTTGGAGAGCACTTGACTTAAGCAACGGCTTGTGTGCGCTGGTCGCCTGTTTCTTTCTCTTGTCTTCAAAAGCTACAGTTGATGATCAGTAGAACATTAATGTATCCGATTATATTTCTACAAGTGTTATGACAAAGCTGGAAGTGAGAAGAGTCAAATCTAGTCAGCTCAGACGGGTACTGTTTGAAGTGAAAAAAGATGTTGACAGCCCAACAGACCCTACAGAAGTAATACTGGCGACTCAAGTGTCAAACAAACACGTCACCATATCCTATTGTTCATATGCTCCTCACCTTAGTGTTGATTTATGATAAATAATTCACCATCTTATATTATGTATATAAAACAGCAGAGCATCACATGATAAGCCCAAACTTCTAGTAGGAGTTGTTCCGGCATTTGTTGCTTTATCCTCTATTAACTTCTCCATCAATGGAAGCTGGAGTCTGGACACGTCACATATTATTATTAACTTCCAGAATAAAGAACAATCATCGGTACCAGATTTCCTCCACCGGTGATGGCCTCAATAGGGCTTCAATGGTAAATCAGTACTGTACAGTTGGGGTATCTTTGGTCTAAGGTACAGCTTGTGAGATATCAGATATCCAGCCATGTTTAAGGATTGGTCTCACAATTTCTGAGAGCAATCTTCCATTTCCACCTCCCTTCATTTTATATACGTACAGTAAACAACACAACCTCCACCAACTGGAACCCAAATCAAATAAAATACAAGCTACTGGAAATCCCAAGTCATTTGTATCAATAGCCTCTAGGCTATATACAGCTTCAGGTTGAGTCTGCGGAGCCTGAAAATGCTTGAGCCTAGATGATCTTTGCTTTATGGATGAAGTTGACTGCTCTCTTTTTCAAAGACTTAGTAGTTTGATCGCCCATGTTCATCTAGAAATTAAAATAATCCAACAGTGGTGGACCACAAGGATTCGCGGTTCAACCATCAAATGCATCTCTGGAAATCATCGCGTTTTTGCGCGAACTTTGTGGAAATTGTGCCAAAACTCAACCAAAACAGTAAGTCCCATACAAAGTCTTTCTTGAACCTGATGCATAAGAGATCGGGACATCTGGCTTTACAAGAGCCGACAAGCCCCGATTAGGAAGGTGGGACTGGGAGGTCTGGTTTAATGTAGGGGTCTTGATGAAGATTAGTTTAAAGGGCAGATCAAATTGAAAAGTATGGAGAAGTTCTAATGAGTGCTTTGAATATTCACTAAAAGGAGGCACAATACAAGACTAATCACAATTAGAATTATCAATCATTAGGCATATCTATATTTGTTTATTTACTTTCAATCTTATCAACACTTTCTTTGAAATCAGGAGTATTTTGGAAGGTAACTTTCCCATCTTTAACAATAGCATAACTCAAGTAATCTTGTGATTTTTTGATCTTCGTCTCTGTTGCTTCAATATCATTCAAGCTAGAGGAATCCTGAAATTGGAAAGAGCTTGTGACATCACTTGAAAGAATAACGCTTCTAGGACCTTTAACTTTGATGAACTCATCTTTTGTTATTTGGTTCCATATCCATTTACCACCACTACTCAGTGCTTTCAAAATATTCACCGCAGTATCCTTTAATTCATTCTCGCTTTTCTCTGTTTTTGGTTCGAAAGTTTCGTATTCATTATCACCAAACTTCACAGTTGTACAGGCTTCACCCAATTCGTCACCATTGACGCTTACTCCAACTATCCCATCGCGTCTAACAATAACCTCTTCACCAGGACCCAATTCAAAAGTATGAATTTCACCATTTGAGTTAATGAAGATTTCACCACGACCTGATACATGTGTATATCCTGATCTGATCAAAGTTGCCAATCCAGAACTCCAAGGTATTTTGTTTTTAGAGACATTCAATGCAACACCTTTATATCCTGTCAATGCCTTTCTCGGTAAAATAGCCCAATCTATTGTTCCATCAAGCGATAGTCTATTATTATTCAAACCACCAATCAAGATCTCAAATGGTATTAGTCCTTCAAATTTGCGGTATTTTGAATAAAACCCGCCATAAACGAATGATTTGACTGTATCTTGGAAAACACTAGTAGAATGTACCTTGGAAATAGATGACGCTTTGATACTTAGGACTTTTTCATGGTGAATGAAAATTGGTGAGGATGGAGTTAATGAAATCTTTGATGTTTTTATTAGAAGCGGTTTCAAAGTTTGTGAGGCTTGTTGAAGCAGCGGTATTTGTGCCTTCATTGTTCAATGATGTTATGCTGGTTTTGGAATATGAAATTGAGTCGACAAGATAATTAACGATACGGCCGATGTTAATTGGGAATCTGAATATTGATCCTCGAGATTATGTGTTCATTGGAACGTTTACCATTTTCACCACTAACAAAACAAAACTCGAGAATCTTATGTAATCGTAATAAATTACAATACCCGAATCATAAAGACATTTGATTGATTTTCAACATAATCATTACTGCTTCATGGAAAAGTAATGTCTCATTACTCTACATCTGGTATAATCTCGTTATCATAACCCCGTTAAATTGAACCCTAATTAATACATAAATAAATGCCACAAATGGCAACACATTGAAAGTCTATAGTGCAAATATCCATCACCAACACTCAACAGCCTAATCTTCAGCTCTTTTTCTCTTTTTCGTTGTAGCACCAGTACCTGCAGATGTGCTTGCCGCTGGTGTACCTTCGTTACTATCTTCATCATCTTCATCGATCTCATTCTTCTTCTGCAAATGTCTAACAAATGTATGTGAACTTAAACTGAATATTCTATCATCATCGGTGAACATCAACTTCTTCTTGTTGATAGCTGTGGTGGGATTAAGCTTGTTCAGATTCTCAAATCCCCTCACAATATTGGAATTGTTTGATTCAGATAGATATACTGTTTCTTTCTGGAATATGTCTTCTTCAATTTGTGTTATTTGTTTATCCAGTGATTTCTTCTTCAATATGGCTTGCTGTAGCTGTTTTTTCAGCTTTTCGTACTCTTTTAAACTGTCAGTCGCCATTACTTCCCCTTGCCAAAATAACCTACAACTCAACACGGAACCCAGTAATAAGGTGAGGATAATCTACAATTCTTCCGTTTCTAAAGCTTTTTGGCGTTCGATCGTTAAATTACAAAATGTTAAGCACTAAAAAAGTCGCGAATTTTTCATGAAAGTGAAGAAAATGGAATCCTTCAAACATCAACAAAGCTTTTGAAGATTCAAGTATCGATTCAGACTCACTACTCAGATTCAACATACATTGACATTTGTCCGAAATACAGGGAAAGAAAAATGTCAGTAACACCAGACATAACATCCGTTGTCATCGAGAACGGCTCCAACATCACTAGGGCCGGGTTCTCAACTGAATTCCTGCCTTCCCTAGTGTTCCCAACCGTGTATTCTACAAGAGAAACACCAGGCTCTGATAAGCCAACCTACTTATTTGATGATCAAATCAACCCTGCAGATGAAGTCTTCACTATCGTGAAAGAGGGTGTTGTCTATAATTGGGGTGCCCTGGAACAAAGTTGGGGTTACATCTACAAGAGATTGAATGTTGATCCTAAGGATTTCCCACTAGTTATTACAGAAGAGTTATGGAACAATAAAAAGAATAGAGCAAAGTTAACTGAATTAGCATTTGAGAAGTTTGAAGTGCCGGTCTTTACAATTTTGAAATCACCAGTTGCAATTACATACGGATTAGGAAGATCAACTTCGCTAGTTATTGACATTGGGAGTTCAAGAGCTAGTGTCACCCCAATCCTAGATGGAACAATCTTATATAAAGGTGCAGCACATTCTAAATTTGCAGGTGATTTCCTGAACTTGCACGTCTTGAAATTTCTTGAAAAATCTACAAATTTTGATTTTGTTGAAGGTTCAGAATCTTATAAGATTTTCCAAACTAATAAACTATTAACAGATTTCAAATCAACTGTGATTTCTGTTTCAAATTATCCTATTGTCAATTCAAGTGCTGATTTCCAAATAGGACCACAAAATTACCAATTGCCAAACGGTAAAACGATTGAAATTCGTAAGGATCAAGTCCTGTTATCCGAACCTTTATTCCATCCTTTATCATACCCTATTCCAGGTGTTGCACTACCAAAAGAATCAACTGGTCTAACAGACTTGATCTTGAATGCATTGAAAAAACTGGATGTTACACAAGATGTTTATGTCAGCTTATTGAATAATATAATATTGACTGGTGGTACCTCGTTATTGGCAGGTCTTGAAAATAGACTGATTAGTGATTTGTCAAGATTTTTAACTACTTTCAGTGTGCAAAGTTTTTCTAATCCAAACCTGTCTGAAAGAAGTAACGCAACTTGGATCGGTGCAAGTGTATTGGCTAGTATGAACAGCTTTGAAAATCATTATATTTCACTCCAGGAATACAAAGAACAAGGTGAAGCCATCATTAACGAAAAATTCAAATAGAGAATTCTTAGCTAGATAGCTCACAATGAACCTGTATATTACGTTGTACTAATAATCAAAAAAAAAACTGTTTCAATGAGCATTAACCTGTAAAATTACAAAAACTTTCAGACATTTGTGACTCCCGAGTAAGAATAAAGAGATCATGGTTCGTAGCCCTGAGGCGATGTTGACTCAATTTTTTTTTGTCCGGCCAGGCAAAAAAAAAGTTGAATGATGTAAAAAGGTGAAGAGATTACCATTTGATACTAGAAAAAAGTGAACATCAAGTTCTAAAGAAGACTCGACCAAAGCTTTTGCTTTATGATAAAAAGATTTTTGACTAGTTATTCATTCAGGAGAGTCATGTCAACCAACCCACAAGATAAAGCCGCTACTACAGCAGAAGCTGCTACTTCAACAGCTACCAATGCTGCCAAACAATCTTCAAAATCAAAGAAGGATTCAAAGTTACAATTCCAATTGAAAACTCCAAAAGGTACTAAGGATTGGGCTGACAAAGATATGGTCATCAGAGAAGCCATTTTCTCCTCCCTGTCTGGTCTATTTAAACGTCATGGTGGTGTCACCATTGATACTCCAGTGTTCGAATTGCGTGAAATCCTAGCTGGTAAATATGGTGAAGATTCTAAACTAATTTATAACTTACAAGATCAAGGTGGTGAATTGACATCACTACGTTATGATTTAACAGTTCCATTTGCTAGATATGTTGCTATGAACAACATTCAAAACATCAAAAGATATCATATCGCTAAAGTTTATCGTCGTGATCAACCTGCTATGACTAAAGGTCGTATGAGAGAATTCTATCAATGTGATTTTGATGTTGCAGGTGCTTATGATTTGATGGTTCCAGATGCTGAAATCTTGGCAATTGTTGTTGAAGGTTTAACTGGATTAGGTATCAACGAATTCAAAGTCAAAATAAACCATAGAAAGATTTTAGATGGTCTTTTCCAGGTCTGTGGTGTCAAGGATGAAGATATTAGAAGAATTTCAAGTGCTGTTGATAAATTAGATAAAACACCATGGGAAGTCGTTAAAAAGGAAATGGTTGAAGAAAAAGGTCAACCTGAACATGTTGCTGATAAAATTGGTGAATATGTCAAACTAAAAGGTTCATTAAGTGAAGTATTGGAAACTTTAAAACAAAGTGATGAATTACTAGCTAATGAAACTGCTAAGCAAGGTATTGATGAAATGAGCCAATTGCTAACTTACGTTAAGGCTTTCGAAATTGAATCATTTGTCTCATTCGATCTATCCTTAGCAAGAGGTCTTGACTATTATACTGGTTTAATTTATGAAGCTGTTACATCTGCTTCTGCTCCACCAACCAATGCTCAAGAGTTGAAAAAGCAAAAAAAGTCAGAGGATGAAGATGCCTCGGAATACGTTGGTGTCGGTTCTATTGCTGGTGGTGGTAGATACGATAATTTAGTCAACATGTTTGCTACTGCCAATGGTAAAAAAAATCAATCAATCCCATGTGTCGGTATCTCTTTTGGTATTGAAAGAATCTTCTCTTTGATTAAATTACGTGAAGCTCAAAAGAAAGATTTGAACATCAAACCAAGTGCTACCCAAGTATTTATAATGGCTTTTGGTGGTGGTCCAGACTGGAAAGGTTACTTACCTGAACGTATGGCTGTTGCTAAGAAGTTGTGGGCTCAAGGTATAGAGTCTGAGTATGTCTACAAAGCAAAAGCCAATCCAAGAAAGCAATTTGAGGCCGCTGAAAAATCAGGTGCCCCTGTCGCTGTCATCTTAGGTAAAGAAGAATATTTAGAAGGAAAATTAAGAGTTAAAAGACTTGGTCCTGAATTCGCGAATGATGATGGTGAAGTTGTTGCTGTTGATGATTTTGTTGGCAAAGTTCAAGAGAAATTGGCTGAAGCTAAAGGCAGCGCTGGTGTTGATGAAGTTACTCGTTTACTAAAAGGTTTATAGATGATGGATGTTTCACCCTATTGATGAGTCAAATAAATATATATAGTTTTGTGATTAAATATGTTAATCTCTACAGTCGAGTATAATGTGCATAGGTATCGTTATAATTCATAAAGATTTTGTATCTAAACCAAACAAAAGCAAGTCGTATATATAGTAGTAAAAATATGGTCTCAGCATCTTACCAATGACCGGTCTGCTCTTCTTCACCTCCAGTAGTCCAGTTACCGGCCAGACCGAGCTTAGTCTTCTTGCTAACATGTTCATCTTCTTCACCAACATCCATAGAAGAATTGAATCTACTACTCAACATCCCCGATGATAACACCTTCTGACCCCATTTACCAGCTGCTGGATCACCAGTCTCATCTCTACATTGTTTCAAGAATGGGATTAATGATGTACCACCAGTTCCCTTTTGTTCCTTCTTTTCTGCTGTTTTAGAGATACCTGATCTTAATGTGTTCGAAGAACCAGCCTTCTTGTATTGTTTAGCTTGCAAAATAATATATCTTGTAACAATTTGGATGTGTTTGTCTCTAAATGCCTTAAGCATAGCTAAACAAGCATCATAAGATAATGTCAATTCTGGGTCATTCATTTGTGTAACATATTCTCTAATGTTCGCAACTTGAGCAAGATGGTCCAAGAATCTTTGATGTGGACCGGGCATATAGTTCTTCATTTCATTCATGAAACCATTAGATCCTGAGAGAGAAGAGATGGATTTGATGGATTTAGACTGCTCTTTTCTCTGCCCAGTTGGGAAATGCTCAACACCTAGCATTATATCCAAAGTTTGTATTAAAGAAGATTGTGCATTAGAGCCACCGGCATAACTTCTATAATCTTCCTCGTCCCCATATTTCAAGCCATTCGGTAAACCCGCATCTTGCATGTTTTTCCAGCCAGCTAAGTAGGGCCTTATCCTATAATAAAATGTGTGAGGGTCACACATTTCCTCCATCTTCATCAGCACTGAACCTAATTTGTCAATAGCCTCTGCCAACTTTTGTAGCTTCTCAACCACATTTGCCTTTTTATTTTCTCTAACTGACTTAATAGCTTCCAATCCATCAGAAATACAATCCGCACCTTTATACTCGAAATAAACACTAACCAAGTAGAACCAACTTTCATCTATAGAACCAGTGTAAGTGTTGATTGTGGTCAGATTTTCTAGGTTCCACTCTTCGCCATCCTCTAGCGGTAAAATTGGTTTGAAATTCCATAAGATCAAACCAGAGTAAGTAGCTAATGGTGGAAGTTCTAGTATTCCAGAAACTTGTAAGAGTGGTTCAGCAATAGCTTTTGGTAAGTTATCCGTTGGGACATCAACGTTCCACACATAAGCATGAGCTAGAAACCCCAATACTGAGTACGCTCTTCTTAATTCTCTCTTGTTTTCTTTGATTTGATCAATACTCAAGACTGGCAATTTTTCAACTTGTTTTCTAATATTCTTGGTCAAGATTAAAGATGGTAGAACATCAGCTAAGGATTCCCAAGGGGCATAGTATTTGGATGTCAATCTGGCAAGCGGTAGTTCAGATGGTAAGAACCCAGATTTTGTAGAGACGTCGTAGTCTTCCAAGTTTGGTAAGTCAATCATGGTATGCCTCTTTGTCCAGAGAAATCTGATATAAAGCAGCAATAGAAACAGCAAGTAAACAAATAACTTCTGACTACTTGAAATATCTTCAAATTGATCTCTTCCCGGTAGTTCCCTCTCAGCTTTCACTTCTGATTAATAAAACGGAAAAGTGTCAAATTTAAAGAGAAGAAAAAAACCTGATCATTTTTAATATATTCGGTATGGCCAGCGGCACTCGATATGGGCTGATGATAAAATTGCCAAAAATGCTGGAAATCTGCTGCAGTTGAACCTCAAGAAACCATCATATGTCAAATTGCAAGAATCTTGACTTGACTGATTGGTTTTCAAAAGTAAATTTGTCGTTTAGCCATCAATATAAGACACTATCTATGAGTTTCTGTGCTGGTGCTGCCTGTACCGGGGCTCCGATATTTTGACGATACCGGAGTTTTGATATTATAGCGATTAAATGCTATGAAAGTGTTTAGTCGTTTAGTTATTCAAAAACGAAGCCTTTTGATTGAAGAACAATGGGGAAGATTGCAAGGGCTTATGGATGGAACAGTGGATCTGACCAGAGGTTCCTAACAATCAATCCATTAGCAGATGAAGTGTCGCTGTACCAGACACAAAGAGATACAGTGAGTGTTTGAGACGAAGCAGTTTCATAATTATTAAATACTAATGTCTGATCTCATCAGGACGATAACGAAGGAATTGTAAAAATTTTGACAAGAAAAGGGTTTGATGGACTGAGGTGCAGTGATTATGCTCCATCTACAGTTGGTCTAGTAGCTGTGGGACAGAATGATGGGCTAGTGAAAGTTTTTGATGTTTTATCACCAAATTCTTCAACATTGAGTATCCAACAGAAAAGTGCGTGTAATACGCTGTCATTCAACACTCAAGGACTATTGGCTGCTGGGTTCGAGAAGTCTAAACAAGAAAATTCGTTACATCTTTATAATATCAATCATTATTCCACTGCAAACAATGAAGATATCTCATTCCCTACATTATCATTCGTTAACAATGAATCTATTGTTTCTACAATTTTTTATAATGAAACTAATTTACTTGTTGGTGGTACCAAGTCGCTAAGAGACATTGATATTCGTGTATCATCTCCGGTATTTCAAATAGCATCAAAGACAACAAATGGTATCACACAGGATCCTTATAATCATTATTTGTTCAGTGCCTTTGCAGAAGATGGTACACTATCCATATATGACCGCAGAAAGATCGGAAACAATAACGCCGAGCCAGCTTTGACTTTCAACAAGTTGTTGGGTGATACAACCAGAAGAAATAACAATTCATGCTTCAGATATTCAACTAGTCGAAGAGGTGAATTTGCTACTTCCCATTCTGGAGAATTGATAAGGAGATGGCAAACAGGAACGGTGCCAACTGCTAAGTTCGATTCAGTGTTCGTCGCTAGTGTTCTAGATGTTAAAACTAAATATGATCGTGTTATATCCTTTGATTACAGTAATGATGGTGATTCGAATTCAATTAGTCTTGTCTGTATGAGACAATCTGGCTCTGTTTTTAAAATGCCTGTCGTGGAAAGCCAAAAATCGGTTAGATTCAACGCCTTTAATGATTTATTAGTCACTGGCCCTAAAGGGACATATCTCGAAGATGTTGATGTTGGCGGTGTTATAAATAAGATGGCAAACTTGAAGATCAAGAAACCTTCAATTAATTCTGAAGATTTCGGTGACATTAATGATTATGATCAGGAACTTGAGAATGGTGAAGAAGATGAGGATGAACAAATTGAGCTCAATCAATTTTTTACCCCTCAGGAGGTTCTAGAGAATGATATTGGTGTGAGAATGAGGAGACGTGCGTTCCTAGGATATGGAACAGATTGTTTATGTAACGTTGAGATAGTTGAAAACCTGAGATCTTTGGACAATAACCTATTCTTGAGAAGCACTTGGAAATGGTTAGACATAGCGAGAAGTTCTGCAGATACAGGATTAATGACCTCTGGTGACCTAGATCTAGCATATGAAGGTGTTTTGGGTATATGGAAAGGTGTTGAAGGAATCTCAAGACAGAATAGGTATAACAATGCTGTCATTAAAGAGGATGTTTTCAAACAAAAAATAACACAGATATTAGCAACAAGAAACTCTAAATCTATACCCATTGTCAAGAGCAACAAAGAGCCACAGAGA
Source organism: Hansenula sp. yHMH451 (assembly GCA_030571095.1). Taxonomy (NCBI): domain Eukaryota; kingdom Fungi; phylum Ascomycota; class Saccharomycetes; order Phaffomycetales; family Wickerhamomycetaceae; genus Hansenula; species Hansenula sp. yHMH451. The sequence continues at coordinate 278,003 of JAJLXE010000014.1, read as the reverse complement.
AGATTATGTATGATTGTTGCTGGGTGGTATTTCAGTCCTGAAGAACTGGAGCAAATCTTCACCAAATTAATGAATGCTGGACAGTATACCAAAGCTGCAGGCTGGGCCGTATTTATTGGTGATGTTGCCAAAGCAGTGACAATTCTTTCCTCATCAAAGAGTGGGAGGTTGAAACTGATTGCAACTGCCATTTCTGGTTATCTGGTACAGCAGAAAACGTCACATAACACGTTATGGCAAGATCAATGCCGTAACATGGCTTCAGAGTTAGATGATCCATATTTAAGAGCAATATTTGCATATATTGCTGATAATGATTGGTGGGATATTTTGGATGAGAGTTCATTGCCATTGAGAGAGAGGCTTGGTGTTGCCTTGAGATGTCTCCCAGATAAAGATTTGACTGTTTACTTGAACAAGGTTGCTCAAAAATATATTTCTAAAGGTGAATTAGAAGGATTAATATTGACTGGTATCACACCTCGAGGTATTGATCTTTTACAGTCATATGTTGATCGAACAAGTGATGTTCAAACCGCAGCGTTGATCACGAGTTTCGGTTGTCCAAGATATTTCAAAGATGATCGAGCTGAGAATTGGTTACAATGTTATAGAAGTTTACTCAATAGTTGGGGAATGTTCAGTACAAGAGCTAAATTCGACGTGGAAAGAACACGACTATCAAAAAGTAATAACGGCCAAAAGCAATTGAAAATTGCCTCCTCACAGGTTCACCTACAATGTATCAGATGTAACAAGAACATTTCTAAATCAGTTAAACCGTCAAAAAGGTTCACCAGTTCTAACACTAAAAATGTCAAGAAATCATTCTCCGTGTGTCCTCATTGCGGTGCAGCACTCCCAAGGTGTGCCATTTGCTTATTATCACTTGGTAAACCCTTACCACAAAATATCACCGATCATGTCCAATCTGTTGAAACGAGAATTAAAGAGTTCAAAGAATGGCCGAGTTTCTGTTTAACTTGTAACCATGGAATGCACGCCGGGCATGCTGAAGAGTGGTTCTCAAAAAGTAGCATCTGTCCGGTACCTGGATGCTCTTGTCAGTGTAATAATAAATAAATAGTGAAGGAAACTAGAACATAAAGAACATTCGACAAATAGAAGTCAATATGTAGTTTGAGCTGTACAGCTTATTAGGAAACGTTGTGTTTCTGAATGAGGTGTTCGGGTTTCACGTGCTGTGTTCGAGATTGTTCTTGAGAATTTTCGTGCTCTGGCGAAAAGGACTTTGAATCTGATCTTTTGTTTACTTTTATCGGAGGATCCAAAACCACAATAATCAACGACATTTCAACTCACAAGGCGCAAAAGACAACCACGGCGGGTGCACAACAACTGAGACCATCTGTAATATCCATCAGAAAGAACTATTGGCAAAGCTGTGCTAAAAGATCAAGAGATATACCAACCCCATTCACAGCTCTCGCTTTGGTTTTTTTATATTTCTTTTCTTGTGGGCTCTACAGATCACTCCTTTCATAATAAAGTAGATTTCATTGTGTTTATTCATCAGGAGACCCAGAGATCATAGAATCCTTGTAATTGTGCACATTGGAAGAACGGGCTCAAATAGAATACTTGTCCCGGTTTTGGCTCTTCATTGAAAGAACAGGGTCCTTAATTTTGTTCATATTTGTCGTGTTTCAAATCAGAGCGCTGTCAAATTCATTTTCGTGCCATTTTTTCGAAAGAATCAATATCTTTTAGATCGACAAAAAGATCCTTTTTCATCAAGACTTCTGCAATCAACTAAATTCAAGGCAAAATTACAATCCACAATGTCTGATTCTGTTGCGGAAGAGATCAAAAAGAAGATCCTTACTCAAAGGAATATAATAACTGCTACCTCAAACTTGAAGAAAAAGACATCAAATGCGGCTGTGATACAGAAATGTAATACCAACATTCAAGAAGCTCAACAAAACATTGATTACTTGAATGAGACCTTGAATCAATTGAAATTCAAAGAAGAGCATCCAGAACTCTCATCTGACTTGGATGGGTCGGCTCAAACAACCATTGTTGACGGTGCTAACAACGGGACCAAGAAGAACTCCCCTGATGCAGGAAACTATTCTCGATTAGATTTAATCAAATATGATTGTCCTTCGTTGGGTCAGCGTATTCAATATATGATAAACCAACTTAATACTAAGCTAAAAGTTGAACAAAAATACTATGAAGCTAATGAAAAATTGTCCAAAATCTATCAGTTAGATGGTGATCGCAGAATTAGTTCTGTCGCAGAAGATGGAAGAGTACAAAGTAATCACAAAATCCAATTATTAAAGAAAGCCATGAAAAGATATGAAGATATTCATGTCAATTTGGACCAACTGAATCAAGATACTGATCCTATGAATAACGACAAATTTAGAAGAAAACCATTAGGGGGTACATTGACCATCGGTATTAGCTCAATAAGAGATGTAGATCATATTGCTTCACCAATGTTTTCAAGGAAAACTGAATCATACATTTCCATCAAAGTTGATGATGATGAAAAGGCTAAAACCAAAGGTAGTCGTAATGATAGATGGACTGAAGAATTCAATATTCACGTTGATAAAGGTAATGAAGTTGAAATCACAATATATGATAAGATTGGTAATCAACAAGTCCCTGTTGCTGTTGCATGGTTTTTGGTCTCAGATATAGCTGAAGAGATCCGTAAAAAGAAAGTTGGCCAGTCTGGTGTGGGCTGGGTTAGTGCATCAAGAATTCAAAATGGCAGAAGAGTTCCAAATCCTAATGTTTCAAATGATAATTTCACTTTAAATGAGAAGGATAATGCTACATCAACAACTGATTCAAAAGACCCTATAAGAAGTAGCTCATGGTATATTTTGGAACCATCTGGTCAGATTTTGTTAACTTTAGGATTCAGCAAATCTATAACACCAAACAAAAAAACATTACTGGGTGGCTTACATCGTCATGGTGCTATAAGAAAGAGAGATGAAGAAGTCTATGAACAGCATGGACATCAATTTGTCCAAAAGCAATTCTATACAATCATGCGTTGTGCTTTATGTACTGAGTTCCTACCATACAACGGTTATCAGTGTCAAGACTGTAAATTCTTATGTCATAAGAAATGTTATCAAAAAGTCATTACCAAATGTATTTCCAAGTCCAGCACTGATATTGATCCGGATGAATTGAAGTTAAATCATCGTATTCCTCATAGATTTGAGCATGTCTCAAACCGTGGCACAAACTGGTGTTGTCATTGTGGTAATATATTACCATGGGGTAGAAAGAATGTTCTCAAGTGCAGTGAGTGTGATACTATGTGTCACACACAATGTTCCCACTTGGTTCCAGATTTTTGTGGTATGACTATGGAAACTGCTAATGAGATTTTAAGTACAATCAAATCAACCGAAGGGTCAAGAAAGAAGCAAATTGAATCCTACAATCTTGCAGACCAATCTGGATCGACTACAGCTGTTAATACACTGAATAGCATTGAGAGACATCAAGTACCAACATCAGCACAACCCTCTTACGCACCATCACAACAAGCTCAACAAACTAAACTGAAACTTCCATCACTTCCACCGAGCGTCAGCTCTCAGGCGAACCCCGAGCTCGTTTTGGATAGTGAGCTACCAACACAATCTCTCAATAAAACACAGCAACCTACATCACAGTCATCGCAACGTCAAAGACGTCCACCACCACCATCTGATGGGCACTACAGTAGAAATTCAGTGCAAAATCAAAGCTCATCGGATGAGCAGCATTATCATCAACAGCAGCAACAACAGCAACGATTAGATTTACAACGCCAAAGAGAAGCTGAATTATATGAGGAACAAAGAAGACAAGTTGAGGAGCAAAGGTATCAGCAAGAACAACAATTGTATCAAGAGAGACAACTTGCTGAGGAGAAGAGACGTCAATTGTTGGAGGAACAAAGCTTGCGCCAACAACAGGAGCTTTATGGTAGACAAGCCACCGATGACCACTCAAATAGACAATCACTTCACTCACAATTATCTTCGAAATTGGACCCAAGACATTCTCTTGATTCGGATAAAAGTCATGATGGATTGGCTCCAATCGAATCTCAACAAACTGATGTGGTTTCCAAAGCGGAATCAAAGTCTGGTCAATCACATAGAGAGAAACGCCATCGTCCAAAAGTTGGTCTTGATGATTTCAACTTTTTGGCTGTTTTGGGTAGGGGTAATTTCGGTAAGGTTATGCTTGGTAGATCTTATCGCACAAAAAAACTATGTGCTGTCAAGGTGTTGAAGAAGGATATGATTATAGAAAATGGTGAAATTGCATCCATGCAAGCTGAAAAGGAAGTCTTTTTGATTGCAAATCGTGAACAACACCCATTTTTGATTAACTTACATTGTTGTTTCCAAACTGCAAACCGTATTTATTTTGTGATGGAATATGTTTCTGGTGGTGATTTGATGTGGCATGTTCAAAAGGCAACTTTCTCTCAAAGAAGAGCTAAGTTTTACGCTGCTGAGGTTTTGTTGGCTTTGAAATATTTACATGAAAATGGTATTATTTACCGTGATTTGAAGCTCGACAACATTATGTTGAGTACAGATGGTCATATCAAGATTGCTGATTATGGTTTGTGTAAGCCAGAGATGTATTACAAAAGCGTTACAAACACTTTCTGTGGGACTCCCGAATTTATGGCTCCAGAAATTTTAAGAGAACAAAGTTATACAAGATCTGTTGATTGGTGGGCATTTGGTGTTTTATTGTATCAAATGCTATTAGGTAAATCACCTTTCAGGGGTGAAGATGAGGATGAAGTTTTCAATGCTATTTTAACAGATGAACCCTTGTTCCCTATTCAAATGGCCAGTGAAGCTGTCGGTTTATTAGAATCATTGTTGAATAAGGACCCAGAACATCGTCTTGGTACTGGTAAAACAGATGCTCTTGAAATCATGGAACACCCGTACTTCCGTAACATCAATTTTGACGATATTTTGAACTTGAGGGTTCCTCCACCATATGTTCCTGAAGTTAAGGCTGAAGATGATATTTCTTTCTTCGACAAAGATTTCACAACAGAAGTCCCAAGATTAACGCCAGTCAATTCTGTGTTGGATACATCGACACAAGCTCAATTCCGTGGATTCTCATATGTTTCTGACTTTTCAGGCCTGTGAATTCAATATTAGGGATCATTGTTTATTTTATTCAATACTCTACTACTCCACTCAACCAGGGGTACTGACTGATTCTAATACTGACTTAGATATAATAATGGCACAGCTCGAAATCGACTGTGTGGACCACAAAACTCTGTTTTTTACTGTTTATTGTTTGATTTTATTTCTTCCTAATTATACTTAGAGTTTAATTACAGGTTTAATCTTTTGAGAGAACGTAGAATGAGATATTGCTCAAGAGCTGATCACTTAAACGCTACTTCTTCTGTTGTGTCCCGAATCGGATTCATAGTACATCTAAAGAAAAATAGACACATTTCATTAGATCTCATTCAGCCCCCAATTGTACCAAACAATTTGTTTGACTCATATCGAACTTTTTGAATTTACTAGTACCATCATGTTCAAGGGTAGAAGACTGAAGAATGTCACTAATGCCATCAAGACAGTAGGGGCAAATGATTTGTCTTCAGGTTTAAGCTCTAAGTCATTTGCATTGGATGATGTAAGTATATGAACTATTGAAGAATGAACAGGGATGAATACTAATTTCTTACTTTCAGCTGAGTAGATATGGTATTTCTGGTAAACCTGTCGGTATAGCATTTGATCCAGTGCAAAGTGTATTGGCCATCTCAACAGATGGTGGAGAAATCCATGTTTATGGTCAACAACAAGTTGAAGTTGTATTTTTATTAAACAACAATACTCCAATCACGCACTTAAGATTTGTTAAAGGGATTTATCTTGTTGCGCTGGATGAAAGAGGTACCATTACAGTGTTCTCAATTTATTCGAAGAAAGTACTATCTTCATTTTCACCCCCGGGGAAAGTCACTGCTTTTGAGACCGATCCATCTTTAGACTGGTTATTGATCGGTCTACAAAATGGTTCATTGGTGGCTTATGATATAGACCGTGGCAATATAACACCTGCTAGAGTAGATAATCTACAGAAGAAAGTTTTACCAAAGGAGAGGCTGTCACCTGTGGTATCAATTCAATGGAATCCAAGAGATATCGGTACCATTTTGGTTGGTTATTCACATTGTGCCATTATTTATTCATTATCAACTGGGGAACTCAAACTTAGTTTCCGTTATGAAGTTCCAAAGGGGGCTCCTGGTGGTAATAACTTGTTGAACTCAACTGTTAGATATCCAAATGTCTTACAAGCGTTATACCATCCAAATTCTTTAAACGTCTTGACGACGCATGGTGATGGGTCTTTGGTGTTTTGGGATGCATTGACTGGTGAACAACTACATGCCAGATCACTATTTGATATTGATGTCAATGTTCCACAAGGTGCGAATGCCCATATTGAAGGGGATGTAAATACTCAATTCTTAAAAGTGGCATGGTTGTGTGATGATAATCCTGACTCTACTTCGTTACTGATTGCAGGAGGTGATGGGCCAGCTCATGATGGCATACATAACTTGAGCGTTATAAATTACGGGATCGCTCCGAAGTACTCAATGACGTCTTACGAAAAGATGGGTAAATACTATGCTGAACCAAAACAACAGAGATTCCTGCCTATTCAAAATACTTCCTCTGTTATTGATTTTATCTCTCTTCCTCAATCTTCACCTTATTTCCAAGGAAATCATAATCCAAACTTCATAGTTGTTCTTTTAGAATCTGGTGAAATTGAAACATTGGCGTATCCGCAGGGAGTAATGAGTTACAAATCATCTTTGTTTCCTCAAAGTATAGCCTGGGTTCATCCCCACACAACGTGTACTGTCGCAACACCAGTTCCAAAGAAACAATGGTTAGGTATGATCGGCAAATCAACAAAAAAAGACAACATTTTGAAAGGTGGGTTTCCAGTGAAGAAACCTTTAAGGGCAAATGAAGTAAGAGCTGCATTGGCTACTGGTCATTCTAATGGTTCTGTTAGAATATGGGATGCGTCGCATGCTGAATTGGATGAATCATCTGTTATGGAGGTTAATGTCGCTACAGCTTTGAACACTATTACTAATGTTTCAGTAGATCAAATATCATTTGCTGGAGAAACTGCAGAATTGGCAGTTGCGACAAGTGGTGGTGATGTTCTACTTTATAAATTTGATCTCAACAGAAAATACAATCCAAAGATCGGTGACGTTGAACAAGGATTACAAAGAATGTCCTTACAAGATGATCCAAGATTGCTTGTTGACTTATCAAACAGAACACCAAATATTAAGGAAGGTTTTCTTCCTATAACTGCAGTACACGCTAAAAGAGGCAAAATTACCGCTTTGAAACATAGCAATATTGGCTTTGTTGCCATTGCTTATGAATCTGGAGACCTCTTAATCATTGATAGAAGAGGTCCTGCTGTGATATTCGAGGGTGATATATCACAGATCTCGCAGTCGGGAAGCAAAATTATAACTGCATTAGAGTTCTCAATTATGGTGTTTGGTGATGACGGCTATTCAAGTATCCTATTATTCTGTGGTACAGAAAAGGGTGAGTTGTTTACTTTCAAATTATTACCTGAATCATCTGGTAGATTTTCTGCCCAGGTTAGTGATAGCATCCAATCCAACAATTATCCAATCATTCAAATTGCGCCATTCAAATTGGAGACTGGTGTTCCAGCATTCGCAACATTTGATCAGTTTCATCAACTGGCCAACGGCTTGATCGTGAATGGTTCTGTCGCAGTAACATCTACATCAGACATTCGAATTGTCTCACCTGCAAGATCTAAGCAAACCCATAAACTATTCAATATCCCAGTGGCCACTTCAGGTATCTCTGTTATTGCAATCAAACAGCCTACAGCACCAAAGCCGTATGGTGCAGTATTACAGGTTATTCTTCAAACAGGTGGAATTAAAGTTTTATCGCTTCCAGAGCTTCGAGAAATCACAACTCTACAAGTTCCTGCATCAATTGATCCTAAATTTGTGAAATATAGTTCCGTTTTACCTTCTGGTGATGCTGTTATTCGTGTAGGAAGGTCAGAAGCAAGCTTGGTTAACATTGCAGGATCAGGTATTACTGCTACTCAACTACCTTCTGATAAGTTATACAATGATAAATTGAAGATCCCATATCGCCCACAAGTCGGTGCATTACAATGGGCAAAGGGCACTACACTCATTTCATATAATGAATTGGATATATTGATCGGTGGTGATAAAAGACCACCTGCTAAGAACCCAGAATCTGCAATTGCAAGTGGAAATGTGACTTATGATATCAGAGGAGCAAATAACAATAGTGATGAACAGCTCTCTGGTGAAGATTTCTCCTATAACGCACCTGTTAGAAAAAGAACGCAAGGCGGATATGATCCAACTAGATCTGTCATGAGAGCTTTCCAGAATACATTTGATTCAGCTGATGAAAGTTTCAATGAATATGCCAATAATGCATCTCAAAATATGAATGAAAGTATTGGTGAGGCTAAGAATGATCTGATGAAGTCTCTGTTGAAATCAAAATTTGGCTTTTAATAAATTTGTTTAATTATATTTATAATAATGCAGTTTATGTTGGAACTTCATAAAGTGAAGTGCATTCAGGAAGTAGCTGTAGTATATCAACATCAATTTAGAAAAAAGTATTCATTATTTGCCCAGACAGACATAGTCTCAACTGCTGAATCAATCCAAATCAAATTCATTTGGATCTATGTCATCAGATGAGCCTTGATTACCGTTTCTACTCTCATTATGATTCGGCAAGTTTTGATTTGCGTTATGAGTATTAGTGTTGGTGCTACCGTTTGTAGTTGTATTATTCACCACTGGATTTCCCGATGACATTGAAAGGATATTTGTGATAGGATTTCCATCAGGTCCTTCACCTAGGGACATGACTATTTCACCTTCTTGTACTAGTGGTTCATCAGGAGTATTATTATTCCTGTTGTTATTAGGACGGTGAGCATTATTAAAGCTGTTGACAGCAAAACGAAGTGCTGCCCCAGCTGGTGCTTGCAAATGCTCAGGAACTTGATTCTGGACCAAATTGGATACATAATTCAAAAAATGTGATTGATCAGGTCCCTGGGAGGGTTGAGTGCGTGTACTTTGATGCTGTGATTGAGGTTGTGTCTCTGGTGCTCCCTGACCACTAGTTGGACGTGGTTGTTGCGCTTGAGGTTGTGGAGTAGACTGAGAGCTCGAGTTTGATCGAGTTTGAGTTCCTGATGTAGTTGTGGATTGTCTATTGACTGGAATTTGGAAAGTGGTGGCTCTAGAGTTTCGAGCTCCGTCGCCCGTGTGTTGTCCCAAGAAGGTGTTACCAATACCATTCAGTACATTGATCAAGTTTTGAGGCTCTCCGTTAACAGCTCCTTCACCAGCATTGAAAATAGTTCCAAACACTGGGGTCGCTACTGGGTTGTTTTGCTGTGTCGTATTTCTTGGTCCGTTGCCCTCTGTAAAGCTTGCTCCTGTGCCTGTTGTTGCTTCTTCTGTTGCCTGGCTTGGTCCCTGTGGTCGGTTAGTCGAGCGAGGAATATATTCAGTCAACAGGGGTCTGACTTCATCCATGACTGCTCTAACAGACTCCGCTGGGGTACCATTTTGAATAGCTTTGGTTTCAGCATAGCGCAAAGGTGCAATAAATTGCTGAATGTATGCTCTTGTCATCTTTTTATTAATTGCTAACTTCACCGATTTAGAGTATGCTTTGAGAGATTTCATAGCATCGCTTGTGCTTAAATAAACAAACCCCAGTCTTGTCCAGGCAGTTTCATAATCTGGGTTGATCGAAGTTGCAAGCTCCAAATCCCTGATAGCTCTAGTGACATCTTTCAACATGGTATAAACAGCAGCTCTATTTGAAAGTAAAATGTAGTTTTGGGGATCAAGCGAAAGGCCCTCGGTGTATTTTTCAACAGCAGCAGCGAGTCTGTTTGAACGAATTAAATCATTTCCTTCTTTTCTTAGCTGCAAAGCTTTTTCTGCATTATTACGTTTTGAGATCGTGTTCAGCTTGTACAAGGTTCTGAACGACCTCAATAATCCTTCAAGATTGTTGGATCTTTGCTCTAATGTGATGTGGTTGAGGTTATCATCCTCTGGATTTTCAGTGGTATCACCCTTCTTCAAATGAGCACTGTAACGGGCAAGCAAATTATGCGAGACTTTGAACATTTCGAATTTTATAGTATTGATAGCAGGTTCCAGGGACAATATGAAGTGACCAAGTATTAAAGGTAATTCGCCTGATATATCGTACTCTGCGTTGAAATATTCTTTGATCTTGGTAGGATCCAGCTCATATTTGCAATCTTCAAAACAGAAAAAAGCCTGCACCAAGTAATTGAAAAAGTCGTCTTCCTTTAAATAGGATCCCAAATCACCATCTTCTAATTGGTATGTTTTAGCCAGTGTCTCGATCTGTTCAACGATAGATATCACGCCTCCCACATTATACTCCGTAAGATTCGGTGTCTTCTTTGAAGAGGCAAACGAATTCAATCTTCTCAAATAAGCAGCAATCCCTAGCAAAAATGTTCTCTTCTCATCTGAGCCAGACAATATATTATCCAATGGGTGTAGTTCAATTTTTGGCATTATTCCAAGCTATTTCTAACAACCGTCTTCGCTCTGATATTTTGGAGTTGTGAGATTTGATGGTAAAGCCTTAATATTTCAAAACCCATTTTCAAGATTGTTCCGAACTTTTCAGAGAAAAAAAAAAGATCTAAGAAATTCTACCTTCCCCATACAAAACAAAAACCAGTGTAAAAATACCAAAACAAGATACAGAACCAATATGAGTTTTTGGAATGGGACAAGCGAAGATTCCTTTCCAGAGTCACCAGCTGTGCCTAAGCTTTCTAGAGATGTGTGCCTAAATCCCAAGGGTCTAAGGTCGTTCCTGAAGCTATCCAGAGCAAACACTGATGATGTTATCAAGCAACGATTGAACTCCTTATTGAATGACAAGACCCATTCAAGAGATCAGATATGTCAAGACTTCACAAATAAAGTGATACATAAAAGCTGGAATGATAGGTTGAAAGCCATTGAGTTTTGTGAAACTGAGAGTGTCGCCCTGGAGAACGAGATCCACTCTAACCAAGAGGCGGAATTACAAGAAAAATATGTTGACCCAAGAATAGATCCATATGCTGCTAGTGATTTTTTAGAGTTGAAGAACTCCAAGTATGCACAGCTAAGTGAGCTGAAAAACTGGGTAAAGAATGAAAAACTGGTAGAGGATATTGTAAGAGCTAGAAGCACAGAGATTTTGAATGATAGTTGTATTGCCTCTCGTTGGGCTAAAGACTTTAAAGAATGGAGTTCTTCTCAGAAATAAAACATATTAACGATATGACTGGTGCTTTTTTAACGAAACAAAACTTGTAAATAGACTTCTATTCATTATGACATTCATTATAGTCCACTAATCAAAATATACATGTATATATTATCTTTGACCGTCGTTAGCATCCAAATACCTTTCATCACCCTTAATTCATATCTATATCTTCACTATCTTCAACATCACTCAAACCGAGCTGTTTCATTATTCTCAGTCCTTTATAAGGGGCCAAATCAACATTGATACCATCAAGTTTGAAGTCTGATTGGAAAACTAAATGATCAAAATTTTCCAATGATTCTAAATCTGGTTCAATATCTCTTGAAATACGACGAATAGCTTTTAGTAATACCGGCTTATTTAATCTTTCAACTTCTTCGAACAGTTGGGTTAAATCGTCTAAGAACTCATCAACGTATTTATAATGTCTCTCTTTACTTTTATTGATAATTTCCGACAGATTTGGTGATTGAGTTTGTAAATCCATCAAGAATCTTGAAGAATCAATTTGATTAATCTTTGTCAATAACTTTTGAATCAATACATTGTGAGGGAAATAGGATAATCTAATTTCCTCCTGTAGGGCATCATGTTGGTCAATCTTTAATGATTCTCTAGAGGTAATCATTTGAGATATATCTTGTAAGTTATCAATATCTTTTAATAATCTTTCACAAAATTCCAGTTTAGGATCCAATTCCTCAGTATTACCACTAGTATAACTTGTTGGATCTGTTCTTCTTACTAAAGGTGCACCCCTTTTCATCTCCCTTTTCATGCACCAATATTTCACCAGTTGTTGAGAAATCGAATCTTCATCTTGAATTTTCAATCTCGTTAGAAATAAACCAAGTACTTTGATAAAATAATTAGGCGGTATTGGTGTACCTCTTGATGTTTTCCATTTCTTGAAGTTTGTCTTCTTAGTATCTTCAATCTTAACAGTGCTTGTACTTTGATTTTGGTTCAGCGTCATATAATAATGTCTTGTTTTTTCAATTCCACTTTTAATATCAACAGTATCATTATATCCGGAAGGAGAATGTTTATGACAATAAGAGTGCATAGATGACTTATCCAATACTGCACCTTGGACTCCCTTTTTCATTTCCATAAAGAGACCAGCTCTTCTTGCACAAGTTGGATGGAAGGCAGTAAAACAATTTTTATTAGCACATTGGATACAAGCACCCATCTTTTGTTTACATATATAACAGTTCAATTTCCATCTGCCCTTAGGGATAGCATCAAACCCTTCAACAGGCTCCATATGACCTGCACTAGCAAACCAAAGCTCAGGTATCCAAAGAGCACAAAGAACATGACTCCAAAGACCATTATCAGTTTGTTTGAAAGCACCAGTTGTTGAAGGACAAAACAGACATCTTATTTTCCTCTTCTTTGAAATCATACAACGTCTACAAAGCCATTGACCTTCGGGGATAAAGATAACACCATAACAATCTTGATGAACAGCTATATCACAACCATCACAAAAGATGATTGCATTAGAATTATCACATTCGGACTCATTACAAACGGCACATCGTTGATCCTCTTCCGGTGAGAACCCAATCCCATCATCTGCACCGTATAGATTTGTATGATTTATAGCAGCACTTGTCTTCAAACTTAACTCTGATTTTGATGAATAAGTTTTCCGTATTTTTGGTGGGATTTTCTTCTCCAAATAATACCACTCATTTTCCAGTATTGTTATAGCAATTTCGAAAATCTCATGGGTCAATGGTTTCACGGACTCTTTCAACAATGAATTTAAATAAGTTAGGAAATAATTATCTTGTTCATCCATGTCATAAGTTGATTTGAAATTGATTTGATTTTGAGATATTGATTCAAAAAATTGATTGTTTTGTTCTCTCTTAGCGAAATAATCGTTCTCTCTTATATATGTATCATGTGCTTGTGATATAGAATGTTCCTTATATCCCAGTTTGATAATATGTTTTGGTATCTTGCTATTATCATTGGGCAAGATTTCCTTGGGTATTTGCTTAAATTCTGGTTTCTTCAAACCTTGGATTCTATAAGTTGTTGATTTTATAGGTCCTGTATTTTCATTCGATAACAGAATAGGTAACGGCACATCCTCATTCAGATCTGGATAAAACTCTTTGAAATCACGTTCTTCTCTGGGTTTTGAAGGATCATGATGTATTATACCTTGATCTTGGAAATTTTGTGGAGTGTTGACAATTGGAGCTGATGCTGGAACCGACCCGTTTCTTTCTTTTCTTTGGGTGAGCAGAACCGATCTGGCGTTTGCTTTCCTACGATTCCTACTCGAGAGCTTCATCACAATTCTCTGAGTTTCACCAAGCAACAACCACAACAATAACAATACCAGAGTCTTTGTTCTTTTATTCACCTGTCGGTTTTTATGGTCATAATAACCTTCATTATTTATTTTTACGCGACCGACTTTAAAAAAAAAAAAAGTATTGTATGGTGCTGTCTTTACCGGGGCGATTTGTATAGAGTCTACAATATGTCTTTTCATTCAGTTCGTTAATTTATAGTAAATGATTATAAAATACGCCTTTTATACGTTGTCAAGTCCTTCCCAGTTTGTGTCGTTCTTGTGGTCTTTTAGGAATTCGTTAACATCGAAATCGAGGTCATGTTCAGAATTGAAATTATCAGTGATGTTGGCAGGAGAATTCTGATAAGAATTGTTATTTGAAAATTGTTGCTGTTGATGTTGTTGATTTGATTGTTGTCGTTGTGGGTCAATATTTTGTATATTCTGATCAGGTAAAGTTTCCAGTTTTTCTATATTCTCCAGCAGGTCGTCCAATCTTTGTTCTTGAGCCTTCATGACTTTATGGAGATGGGCAACATACTCCACAGTCTTATTTATGATGACAGATTTACTTGGTTTCACTTCTTTCCCTTCATTGTCCACTAATAACAATGAAGGTGGGACAATAACACCCAATTCTTTTATTCTTTCTTTGATTAAATCTCTTCTTCTTCTTTCCACTTGATTATGAAATTCACGTCTACGACGTAATTTATCCTCTTTAGACATCTGTTGCTTTGGTAATGATCCCGCACCTGGCGACAAAGCTTGAGAGCGTCCACTTGGAGATTTGAACGTTTCAAATGAAGACGGATATGGACTCATTTGGTCATTATATGATCCCGGGCTATTGATGGATGAAATATCTGGTATTTGGCGACCATTGTTATTGTTGAAAGATATTGAGTTCTGAGAAGGTGAAAAGTACTGTGTGTCTAATGAGGTCTGCTGTTGAGGGGATGCCACTGATTCCAATGTGTCATATACTGAATTCTTTCTTGAAGATACAAATGAAGATGATAAATGGTTTGGATTTGTATAGGGAGAATTTATGGGGGATAAATAACTGTTATTATATGAGTTTTGAGAATCCCGGTGAGAATAACTTCCAGACTGGTTCTGCAGTTGGTTTGGATTTAAATGGGTAGGAACAGAGTGTGTTGGTCTTGAAATGTTGATGTTGTTATTGTTTGGATTACTTGTTGAGAAGTCCAAAAGCTCATTTTCTGGGATGGTGGAAGTAGCGTCGTTGTTGCTAACGTTGAACGAGAAATCGTCCAGGTTGAGCTTTCCGTTGTTGAAGTCTATGTACTCGTCACCCATTGTGTCTATCTGTGCCAATTACCTGTTGGTCTTGAGCTTGGGTCCCGTTGCTAATGGTGGAACCGTTAAAAGTTGTGGATGAATTCACCAAATTTGGTTGTCTTTATTGTTGACTCTACAGGTGGGCCAATTCCGACCGCTGTCCTGTCCCACAAGGATTTATTCCGACCTCTCCCTTTAGGGAAATCAAAGTGTAAATGAGTTTGTATAGCTGTGATTTGCCGCGAATTGATAGTTTCCGTAGCTGCTTCATTTTGAATCTTTTAAGATCTGTTTAATGCTTTTGAAAGTTATTGATTAAAAAAGGAACAAATTCAACTAGAAATCGTTATTATGGCTGACACAGGCGAGGGAAGCTTGAGATCACAATGGGACAGGTGGACGTCCACACACAACACCAATTCAGGTGGTGCCATGAATGAAGGAGCAAAGACCTTGTTCTCCGGTTGGGCAGAGACTTTGAACAGCACAGCAAATGATGTTTACAACAGATTGCCATTGACCCAAAATGATGCCCAAGAAATTAACAACCAGGAGCCAGATTGGTTTAAGCTATCTAGATTCGAGAGATTGATGGGTTTCATTGCTTGCTTGTTAGGTTCTACAGCTTGCTTCACAATTTCCTTCTTCCTGTTCCCAGTATTGGCGTTAAAACCAAGAAAGTTCGGGCTTTTATGGTCTTTGGGCTCATTGTTGTTCGTTATATCTTTTGGTTTACTACAAGGTCCAGTCGCATATATTAAGCATTTAACCTCTGCTCAAAGATTACCATTCACTGTCTTCTTTTTCGGTTCTGTTTTCGCCACTATTTATTTTAGTGCATTTTTGAAATCAACAATTCTAACTCTATTATCCAGTTTAGTGGAGATCTTTGCAGTAATATATTACACTGTTAGTTATTTCCCGTTCGGTGTTCAGGGTTTAAGAATGGCCACTGCTGTTGGTGCTAGACAAGTCGGTAGTTTGATTGGATTCTAGAATCCCACAAGTCACTATTGAAGGATAACAAGAATGCATAGAAATAGCATAGCTACGAGTTTAATGACGGCACATACTTACATAATGTACATTACCACAAAATAATATCACAATCTTTCCAATAAAGAAATGTAGAAATGGCCCGTAATCGCATAATAATGAAAACAAATTGACACAAAAATGAATATAACCTTAAGCCTTTTTTGTTCTGGGTCCTTCGACAATCCGTTTCGCGGAGATTTCGCGAAAATGTTGATCTGTTGCCACCGAATTTATAAAAGATCAAAATTCAACACACTTGTTACTTTTAAACAAACTTCATTCCCTTTGAACCACCACAAATCAGAATCAATTGACTCTTATTTCCCCCTTAGTTGATCAATACTTATTGCATTGAACCCTGCCAGGAAGAATATTCAAAAGAGACACTCAATTGAAATCGAGATGGTTGACGAAAAGAAACCTTTATTAGACGCTTCAGGAGCTAATCACTCAAAAGAAGATCAAACCGCCACCGCTATCTTGAGAAAGAAGAAGAAGGACAATGGTGTGTATCAAATGGATCCTAACTGTATCAATTGATCTTAATACTAACAATATATTGTCTTTAGCCTTACTAGTTGATGACGCTGTCAATGATGATAACTCTGTTATCGCCATGACCTCCAACACCATGGAAAAGTTACAATTATTCCGTGGTGATACTGTTTTAGTCAAGGGTAAAAAGAGAAAAGACACTGTATTGATCGTGCTACTTGATGATGACATTGATGATGGTGCTGTTCGTATCAACCGTGTCGTTCGTAACAACTTGAGAGTTAGACTAGGTGATATCATCACTGTTCATCCATTACCAGATATTAAATATGCTTCAAGAATTTCAGTTTTACCAATTGCTGACACTGTTGAAGGTTTGACTGGTTCATTATTTGATGTCTATTTGAAGCCTTACTTCGTTGAAGCTTATAGACCTGTTAGAAAAGGTGACCACTTTACCGTTCGTGGTGGTATGAGACAGGTTGAATTCAAAGTTGTTGAAGTTGAACCATCTGAACATGCCATTGTTGCTCAAGATACTATAATCCACTGTGAAGGTGAACCAATCAACAGAGAAGATGAAGAAAACAACATCAATGAAGTTGGTTATGATGATATTGGTGGTTGTCGTAAACAAATGGCTCAAATTAGAGAATTGGTTGAGTTACCATTAAGACATCCACAATTATTCAAAAGTATTGGTATCAAGCCACCAAAAGGTATTTTGATGTATGGTCCTCCAGGTACTGGTAAAACTCTTATGGCGAGAGCCGTTGCCAATGAAACTGGTGCTTTCTTCTTTTTGATTAATGGTCCAGAAGTCATGTCTAAAATGGCCGGTGAATCTGAATCAAATTTGAGAAAAGCATTTGAAGAAGCTGAAAAGAATGCACCAGCTATCATTTTCATCGATGAAATTGATTCTATCGCCCCAAAGAGAGACAAGACTAATGGTGAAGTTGAAAGAAGAGTTGTTTCTCAATTATTGACTTTAATGGATGGTATGAAAGCTAGATCAAATGTGGTTGTCATTGCCGCTACCAATCGTCCAAACTCAATTGATCCAGCACTAAGAAGATTCGGTAGATTCGATCGTGAAGTTGATATTGGTATTCCAGATGCCACTGGTAGATTAGAAGTGTTGAGAATCCATACCAAAAACATGAAATTAGCTGAAGGTGTTGATTTAGAAACCATTGCTGCTGAAACTCATGGTTATGTTGGTGCTGATGTTGCTTCATTATGTTCAGAAGCTGCTATGCAACAAATCCGTGAAAAGATGGATTTGATCGATTTAGATGAAGAAGAAATAGATGCTGAAGTTTTAGATTCATTAGGTGTTACCATGGACAACTTTAGATTTGCTCTTGGTAACTCTAACCCATCTGCATTACGTGAAACTGTTGTTGAAAATGTCAATGTCACTTGGGATGATATTGGTGGTTTAGATCATGTCAAGAATGAATTGAAAGAAACTGTTGAATATCCAGTTTTACATCCAGATCAATATACCAAATTTGGTTTGGCCCCATCAAAGGGTGTGTTATTCTTTGGTCCACCGGGGACTGGTAAGACATTATTGGCTAAAGCTGTTGCCACTGAAGTCTCTGCAAATTTCATTTCCGTTAAAGGTCCAGAGTTATTAAGTATGTACTTCGGTGAATCCGAATCAAATATCCGTGACATTTTCGATAAAGCTAGAGCTGCTGCTCCAACTGTTGTTTTCTTGGATGAATTAGATTCCATTGCTAAAGCTAGAGGTAACTCTTTAGGTGATGCCGGTGGTGCTTCTGATCGTGTTGTTAATCAATTGTTGACTGAAATGGATGGTATGAATGCTAAGAAGAATGTCTTTGTTGTTGGTGCTACAAATAGACCAGATCAAATTGATCCTGCAATTTTAAGACCAGGGCGTTTAGATCAATTGATTTACGTTCCATTACCAGATGAGCCAGCTCGTTTATCAATCTTGAATGCCCAATTAAGAAACACTCCACTTGAGCCAGGCTTAGACTTGTCACAAATTGCCAAATCAACACATGGTTTCTCTGGTGCTGATTTATCATACATTGTTCAAAGATCTGCTAAATTTGCAATTAGAGACTCCATTGAAGCACATAGACGTTTGACTGCTGAAAAGGAAGCTGCTAAAGTTAAAACTGAAGGTGAGGGTGAAGGTGATGTTGAAATGAAGGAAGAAGCTGAAGAAGAAGAAGATTTAGTCCCATTCATTACCAGAAACCATTTCGAAGAAGCTATGAAGACTGCTAAACGTTCAGTCAGCGATGCTGAGTTACGTCGTTATGAAGCATATGCTCAACAAATAACAGCTTCAAGAGGTCAATACACCAACTTTAAGTTTGGTGATTCTGCAGGTGATGGACAAACCATTCCTCCAGCTAATCCAAATGCAGGCGCTGCAAACTTCGGTGCTGCTGAAGATGATGATGACTTGTACTCATAAGTTTAATCTTTGAGAATTTTATCATCTCTAGCTGGGCTGGAAAATACATTGATTCATAGTCTTTATAAACTTTAAACCCTTTACTCCCAAACTTACCTTAAAATAAATTTGTTAATTTAATTAAATTGTGTTTCTCGAATCTTACGTTGATTCTACAGATACAGATAATTGTAGTTGCGTTGTTGTTTCAGTTAACACTGATAAATCCTTTAAATTGTCTGTATACTTATATATGCATAATTTATTTAATTCATATGTTAAAAAAAACATCCAAAAGAAAACCAAACTATTAAATTGTAACCACACCCTTTATATTATCATATAGTCATATTATATTGAACCACCCAAAAATAAATAATCAAATCATTAAAATCGTAAACTAAATCATGAATCTTCATGTTCATGTTCAAGAGAAAACTCCGGCTTAGAAAGCACTTGTAGTGACTCTTCCAGCACCAGCTAATAAAGTGTTTTTTGATTTAGCATAATTTAAAGGTGTTGGGATTTGTTGAATCTGAGAAGGATGAGTCGAAGATTGATATAGTTGTTGATTATTATCATTTGAAGATCTTAATCTTAATGGTCTATAACCCTTTTCCATCATTGGCACTGAAGATTGCTGATGATCCATTATGACTTGATGATTATGTGACTGGTTCAACATATTATTGATTGAATGTGATGATTGAGTATTAATGCTCGATAAGGTTGATCTTGAAGAAGAATTTGATAATAAACTTGGAACAGAACTTGCACTTGAAGAAGCTGAAACATTTTTCATAACACGAGGAGCAACCATTGCTGCTAATCTTGTTGATGAAGGAGTTGAACTTATGAAATGTTTCTGTCTTGAAACTAAATCATTTTCAGCAATTTTCTTTAGTTTGGCCTTAATTGGAATTAGGAAAAATGATAATGAATTATAGAGATCTTGTTGAGTAATTGTTAGATCCCAATTTAAGTAATCCAATAATTCACGTTCTATGGTGTTAACTTCTGGGATTGTTAATAGACCATCAGTATAAGCGGCCCAGTGTTTATTTATAGGTGAAGAGTCATTCAAAGATTTAGCAGCTAAGATCAAACAACCTAAAAAGATTCTATGACGAGTAGTTTCTATCCCATAAACATTTGTAGGTAGAATTGCTCGTAGTCTTGCCAAATAAACTAAGGTAGACATCAAGGTTGGAGTTTGGACATTAGAATGCTTTATCAAGCGGCGAATAAATTCATACAACGTAACTGATAGGTTCTTGCCATCTGGTGAATTTGGAGGAGATGGATATGTAGATGTAGTTGTTGAATTGGATTTAATCTTTATAACTGAGTATGTAGTATCCACTAGATATTGAACCATTTCAGAATTAACTGGTTTTTTGTTGAACTGGTGAAGAGCTTCTTTATCTGACATTTTTGCTAGGTCTTTGAAATTTAAAGAATGACAAGTTATAATGAGTGTAATGAGTGAGTATTAAATGAAGGTCAATAGTTTCTTGAAGCTTTTAGGCGAAAGTTCGCAAAAGTGTTAAAACTGAGGAAATGTTTGTTTGTTTATATGAACCAAATCTGTGACGCGAGATACTATGGAAACTGGTCTGGAACTGGATTTTTTTTAGGTGTTGATATATCACCTGTACCTGATTTTATGAAGAATGTGAAACAAGTTTGGTGTGGAAAAAAGAACAGCTGTGAAGAGTGACTGAATTGAAGCTTGAGGGAATGGACTGGCACTCTCAATTTTATAGCTGTTGTAGATTAATGAGTGGAGGATCTTTAGCGAATAGGATTCAACTACTAAAGAGGCAGAGAACCATTTGGTTCAAGAAGAGGGATTCTAGTTGTTTTATAAGTACGTGAAAAATCAGCTTAATATTAAGTCCAGCCATTCCGAGACAGTGCTGGGCATACCGAGAATTTTTCCACAGGAGCTGTTACGCGTTGGTTCAATTGACGCGTCGCCAGGCAGGAGAAAGGAGTTTTTGGAAGTTTGCTGGGGCCCTTCGGGCTAAGAGTGAGCTGTATTAGGAACGAATGTCTACGGAAGTGTTTGGGTTTGGTATGTGTGTTTAGTATTTGTTTCTACTTTGGTTTTAGTAGTTTCAAAGGAGACGGTGTTTAGTCTGAAGGAAAACGTACCATCTTGATAATTAGGCACAAAGAGGGAACCACTAGTTACAATGGGAGCCAGCGAAAAATGTCAAGAGTCAAGAGTCAAGAGTATAAAAGCAATCACTAACTTCAACGGCTGTCCCGCAATAGTGTAATAACAACAACATGCACAAGTACTCCAAAATGGGCACCAAGCATCTAATATTCGATGGGAAGCATCACAGACACGCTCCATTTCTCAACGCCAGCCATCACGGACATAACAAAATGGTGATCAGTACAGCATCAATAGACCAGGAGAATCAGCAATGGCATGCGATGGCATATACAGCCAACATGCTACACCAAATGGAGAAGAGAAAACAGTGGAGTGCTATTTTTACGATAAGAAACAACAGAGCTATATACTGAACTTAAGGATGTTTATTATAAGTAGAGGTATTGTGCCAGGACGAAATTAGCTTTGTTTCATCTCGGAGATAATTTTAAAGTGGCTGGTCCCTAGAAACCCTGATTCTTCAGTATGAATTCAGGCTGGTATAATAAGTCTATAGCCTTAAACACTAGGTTTAATAGCAAAAGTAATACTGTATTCATCCTGCGCATTCCTCATTTCTCAGAGAATAAATTGTAGTTGTGTCGAGGCATCTCTCAGGCTGTAGTTGCCTCAAATCAAGTACAGGCACAAACTTTATTCCCGAGACTCCTGTCAAAAATTATATCCAGACCGCGTTTTTCTACAAGTACAACTTACAAGGGAAACATGAACAGCTTCATCGTCAATCCGTCAATGAATTAAAGGTCGCATCTACAAGTACTACAGCAGAACGCGTATAAATTCACTTCTTTGTTTACTGTTTGTTATCAGCTGAGAGCTAGGCACAACAAACAAAGCTCAACCATAAAATCAACATACGGGTCAGGTCTAGAGTCGAAAAGTCATGAAAGGCAATAACATTAGTTCTACCTAACTAATCATCAACTCTTGACCGTTGAAATATAGTACTGGAAAGAAATCGACTACCACCTTCATCCTCAATCACATGGTCATCGTCCCCTTTTTCTCAAAGTTTAACTGCTCCTTAAAACCTAAACATGAGAGACTGACTGGTACATTTTAATATTATCGCGTTTATCTAATATTAGAACGTTTGAACAGAACATTAATATTGACCACATTCCTCTCATTATCTCAGACAATGAACCAAGTAACATTCTAGGGCAAAGGGATCAATTTTCATCACTCGCTTGGCTCAATACTGGAGTTCAATACTCACGTTCATATTATAAATTCTTATACTTCAAGACAATATTCCACTGTGCTTAGTACTCTCTTATTAAGGGTGGGAATCGCTACAGAAAAAGACTTGAAAATGTGGTACCATAATTCAATATCAGTGTGAAAGGTCACTTTCATCACAACAATTGAATACTGAGGTAGTTGATTGCTCCTATATGCTCTACTCGATGACTAGACTGGACATGAGTTGATAGATAGGATGGGGCCAACATCGCTGAATGTACGCTTCAAAGAGATTAAATACTATTCACGTTGTAAGGAGCTGTCTTCTGCCTACTTGCGACAACTCTGGTCTTCAGATTAATGGCCGTTATACGTGCTCATTATCTTGACCCTGGGGAGTAAATGTGATCTTTTCTTTCAAATCAACGTAATGAAATGTATCAGTTTAATCAACATATAGACATACAACTAAATCTATGGATAATACGGAAAACAGTTATTGTAGATGTATGTACTAATACTTGATCTTGTGATTCCAGCTTAAATTTAGAGAACTTCTTCACATCAAGGCTGCATGCAGTATAATTGTGTCTATTATCCAATGTTCCGCGGTATAGTACTTTTATTGCCATACCCCTTGTCAATCAAAGCGAAGATGAGGCCAATGGACACACCTAATTTTCATGCCCACAAACTCAATATGAATGGAAATTTCCATTGACGATCGAATGCCTACAAGAACGTTGTTTGCTTCATCAGCGTGATGTCAATTCTAAATGTGACGATTACTCATCTGGGGGCAACTGTTATGCTAATATAGGGGAAGAGAACTTTTATTAATAGACTATAGATTGATACTAGAGTGACAGTCGATCCTATTCGAGAATGCGTGCGCTGCGTTATTGGGGCCCCAAGTATAACCTTTGAAGGAAAACTGCAAGATGAAATAAGTCGGATTTCCGTCGCATCCCCAACTCAAATATTTAAGTCCAAAATCGAACAGAAGCACAATAACATGGTATTTGAACATTATAAGTGATAGGCTTTTCTCCAATGTTTCCAGGATTCCTGGATAATTCTCTAGAGCTAATGATCGACAACAATATATATGCATGGAAGCAATAACGTTACATGTGTGACTAAGCGGATTTCATAAGTCAAGAAGTATCAAAGCATCAACAAAAAGAACAACTTTTCCGATTACACTTTACTCGTAACCGGTATTATCATCTACAGTTTCAGTATCTAATTATAAAATTACATGGTTGAAAACGGTATAATCAATCCACAAGCCATGACAACAGAAATACCTATTTAAAGAAGACCAATATCCCAAAGTCTTTGAAAGATGTCTTGATATTTTATGATCATCAATATAACGATTCCTTAAATTTTATTCAGTGGAAAAATGATATTGTCAACTACTCTATTGACATCCATAATGACCTGGGGTGTTGCTGCTACTTTTGCTGTGCCTGAAACTCCTGGTTCCTCTGCTTTACCTGTCAAAGGTTCAGCCCGTGTTACGCTTGATGGTAATGAGGCACAATATGGTCTTTATATCCCAGGCTCTGAATTGCTCACAGATGATGGTACTCTGTATATCCATGGTGCCGTTTATGCTCCAGAGGGGACAGCTATTAGTTTTGCTGAAGATGACATATCAGCAAGTGAACAATTAGAAAAATACCATCTTTCCGTTCGTTCTCCTGATCCAGTATTCTTTAGCTCTTGGAATTACACTGGTACAGGTGATGCAGGCTTGACTGTCTATGTTACTGGGCACTCAAGCACAACCACTGCTACTGGATCCAATGTTAGTTTTACTGGGTCTTTCGAAAATGCAGCTGGTGAAAGAACATTCACAATCATTGCTGAAGCTAGTGCTGAATAAGCTTAAGTATGATCCAAGACTAACTTCGGCCACAATCGAAGTTTGTCTAGAGCTTTCAATTGATGAATTATGTTTATATATGCTTTCTCAAGAATATCATTATTATTGAAAGATTTCATTCTGTAAGGTTTAAGTCATTAGAGGACCTTCATATTTAGCTGACACTAAAGCTTCGAATATGAGCCCTCTTCCTCATTTGAGGTGCTAATTCTTTATCTATACTGTCTTCCTTTCTGAAGGCAGGTGAAAAGACAAAGAGCGCGAAGCAATACATCGTCAATGTTGAGGTAATTTATGGTTCAATAGAAATTTACATTATATTATATGTTTGTCTCTATATACTCTAGTTTTCTCATTTCTCCTCCTCACCAATGTATCCTCCTTCAGCACACAAATGGTAAAATAAGCTTTCACGGTTCTTCAAAAGTTTGGAAGGTGTGTCAAACTCCTTGACTTTACCACCATCCAGCACAATAATCTTATCACTATCTAAAACTGTATCAATTCTATGAGCGATAGTTAGGATAGTACGTTCATTAAAAGCTTCCCGGATAGTCTTTTGAACAATTTTATCAGTTTCAACATCGACAGAAGCAGTGGCCTCATCCAAAACCAAAACCTTAGAAGTATTGAGCAATGATCTAGCCAGGCATAATAATTGTCGCTGTCCAACAGAAATGTTAGATCCTCCCTCTGATAGCATTGCTTCCAACCCAACTTTACCATCACTGTTGTCCTTGTTCAATTCTTCGACGAGCGTCTTCAAATGTGACAGTTCAAGAACCCTCCATAATTCTTCATCACTATGTTCATTCAGTGGATCCAAATTTAATCTTATCGTTCCTGCAAAGGCCTGGGAATCTTGTGGTATTATAGCAAGATTCCCTCTTAAATCCCTTAAACCCAATTTCGAAATATCCAGACCATCGATGAATACATCTCCTGAAACTGGTTCAATCAATCTAAATAATGCTAAAGATAATGTACTTTTTCCAGCACCGGTTCTACCAACTATACCAACTTTTTCTCCCGGTTTAACATCAAGGGAGATATCGTTCAAAACCAAATCCAAGTTTTCTCTATACCTAATAGAGTAATGACGAAACCTTACACTACCATCACTTGGCCAGTTTTGTGGTGCTCTCGTATCTGTAATTTCCTCCGCTTCTGGTTTTAATTCGCAATAGTCCAAAATCCTTTCAACGGAAACAAAGTTCGTTTCCACTTCGACAGACATTCTAACAATCCAACTTAAGGAGAAAGTAATCTGAAGGGAATAACTTATTACCAAACCAGCCATTCCAGCACTCAAGTTGTGAATGATTGCCAATAAGGCAGTAGCGAAAATTATACAGGAACCTATAAACTGAAGCCTAATTGAGATCCATCTATTTATGGATCTCAATATGTATAAGCTTCTCAGATTATGTTCCAAATTTCTAATATGAATGTGCTGAAACCTTTCCTGTTGTCCAAAAGCTCTGATGGTTTCATAACCAGTCAGTGATTCTTGAAGATGTGCAAAAATTGGACTCCTGGAGACATTGGCAATTCTCTTCAAGTCACGGGAAGCACCAATATAAAATCTTTGATAATAGACGTATAAGACCGAAAGAACGCCAACAGCGAGTAAAAAGGAGGGCATTGTTAACCCAATAAAACCTAAGGTGAACAGGACTTTTGTCAGAGTAGTGAAGAAGACTTCAAAGACTGCTGGAAGTCCCTCATCCACTCTATTCATATCAGTCGAAAATCTATTAATGATTCTCCCTGTTGGGGTAGTCTCGAAAAATGACATTGGTGATCTAACAACAGATTTGACCATTCTATTATGTAGCACAAAAGAGCTTCTAAGGGTGCACAAAACCCACATGGTTACAGTGCGAGCTAAAGTCAAAATTCCAGAGCTCGTGCCAAAAATTGCGTAAATGGTCACGTAGCTCGAAACATTTTTATTGGAGCCATTCTGTTCATTTTTTTCAGACCAATGCTTTAACCAATAGTTACCACTAATTGAAAGCATATTTTCACACATGATCAAAGCAATAAATAATATGACACCATATTTTCCACAGCCCTTGATATAAGCTTCATAAACGGAAAGGTCCACTTTACCAACCGCTGACTTCTCCTCTTCTTGTGCGCTCCTGTTACTCCTTCCAGCATTTATTTCTTGGTTTTTAAAATCGTCAATACTAGCTCTCCTTAATGAAGTAAAGCTGTCTCTTCTTCTACCAGTGGAATACTCGACCAGTTCCCTTTTCTTGGTTTCTACTCGTCTCTCGCTCTCTTTATTTGAAATATCGAAAGTGACACCAAGATCTGTCAACAAAAGAGACAATTTAGATCCTGAACTCATGATGTCTTGAAATGAACCCGATTCAACAATTTGACCATCAGCCAACAAGATAATCTTATTCGCGTAGTTCAAAACTGAGATAGAATTCGTAGCAAGGATGACAGTTTTTGTGAAAAGAACACCATTGATAACTTTCGTAATAAGATTCTTACCGACATGAGCATCAACAGCGGATAAGACATCATCAAGCAAGTACACATCAGCCCTGGCATAAACGGCCCTTGCCAAACTTAATCTTGCTTTTTGTCCCCCAGATAAGGAAATGCCTTTTTCACCAACTTGAGTTTGATCACCGTCAGGAAACACTTCCAAGTCGCGTAATAATTCACAATCTTCGAGAGTTCTCTGGTAAAACTCCTCTTCATATTTGTGACCAAATAAGATATTCTCTCTTACTGACCCATTCATAACCCATGGTACCTGTGCACAGTAAGCAAAAGATCCGTGAATTTCAACTTTACAATCATTCCCATCAATGCTACGGCAAGGCAGACATCCTAGTAAAGATTGGAGCAAAGCAGATTTACCTGATCCAACTCTTCCAACAATGCATGTCAGCTCTCCCTTCCTGGCTTCGAACGACTCAATTCTTGAAGCAGTAATAGACTTTGAAGTTTCCGCTTCTTCATCATATGATTTATCTTTGGAATTCTTTGGGGCTGTCCAGAAAAACTGTGCATTGGAAACTTTGACAGCCACCTCATGATATCTTTCTCTTCTCTTGAAGCGAGTAACTAATTTTCCATCTACTTCCTCGCAAAGTAAAAACCCCGTCAGTCTCTCAAAGGAAACAGACATCTCGATAATAGATGTAATAATGGATGGAATAGCAAAGATTGGCTCTGATAGTAAGTTGAATAATGCTATAGACGGAAAAATTACCTCAGGGGATAATGGTCTCTCTTCAGTCAGAGCAAATACTGCAAAAGTTGAGCAGCTCACAAGAAATGGAACGCAGCTCCATGAAAAGTTCATAACAGCATCGTAAACTCCAATTTTTTTCAAGTTACCAAGCTCAATGACATTCCTCAGGTAATCTAGTTTCTCAAGTATTACTTGTTCAATAGCGTATAGTTTGATGCTTTTAATGCCTGAAAGAAGTTCAGATGTTGCACGAGTTCTATCATCTTTATATTTCATCTGAGCTTTGTGAAGCGTTTTCATTCTTTTTGACAAAACAGTATTCGCTGGTATCATGATAATCATAGTAGCAACTCCAGCAAAAGCTGATTTTCCGAGTAGAGTATATAATGAGAGTAGACAGAGAACCAACTTCACAGGAATAGAAGTTATCAGTTGGAACCTATCAGCTAGTCCTTGAATTCTGTCAACATCCACTGCCATATAGTTGATAATGTCACCAGTAGCACGTTCTTTTTTAGATTCGGGGGATAGTTTTAAAGCTTTATGGTAAAGTAAAGTCATTAAAGCAGCTTTACTTCCGAGCCCAACTTCGAATATTGTGATAAAACATTTATTTGCTAGAGCTGTTTCTGTTACAGAAACTGCAAAAAACCCAAAGGAAATCAAAAACCCAACAATATGAGGCTGATCCTCTTCAAAGTATTTAATTAAGAGTCTAAGAAGCTGGGGCGGAACAAATGATATAAAATCATCCAGTACCCCGAATAAAGCACCCTTCGAAGCTTGAAAACCGAACACTTTGATCAAAGCATAAAGTAAGGACCCGTTCTTCTGACCTTTCCACGTACCTTTGAGCTTTGAATAACTTATGTTAGGATCAAGCTGGGCGGGTGGATTAGGAAGATCAGCATTTGTGATTGTCTCGCCTGTGTATCCTTTATAGATCAGGGGATTCATCCAAAAGAAAGACATTTTAGATAGAATATTCGCTTGAATCGAATCATTGTCCACGAAAGCCTTTTTAACTTCATGGACTGGCCCATAAATAAATGCAGATGAAATAAATAGGTGAGCTGCATTCGTTATCGCAATGTATAATATGATATGGTTGCCAGAGATCTCGTATTCAGTGAAAACGTTTTGTATGGCTGCAATTGTCAAAGAAACAAATTGTAACAACCAGAAAAATAACAACGAGCCAGTAGCGACTGGTTCTTTGAAAAGTTCCAAGTAGGTTAATGGCAGTCCAATCATGAGTATTAGGGCTCCGTTTGTTCTGAAAAAAAATTCCCCAGAGTAGACACTCAATATACCATGAACAATAACACCAATGATTCTCAATAGACCAAATGCACCAATCTTGTTATATTTGAGCTTTCCATAACTTTGCCTAAGGCACAGAACCCATAGCTGAATAGCCCCGAATGGGAATAATATCACTCCGTTTGATAAGATCAACAACTCTAAAACACAAGGATTGATAGCATTCTTTCCAGGAATGAGAAAAGTGTTCCCGTAGGAACATTGACCACCGATAAAGGACATATGGACTCTTAAAACACAAAGTTCGAAGACAAGGAAATGAAGCAGTTCATCCTGAGAATACTGTGTTGTTCTTATAACCTTCTTTACTACTGATGGGAGCCCTCAAAAGTATCTCTTGACTCACTGTAGAGTCACAACTAGAGGCTTCACCACCGATCTGAACAGTCAGCTGGAAACTGGTTTCGCCACACTGTAGAGCAGTTTCCGCAAAAAAACGAGAAAAACGAAAAAATGCAAAAGGTGCCAAAGCATTGAGAATAACACTTATGACTAAGCGGACCCCAGATTATTGGTAGTTATTAAACCAACTCGAACAACAACAAACAGATCAACAGTTTGCTAATTATAGTGAATTCCCAAGGAGATTTCTTCCTCGAGTTACGCAATGAATCTTTTGCATCTGCCTCCCCAACCTCAGAAACCTATATAGGCGGAGAGCGAACATCTCATTTGATGAAAAAGATGTGTTTAGATTCACCATTTCAGATACAGTTGACCTTCCATGGCATCTTATATTCGTTTGGTGAAGTTGACCATCAAGAAGGTGTTGATATTAAGATTGAAAATGATGCATTTTGGAGCTCTGTACCTTTAAATCAATTGTCTTTCAATATCCGTGACACTATACTGCATTAACTTTCCTACACCGAGCTTTATAAGTCCTCGAATATTAAATAAATCTACCCTCGTGAACTAAGCATGAATCGGAATATTATTTGGTCTCTTCTATGTATGCCTTCTTTTTCTTTTATATATATAGGCCGTCAGAAAAAACACTCATGATTTATAATACAACTAGCTTTGTTCAATTGACCAAACAGCACCTGTAGAATATATAACTGCGTTAAATAATAAGAGCCTGAATATTGGTCGAATATGTGCTAATTTCCTACCTCACATAAAATACATTATATTTCACATAGCATATTGAATTGTGGGTTGTGATTCCTAGTTTAGGTTTGAAATCTAGGTTAGAACGTGCCAACGTTGGACCCTGCATAACTAAGCGTTTGACCTTGAAAACACCGAAAAGTTCATTATTACCAGAGTTAAAAGCAAGATTTCCATTAATTACTTGGAATAAATCATTCTCAGAACATTTTTCTTCCGACTAGAGAAAGATTCGATAAAAGTATATATCTATTAATAACTTGAAATTGACTTCTTTTTTAGAACATTGACGGCTTTCCGATTACAAGGCAAAGGTCTCTCATCCAACGATAGTAAGCCATCATGTACCATATATCCAGCTTCCATCTAGCTATATAAGAATGACAGAAGTCCCCAAATAATTGACTAAATGAAATACTTTCCTGACATCAACTTTTAATAAAATAGCTAGACAAAATACCACCATATGAAATTCTCATCAGCTTTATTATTATCTTCTTTAGCCTTGGGCCTTGTTACATCCTCTGCTATCCCAGAAACCCAAAAGACTGAATCTATTGGCTCTGCTCATATATCTGTGGATGGGGATGAAGTTACTTACATCTTAAGCATTGGGGACTCGAATAACCTTCCAAGTCCAGGTGTTTTATCTGTTTCTGGCGAGGTCACTGCTCCTGAAGGTCAATTTATAAGCATTCAAGGAAACGATTTCTCAACATCTGACTCTCTAGAACAGACCAAGATTGAGTATTCAAGTGACTTCGCACCATTCAAAGGCGAGTGGAATTACAACAGAAGCAATAATCCACCAGAAATCAAAGTCGTTGGCCAATCAAACACTAATCCCGCTTTGGGGAGTAGAATTGTTTTCAAGGGATCATTCAAAGATGACTCTGGTGAAGAAAAATATGTGATCCTTGCTGAGGCTAGCTCTTGATCGATTAAGATACGTTAAAACTCAATTGAGGAAACACAATACAACACATATATGCCACTACTATCAATGACATAGCTCTTTTGTTAAACTTGAATTCTTTTTTATGCCTACTACCTATTTGATTTGTAAGATTATGCCTCTCTACTTGAATAACACCAATAAGTCAGAGTCTTAAAGCACTGCTAATGCTGTATTAAGCCTTTAAAACTATAAACACAGATTGAAAGCCCCATAACGTCATCTGGCTGAAATATCATTTCCAATACAGGTTCAATGAATTCAAATCAAGTTGTACAAAGCTATAGCCTATATCCATCAACTGTTCCCTTTATAGAAGTTGGCTTCCAATACAAAGTAAAAGATCTACGTCTTTCGGTGCCGCCATAAATTTTGTATTTCCAATAAAGAACGAGCTATGTTTATAGATTTATAGATAAGACTAGTGACCCAGGTGAGACTCAGAACGTTTCTTGGATATTCTTTCCTTCATACCAACACTAAATGCAACTATTGCAAACCATATAGCAAAAAAAGCTGAAATATAATGACCTGTTTGAACAAATGGTTGTTTAGAGGTTCTGAACCAGACAGCAGACGTTACAGAGCTAGCGGCGCTCCCATAAATATTAATACCCCCTGTTACAATGGCTCTTAGCCTAATATTATCCTTGAAATATTCTTGCGCATAAGCCCAATATATACCAGCAGCTCCTAAAGCCCAGCAAGTATTCAAATATAGGAAGAACCTAAACCCTTTCAAGTGCTCAGGGTACACTTCTGTAGAACCAAGAATGATAGTCACTATGAACACAATAACACCAGCAACTACCAAAGGAGGCCACCTCTTACCTTTCAGAAGAGTATCAGACCACCAGCCCAAAGATATAGCGATAGCAAATTGCAGGGCATACATAATGGAACTAAAATTGTTGATCTGTGGTACAGTGTAACTTCCCTTCTTAATGTTATTCCAGCCTTTTATCCAAAAAATAAAAGAGGCCATGGAGTCTGAGGCCAACGATTGTGACATACCAAAAAACCAAAACGCCCAAACTTCCCAAGTAGTAAATACTAGCTTGAAATCACTCCAAGTGAATACATATTTTTCCTCAGCTAATTCAGGTTTACGAGATTTTAAGTACTCTACTTCATCTTTTTTGAAGATTAAACCTGGCTTTAGTCTACCCAAAATGTCAGGGAACAAAACAATCTGAGGAATCAGAACACCAATACTAATCACACCATCAATAATGAAAGTCCATGACCAACCAGGTCTCCCTAATTTGCCATCCAAATGCGTATAAGCACCACTTTGAATATAGCTTGCAAACATTGACCCAATAGCAGTGGAGCCCTGTAACACCACATTTCTCTTTGCAAGTTCTTGAGGCGTATAATAACTTCCCAATAAAAATGAAAGAGCAGGATAATGACCAGTTTCAAATAGACCCAGCAAAGTTCTGAGTACAATCATTTGTGTTGGTGTCTTAATGGCACTGAAGCAAAAGGTCACAAGGATCCAACCAGCTTCGATGAAGACAATCATCCATTTGGTATTGAATCTAGCCATCAAATACCCATAAGGGTACCCACAAAAGATCATCGTCATATTGTAACCAATATTTGCGTAATTAAGCTCATCACCTTTAACACCTATGTCTTGCTGCATTCCACTAACATAGGCAGCTGTCAAATTTGTCTTGTCAATATATTTGATGAAAGTTGACATACAAGCAAATGATAATAGAACAAGATCTACCTTCCGCACTGAACGGACATGTAGCTTATCAGGATGACCCCAGGTATCCCAAATCTTGCTCTTCCAGGATTTTAGCTGGTCTTCATTGTTCAAGAGGAGTTTATCCTTGGAAGAGGTCGTTGGTGATACTGATAAGTCCTGTGATTCCACCAATATGTTGCTCTTGGAATCGGAATCGGTTTCTTTAGTAGCACTCATAATATTTCAAAGTCTTTCAGTCATCAGTACATGAGGAAACCCAACTGCAGAAACGGCCAAACTTATAAAGGTTTGAGATATATGACAATAGAGTAGCTCATCCATCGCTTCTGACCAAACCCGCAAATTCACCATCAACGCCATAGAAGTGGCTCAAGCTCCATAACATCGCACTGAGTACTATGTTGGTGTATTGGTTCATGGTTACTATTGACAAGACACCAGATGAATATTTTACGGATGTCTTTGCTGTTATATCGGGTCATTTGTACAGTGGAAGTAATTTCTCTTGATATTTTTCACTATGTTGTTTAAATCCAGTCAAGTAACCGATAATTGTTAAATTGTTCAACTCCGTCCAGAGCCACTATGCAAAAGGTCACAATAAAAACTGTAAACTGAGGATAACGAATGTTTTAATCAGGATTCCATCAATTCGATGAGATGAGTTGGTATAAAACAAAAGAATTGGCTGTTTTCGATAGATTGGAAATCTATAACTAGTAAAAGCTAAGGATAGATATCAAGCCACATATTTTACTCAAAATGACAAAAACAATCAACTTTGACCAACAAAGTTATACCATCACAGCTAATGTCGATGGTAAGACATTCCATTTCAGTAAAATTAGTCTGCCAAATGCTCATATAGTGGATGGTAATGAATTTCCTGTTGCATTTTCGCTTGAGAATAGAGATCACTCTATATCGAAAGAATCACTTGGAGTTTTCTTCAAAGAGTTTTCACAAGCTGGTTTCTATGGAGAACTTTTAACCAGACATGGTGCTGTTTTATTCAGAGGTTTAGGATATAATAAACCAGAAGATTTCTCTATCTTCGTGAATGCTGTTGAAACTGGGCGTGAAAGGGTTCCATTTGAACAAATTGGATTGTTTGGGTTAAGAAACGAAAAGGCATTGAATGTATTTACCGCTAGTGAAACCCATCAAAGCAGAAGGCTTTATCAGCATTCAGAGTATGCTAGATATACACATTTCCCAGGAAATATTCATTTCTTTGCCCAATCCGTTTCAACTGCTGAAGGTGGTGATACGCCTATTGCTCATCAAAGAGAATTATTTACGAAAATTCTGGACAAGTATCCAGAAGTTATTGAAGAGTTTTCCAAAAGAGGTTTAAAACAGACAAGCACTTATGTAGCCAAAGGGAATGAAGGTGACTTGCAATTATATAACTGGGAATTCCCTGATGTGTTTGGACATGAAATTAATCAGGATACTGATTCTTACGATATTAAGAAGCAAAAAGTTGAAAAGCAAGTGAAGAGATTAACTGAAGATTTTAAATGGTTGGAAAATGATGATATTTCTGTTACTCAACATACACCAGCCTTTAGAGTACACCCTGAAACTGGTAAACCTGTTTGGTTTAACAGTGTGACTTCGATTGCTGGACCAGCATTTGATAAAAGTCCAGAGGATTTAGCCAAGGGTGTTCAAAAAGAGATTCCAGGCTTGCGTTCCACGTTATATGATAATGGGGATACGATCGATCCAGAAACATTACAAAAGATTTGGGAGATTTCCAGTGAAACTGAATACAATCATGAATGGATTGATGGTGATTTATTACTTGTTGATAATTATCAAGTTTCACATGGTAGAAAGCCTTGGTTTAGTGGTGAACGAATCGTGTTGGTGAGTCTATGGGATGAGCCATATGGTACCCCTAAGCCATCGCCATGGTACTACAATACTGAATAATCTAAGTGCACACGCAAGTACAAAAAACATTAGCTTCGTTTATATATATAAAAATATGATAAAAAGTCTATATAGTTACAAAAAATGTTCATGATCCTCTTTTCCTGATTTTTAAATCATCTAGTTTACAAATATTGTGTTCATAGAAATATAATCAGTTTTACAGTTGAACATCTGGTAAGAAGAAGAAAGCTAAAGCGACAATCGCATATGTTCCAATCAACATGGCACCTTCCAACCAATTACTTTCACCATCCAGGATTAAATAATTAGCGATCAAAACACTAATAAATAACACTGCAGTTTCAAAAGTTGAAAAATATAAAGTCATAGGAACATCAATAATCCAACCGATAAGAACCATGAATGGAGTAACAAATAAGGCAATCTGTAAAGATGAGCCAACAGCAACACCAATTGCTAGATCCATCTTATCCTTGATTGCAACAACAACAGCAGTAACGTGTTCAGCGGCATTCCCCACAATTGGAATAACAATTAACCCAATGAAAGTTTTAGAGAGACCACTAGTTTCGACAATATCATCGATTGATCCAACCAAATAATCAGCACAAACAGATACAACTAGAGTTAAGATAAACAACAAAACGACTGAAGACACAGTTGATAATGATGAGTCTTCTTCATCTTTAGCACCAGCTGCAACATTTTGATCTTGAACTCTTTCTTCGTCATCGCCAGCTTCTTCATTTATTCCTTCAAATAATGTTTTATGAGTTTTCAATTGGAAAACTAAAAACAAGATATAAATAATGAGTAATACAATTGAAGCACCTCTTGATAGGTCTAAGATTTTCTGATCATTCGAACCTTGATCACCTTTTGGAATTGAAGCATGGAATGCGGCAGGGATAATCAAACCTGCAGTTGCTAGCGCCATTAAAGAACTCATTGTTTGAGCAACTGTTTGGTTAAAAGTTTGTTGTAATCTATTCCATCCTCCTGCAATGAAACAACAACCAAGGACTAATAGTAGATTTGATAAAATAGACCCAAGCATTGATGCTTGAACGATTCTAATTTGATTTTCTTTCAAAGCAATTATGGAAACAATCAATTCCACAGCATTCCCAAAAGTAGCATTTAACAATCCACCAAGAGTTTCACCAACATGGCTTGCCAGTTCTTCAGTTGCAAAAGCCAATAATGCAGCTAATGGGATGATTGCAAGGAAATTCAAAGTGAAGATAGCGGTTGAAGACCATCCTAACTTCCCAGCAATGATACCCAATGGAGCGAAAATAAGTAAATAATTCACTGGAGATGATTTCAATGTGATCTTTGTGACATGAACAACATGGTTCAAGTAAGCCTTTGGGGAATTGGAACCGCGGTGAGAATGTCCTCCTAATAAAGGAGTGTTTGAGCTCATTGTTGAAGTTTAGTTGGATTGCGTTACAAAGTCTCTCTGAAACGGGAAGCTGGACCCTGTGTTACTTAATGATTTGTTTTGGTTTGAGTTCGGGGGATAGTGCTCGAGCTCGAGGAATTGAAAAACAGTGAGATTATATAAACAACCAATTTGATAAGTATGGTATAGCCCTGGTAATTTGAGATTAAACGTTCCAAGACAAGCCAAGAATGTTTAGAAACGTGAAGATATCTGAGTATAATTGAATTTTCAAGTTTTGGAAATGTAGGCATTGGTCAAAATTCAAAGAAAAAGCGAGAAATGAAATTTGAATCTCCTCCGACTGGCACATTCCTAATCGGGCGATGATCCGTGTATTACCATCGCATTTCTACAAATAATTGAAAAGAACGGTCTAATGTTGATGCTATTGCTTATTTTTATATTTCTCTGTCCAGCAGATGGTGACGGTTACTAGGGTGTAGATTATCTATGTATTGAACAGTCCGAAGGTGAAAACTGCAACAGCAACCATTGAGTATAAGAAAAGTGTCAACTTAATCTGTGATTGGAATCGGTGAAAAAGTTGGAAATGGACAAGACTGGTGATAATTGTCACTGGTAAGATCACTTCTAAGATAAATTCTGGAATTCTGTTGTAATAATATATTTCCAACCACGAAAAATAATCATCGTTAAGATCTGGAACATAAATGAATGTGATAGAAAGGATTAACGCAATCCCAACTTCATAAAAAGACGAACTCAAGGAAACGATGAAACTTTCTAAGAAAACTCTTGAATGTGATTTGATGGGATACAATGTGACTGAATGGACAGAGCCTATTGATCCATAGTTTGTATGACTTGGTGTTAATTGTCCCGCGGGGCTTTTGGATCCATCATTGTTATATGAAGTACTTGGCTGTAAAAACTCGATAGAATCGGAATTATAATCTATGACCAAAGTGTTAGTGTTAACTAGCGGATCTTGTGGTTTCAAAAGACTGTCATTCTCGGAAATCGATTGAGGATTAGAAGTTGGTTGTGAGTAAACGTTTTTCCTTAATGTATGAGAATTTCTTCGTACTTGGATACAATTATCCAACGTTGCTCTTTCCCTAACCAGTTGATGGATATCATCATTTGATTGATGACGATATAATATATCTTCGTTATAATTGGGGCTTAGCAAAATATTCAATATATCTTCATATGCGAAAAGAATCTGATTTGATAAATTGAAGATCGCACCGAAAAGGAAGCTTTCTCTTTTAACTAGATTCCATTCCGAAAAAGTCTGATCAATCTCTGTTTTTTGAGGATATGCTAGGAATAATAATGCTAGAAATTCCACTAATGGTTTTAAATGGTATAAATATGATATTTTTGAACTTGCAAAATGTAATAATAATGAGCTTGATATTGCTAAAATGAAGGTCCGTAGATATTCCAACTGACAGGGAACAAATGATTTGCTAATATCAATGATGGGAATGAGAAATGAAGTCGCAATGAAAACACTATTTATGGTGATTATTGGGACTATCAAAGTGGCAATATCACTGATCTTTCTGCTATTTATTTGAATCGTGGACATTTTTCTATTGTTTGGAAAAATAGTAAGAACTGGCTGCTGCAAGTGTGATGAGGAACAAGGATCGATGGGTATAAAAGGATAGATACGATTTATGTCTTGCTGTTATAATGATGTTACCGCAGTTGTTAAATGTTCATGATGATTTGTACCCCCTTTAAAATCTTTCAAATCTATAAAACCATGGCAGTCACAATAAAATTATTAGAACAATAAATCAATTCTCATACTTTTCACAATTCACAATGTGCTAAAAAAATTGGAAAATGGTTATAGAGATTTAGAAATTTTCTATGCAAAGTCACGTGCAAGTGTGTCGAGTCCCGGTGCGGCCATGGCAGAGTTCGGATGACAGCAAATTAACAATACAATAATACCTAAGATGTCGATCTATATTATTAGTTATAGCAGCTTTCAAGAGAAATTTCAATATAAAGTGGAACCGAATCATGTTTTGTTCCTTGTTGGTTCTTTAATAAATTACGCTTAGTCATGACTTACGTCATACCATTTGTTATCGTCAGTCATATATCCAATTTTTAAAGTTCATCAAAGCGCGCAAGTGGTTTAGCGGTAAAATTCAAAGTTGCCATCTTTGAGCCCCCGGTTCGACTCCGGGCTTGCGCAATTTCTTTTTTTTTCAAACTCTTAATATATATTTAATTGTATAAATTATATGAGTCCAGTCTCCAGACACTATTGAAACGTTTCTCATTTTAGACTTAATTCAATAGCTGTGTTACGTGTGGCACTGAAACATTTATCGCGATGCATACGTTGATAATATACATGTATGACATTCTTGGTTCTCTTGGCTCAAGCCAGATTCCTGTCCAACTTAATGTATGCCAAATTTTGAATCTTTAACCATGTTAAACAAAAGTTTTATGTATATATGATTAGTTAAGAATTAAATTAATTAAAAAAAAAAATATATAGAAAAGTTTCAAATTACAGAACATCATATTATAGATAAGCTGAATATTTATTAGCCACTTCCTTTTCTTTTCGAATATATTATACATATTGAATGTTTCGTGTCTTCTGCAACGCTCATAAATATTCTTTATGAGTTTTTGAAAACTTTTTAGCATGTTCTATTTCTCCATGATTATTAGGAGTGATCAAGATTTTAACTTCTGAAGCCTTATTTTTCAGCAAATGATCAAATCCGCCTTCAATGCCATGTTCTAGATCAACCACACTCGTGATCATCGTTTTAGTCTTTGCAAGATCAATATCACCTTTTGCAATTGAATCCAAAACTCCTTCAAAATCTTCTCTAGTGTAACACATCGAGCCCATCAGTTTTTTCTCATGCTTTGTAATCTCCATCGGATAGAAATTAATAGGATCTTTACCCCAAATGGCCACATTGACAATTGTACCATTTGTAGTTGCAGCTCTAATTGCAGCGTGTAATGTGACCTCCAACCCGGAACAATCGAAACAATAATCAAATCCATGACCATCAGGACTCATTTCCAAAAGTGCTTGAACATGATCACCTTCAACAGCGCTTGGGTCAAATCCTTTAGCACCCAATTTTTCTGCATTTTCTCTTCTAATCTTTGCAGGCTCAGAAACCACAACAGCGGATGCCTTATGCCCAAAACAAGATAGAATAGCAGCCAGCCCTACAGCACCAGCACCCAAGACTAATGCCGATGAACCTTCTTTAAATTCTGCAATTCTAACAGCATGCCATGAAACAGCAATTGGTTGTACTAAAGCTGCAACTTCTAATGGGACAGACTTTGGAATAACAATAGCATGCCTAGCACCTGTAACGAATTTTTCAGCAAGTCCACCATTTTGAGCACCTAGTCCGCAAATACCAGCATAATCACAAATATTTGTTAACCCTTTATCGCATTGTGTACAACTATAATTTTTTTCAAGACTTGATCCCGGGAATCTACTACTATCAGCGCAAAAAACGGTTGGTTCAATAACAACATTATCACCAATATTCATTCCATAAACACTATGCTTGTTAGTATTGACATTTCTGAAATAAAAATTGAAAATTACTCACTCTTTGCCCTTGTCAATTATGGTGCCAGCCATCTCATGGCCCATGCACATGGGACCTTTCAATCCAGTCAACTGGTCAGGCTTATCATTGTTTGAAAAGAAGTTCGGTGGGTTGGTATACTCTTTCAAGTCAGTCCCACAGATCCCACAGTATGATATTTCAACTAATATTTCATCATTTGAAGTGATTGTAGGTTCTTTTAAATCAGTTTGGAACCTCAAATCTTTTTGACCGTGATAAACAATTCCTTTCATTTCTGTGGGGTGTGGGGTTTCCTTGTTGGTGTGAATTGTCTTTCTTTTGACTCCTGGGTACTGTCTAGAAGTGAATTGTTAAGATTTTGTGCAATCTTTCTATAGACGATGGTAAAAATACTGTTGAAATGACAAACTGTATTGTGGAACCTTTATTTTTTTCCGATTTGCTGTTTATTGTTGAATTTCAGTCCGTGTTTTAAACTTTGGGGTCTGACACGATAAGTTGGCAGACGTTTAACCGGGCCCTAAAAAATTGGTTTACAGCTAAAATAATGACACGATAACACGATTATTGGTTGGGTCCTTGGGGGGTTCTTCCTTTGGTACCATTGACTTATATACTCAGCTCGATCCGGTTTGTAAATTCTTACACCTACAGGCTTTCGAATGCCTTTTTGAATGCTGGGATGACTTGCTTTCTGCTTGCGGCAAGATTCCTTTGTTGGAAGACTTTCAAAACAGCTTCTGAAGAAATGTGCGTGGGAACCTTCGATAGCGGCTCCAATTCTAAATATGTACTAACTGATTCAAGGGTCAGTTCAGAAAGGACATTATTTGCTTCTCCGGAGGCTATTATCCCAATCTCTCTTCTGAAATGCCCATCAGAATCCAAGAAACTTGTCATTATAATGAAGAAATCAATTTGTTCCTTTTGTAAGAAATTCAAAGCTAGCTCGTCCAAATTTGGAAATCTCTCTTGCAACCAGTGGAAAGGTTTAACGACAGATGTGATACCTACTTGTTTCACAACATCACTGGACCCAATGAGACTTTCGAAATCTTTATAGTCTTTAGCAAAAACATCACTGGCAGGAAGACCTTCTATATCGTTCTTTGCCTCTTTGATTTCTTGGAAAAATGATGTGACATTGAAATCTTTCAGGTATGTCTGATAAACCTTGCTCACTTCAACGTCAACTTTCTCCACTTTTGAAGTCAAGTTAGTTGTATCAATAACTAAAGAGGCTAATAAGGTTTTGACTACTTCAGGATCAATAGCCTGCTTATCCTCAACTAGTTCGTACCAGTATTTGAAAACAAGACTTGAACAACTACCAGATTTTTCAATGATTCTTGGTGAGGCATCCAAGTATGATCCTTCATCTTCATGATGATCAATAATTCCCTTTATAGAAGCACCCAGCCCTTTAACTTTACCCTGAGGTACATTGTGATCAACAAGTATGATTCCGGTGGCTTTGGATAATGAGGATATATCATCTGTGAAGTATAGATCTTTGATATCTATTTGATGTTGCTTGAATAATAAAAGGGCATCCTTTCGAGAATTCAATTCTTTCCTTGTGAAGTTCAGCAGTGGAACCACTGGTTCCTTGGAATTATGAACATGTGAAAAATAGGCATATGTGATGGCAGAAACAATTGAATCAAGATCTTTCCCTATGTTAGAACACTGATAAACATTTTGAGACAATTCTTAGATCCACTTACCTCCCGATTGGTTCCCAGATACAATTGAGTAGTGTGAAGTTGAAGAACTCAATTTTTGAGAGATGGTTTTCAAAACATCGTTCAGTCTCTTCACAACAGTCATATTTGATCCTGCTCAATATTTATTGTGTGTTTGTAATAACTCCTCTTAACCATTTTTGGAATTTTTTTTGAATGTTTTTTTGGATCACCGTAAAAACCATACATCAGCCACAATACCTCAGACCTCAGCCACAACAGGAGCTAAAAGTGGCTAGTGAACGAAAAGTATAAGGAAAGTCTTGAAAAACCATCTGATAAAAAAGATAAAATCGTATGAACTTTCAAGTTTTACAAAGTTTTATTCCCTTCCACTAGTTGCATACCAATTCCAATTGAACATCAGCTATCAATAATGTCCTTAGTTCGTCCTACTGCTCATCTTTTCATCTGGTCCTTCATGTAAGTTCCTCCAAAACCCTTTTCCCAATCATGAATACTAATAACTGATAAAAGTTGGGGTGGAACTGGTTACTATTCCTATATTGCTTCACCAATTGCCTTTAAGACTTTATCTAAGAAGGAGTTCTCCAATTTACAAAATAAGGTCTTCCCACACTTCTTCCTCGCTCAAACAGTTTCACCAATCTTGGTTGGTTTGACTGCTCCTTATGCCTTAACCACAGGTGCTTTAATCACTTTAGGTACTGCAGTTATTGGTGGGTTAACTAATCTAGCTTGGTTATTACCAGCTACTAGAAAGATCAAAGA
The DNA here is from genome assembly GCA_030571095.1 of Hansenula sp. yHMH451. NCBI lineage: Eukaryota > Fungi > Ascomycota > Saccharomycetes > Phaffomycetales > Wickerhamomycetaceae > Hansenula > Hansenula sp. yHMH451. The sequence continues at coordinate 235,917 of JAJLXE010000014.1, read as the reverse complement.
AGCTAGATTTCAATTAGAGGAAGATGGTCAACAAGATTCTCAAGAACATAAAGATTTAACTAAACAATTCGGTAAAATCCATGGATTATCATTATTGTTCAACTTGATCAATTTCACAGCTTTAACAACATATGGGTTCATCTTGACCAAAAACATTATTCGTTATGCTCCTAAATAAACTCTGAATAACTTTTTTTACATATGACAAACTAAATAAAAAGAATCTGTATATATTGTATGTTGTGTATTATGTACAATCATCAAAATGAATATTTCATTACAAAAAAATAAAGACATAAGTGGTGGCGTAATATCACACACACCCTTGTGGTCAACAATAATCATTCCTTGCCAACCCTGGTTTTGTAATATAGTTTCCAATCTATCTTCTCCTTAATGGGATAATTTTCTTGAATGTAAAATTGACTTAATCTTGTTCTTGATCTTGTTCCAATTGAACAGATTCACTCAAAATGTTAGCAACAGATTGTGGTGGTTGTAAGGCAACCATCATGATGATGTAATCGTAGATTTCTTGAGGAACGGAACGTTGGTAAATGGATAAGATATCTGTTGGGTTTGGGTAAATTGATAAAGCTCTGTAGAAATGTATAGCAGCTTCTAATTCAGCACCTGGTTGAGCACTCAATTGTTCACCTTGAGTAACTTCAGTCATGAAGAATCTTTCCTTTTCTGAAGGATCGGTTGGCACTGGTGAGTCATTCTTCAACGAGTCTTGTAATGCTTGTTTAACAGTATCTAATTTAACTGATTTGATCTCCTTTTCTTGTTCTATCACTTGTTTTTCATGATGTTTCTTTGATTTCTTCAATTGTTTTCTGAATTCTGGAGAAGTACGACGATTGTAATCGAAGTAGACGGCGTAACCTAAGGACAATGCAGCTGTTGTGGCCAAGATGTATGTGAATTTACCCATGTTGAATTGAATTAACTAGTTGAATTAGTTGAAAGCAATTGTAATAAGTTCAGTTTCAAACAGGCTACTAACTCTTCAATTTTCGTTGAGAGCTCAAAAATTGAAAATTTTTACTTTTTTAGCTTATGTCATCTCATCTCTAAAAAAAATTAGAGCTTATACAACTTTTACACATCTGATCCAGCATTTTGGTCTGTTTCTAAGCGAGTTTAAAACTATATTTGATAGATCAAGATGGTGAGTATTACTAGTATTGTATTATCCGAGACATGCGGACTAACAAGGGGAATAAAGGTGGCTAAAAAAAGGGTCAGTTTGAGAAGTAAAATTGCAGCTAAAGTCAATAGGGTTCCTTCTTCTACACCAAATCAACAAGTTACAGATTTACCAGAGGATCCAAAGGCATTTTTACATGAATTCAAGGAATCCAAAAAAGGCAAACAACAGATTAAATCGGAACAGTTCTTAACTCGTTTGGCTTCCAAGGATTCAAATCAAGGGATATCGAAATCAAGTGTTAGACGTCGTAAAAGAAAGCAACGAGATGAATTGAAACCAAAGATGCAAGATCTATTGACATCATTAGAAGATACAGAAGACTCTAATCTTGATCCGAAAGAACAAACCATTAAATTGAAAAACATAAATATTGTAAATAAATCAAATTTCATTGAACAAAAACTTACGAAATCTAAGAATTTACCAAATCCTAAAAATAAGAAAGGTTCTAAACAGATTGAAAGTGTGGAAAGACAACATTTTAGTAATGTTTTGAAAGATACTCAATTTAAACAAAGTCCCTTTGAAGCACTAAAGGCTAGTATAGCCAATCGATTGAAGAATGATATATGACCATTGATTGTACATTACAGTGGGTTTATGATTAATTAATTAATGCATGTTCTATCAATTTTGTTATTATACACCACATCTATATGCATAGCTCAATTGTAGAAATTTTGTTTACTTTGAGACCATTTATTTTCCAACATATAAGGTAAAATCCCAATACTTACCCCATGGAATAAGATTTGATAAGTTGTTTCGAATAATGGGAATTCATCTTGACAGTTTCTATGTTTAATCAATTCATGGATTTCCTTAGCAGTGACTAAACCTTGAGCACTTTGACCATTTAATAGATCTTCTTCAACTTTTGCAGCGCTTTGACCAGTTTGTGCCATTGTTTTAGCTAATTTGAAATTTCTTCCCCCAGAACATGTAGTTATTAAATCTGCCACACCAGCGGATTCTTCAGTAAATGAGCTTACTTTACATGAATGTGGGAAGAATTTCCGTCCGAATTTGATCATTTCTAATAACCCACGACGAGTTATGGCAGCTTTTGCATTATCACCCCAATTTAATCCATCAACAAACCCAACACTAATGGCAATGATGTTTTTCAATGCCCCAGCAACACTAATACCAGCAATATCATCAATAACATGGATGTGGAAATATGGTCTATGGAATAATGTGTATAACACTGTAGCATCAACATCACCTGGCATATAATCTGGAGGTAAAGGATAAGCTATTGTTGTTTCTGAGAATTTTTGCTCTGCAACTTCTTGAGCTAAATTAGCACCTGCAAGACAACCGGTCCATATTCCCAATTCTTGTTCAATTATATCTGTTAATAATTCCACTGTATCTTCAGTGACTCTTAAACCTTTAAGGCATGAGACTGCTCTTGTTTTTGGACTAACATGACCTTTTAATTGACCAACGATTTTTTCCAAAAATTGATGAGGGATGTTAAAGATTAGGATATTTGAGAATTCAACAGCTTTTAATAAATCAGGTTCTGCAACTAAATTATCTGGTAATTTGATCCCTGGTAAATATTTAGCATTGACATGTGTTCTGTTGATTGTTTCTGTTAATTTTTCACCTTGATAATCTTCTTCATAAACCCACATACGAACAGTTTGTTCGAATAAAAGTGGATTTTCCCTTGTGTTTTCTGCAATGACTTTGGCAACTGTAGTCCCCCAGTTCCCAGATCCAATGACTGTTACTGTGAAGGGAGGCTTTTCAATCGATGTGTATGAGACCGAAGTAGATATAGGAGCTGACATTGTCAAGTGATTTAATTTCGTTAATTGAAGTTGAACGTAGAAGTATAGATCAAAGTGTTGTTCCTTGTTTTCACTTTTATACCTCTGAAGTGTCGATAACAGGCCCGTTGGCTGATTACAAAAAGAAAGCCAATATACTTTAAAAGCTAAGGTACTTATGACTCTGAATTTAAAATTTAAACGGTTTTACGAAAAGAATTTGGCATTAAAATGACAAGAAACTATTCTTCCCGGTGTCCTACGATCTTAATTGACCCATTTCGACTTTGGCTCGTAATCACCTGGTCAAGAATCAAGTCAGATGGTGATGGTGATGTTCTCCGGTTGGTTGATGCATTTGTGTACATCAGACAATACCACTTTGAACCAACCAAAAGAGATGAAATTGGCCTGGGAAGAATCGTGGGCCAGTAATACACATTATGACTGTTATTAATATCAAAGTCATTATATTTGCCCTTTCAAGCAACTTCCGTGTCTTCAAGTGTCAAATCTGAAATGTCAAAATCTCCAGGGGCTTAAGATTCCTTGATCTGGTGACTTTAACGCATCACCAGTCAGCCCATCGCGCAGAGAAATGAACGGCCGGTAACCGGAGACATCCAACAATAGAGGAACTTTGAGCTACGTAGTTTAGTCGATGATATATCATAGAATATTAGCTTCTAATCCTGGGCCTATTAGGGGAATGTAATTCCAGAAGATTATATATAGTTTCACCACCTTTACCCCTTCACTGTTGTAACTTGCTCGTATATCGGTTTGGAACCTGAACTTTGAAACAATCTTCATAGCAACTTCACCACGACATCACAATTCTCAATGGGGCCCCAGACGATTCTGGTGGTCCGCTAGTGGTATTGTGCAAGATCTGATCCAGATATCCCACTTTTAATAGTACCAAGTTCTGATTGTAAGAAGTTGTGCAAGATGGTACATATCGGTGGAGTTGTTATTGTTAGCGTGAGAGATTTGACACATTTAACAATAGGAAGCCATGGAATGAACCAATAAGCATGAGCACGAATAGCACTCAACTAGATGTATTCTATTAAAGCTTAAACATATATTCATTAAAGCAGTTCAATCAGCTTTCCATACTAAATTTAGCTAGTGATTCCACCAATTTTCCCGCTACGATCTCGGGGTAAGGTAATTACGCATAATTTAGTTATATTAACTATCCCATATCACAAATCTACATTGAGTCCATACTATCTCATAAGGCCTAATCTCTAGCTGATATCAATGATATACTAATTGACATATCTCGTATCTCGTATATTAAACTTGTTCAAATTATACATCAGAGAATTACCTTAACATATTAACTTCGCCAAAAACCGTTTGTCCGTTACAATCGGTAATAAAGCTCATGTATATACTTCTTACCCCCTTCTCTATGCATTCCATACCATAACTCTCTACACCTCCAGTAGTAACTACTATTAGAACTATACTTCCTATGCTATTGAACAATAGAATGCGTGCTCCTACCACTTTGTTTTTACCGCTTGATCTCCTTCAGTATTTTAACAATTCGGGTATCACGATTCACCACTAAAAAAGGGTGGAATTGATCATGAGAGAGCGTTTCAATCTTCATTCATATGAATTTTAGGTAACGCTCTACTCACTCATGAACTACAATTCAATCATCATAGCTTTGTTATTAACTATCAGTGTGGCTGCCACTTCTCCACTTTATATTAAAGATGCTTTGATTAGTAGACCTCAAAATTTAACAAATAATGAAATTTGCTTTCTTATGAAACATAGTGTTTTATACGGTGAGCCAGGATGGTTTAGATTCAAGGTTCTTGCGAATGACGATCAATATGAAACTTTTTTGAGATATGATCTCAACGATTATTGGGAAGAAGTAGATAGTTTTATTATTGATCGTGATATTCTCGTTAAATATAACTATGAAAATCATATTGATTATTGTTCAGATGAACAGACCATGAAATATCTTAATTTAGCTGACAGATCATTAAAAGGTACACTTCGTATAAGAACTGGCCCTGGGTGTAAGCTTAAAGGGGAAACTTTATAAGTTATAGTACAATCAAAATCTAAATAACTGGATTACTTTATCAATCTTATGGAGATAGTTGAGTGAAGTTAGTCCGACGTATAAATAGAAAATAAGTGCCATTTTAGAATGAAATACGCACTTTTGAAATATGATTGGCATACTTTTTGGGTATCAGTTTCACTGTGGAAGGGATTAACCGTGACTGAATGACTTTGTTGTTGTATACCGTAAACAATACCAATGAGCCCGTGTTTAATCACGCTGGTAAACATTTGTTGAAGAAATTCGAATTTGACATGGAAACGAATTATTCTGGGGATCGAAGGGTTTGATTTCGTTGCCAAATCGCTAAATGGTGAATGGGAAATGAAATACATCTTAGGTCTTACTCAAAGCAATGATCAATCTGAGTACGAAGAGACAAAACGCACAACTAGTTAACGGGCAATATTTATCAGAGGCCGGAAACCAATGTGAGCAGATGAGGTTGGTTAGGAGATTCCGTGACTAAATGTGATACTGTTTATAAGTATTATGAGACTGATGATTTTAAAGACATTACAGCCCAACAGTGTTCATTGTTAGGTTAATGAAGTTTATAAACTTACGTATTGATTCTCATTCATATGCATTTATAATTCATAGGTATTAAATCTTTCCATTTTAACTTGAAAAAGTTTCTTTGGAGTGGGGACGTCTGGTTTTGGGTATATATTGTTTGCATTTCTGGGGTATGTTAGAAAGGTACGTAGTTCTGGGAAGCAACAAAATAAATTAATAGACATCTATTCAAACTCAAACATCTTTTCACTAAACCCAATGTACTCATCTTCCCATACTAATTTTAGTGAAGGCCCAAAATAGCCTATCCCACCAATTCTTCCGCTACGATCTCGGCCCCCAGCGAAAAAGCTTGGAGTTTCCTCCACATCATCGTTAGAAACTGTTCCAATAATTGGAAACATCAACAACTCTTTCATAACTGATGCTTTGATACACCTATGGTATAGAGAAAGATCAAATATGTCTCAACAATTCAAGAAGAACGAAGAACTTATCAAATACGCGTACGATAATTTAAATGATGTACCTCAAGGATCCGAAGAATATGAAAAAATGATTTCAGGAATGGCTTATGATTCTCTAGCCCTAGAGCTAAGAATTGCCCGAACTAAACGTCGTGAGTTGGCACAAGCATACACTGATATTAAGCTCCAGGATAGACATCCGGATGTATATGACAAAGAACGTTATGATCACCTGGCAAAGATCTTTGGGAAATTAAACGGTTCAAACATATGTCTTGAAGCTCCATTCTATGTTGATTATGGATTCAATACAGAAATTGGTGATGGTTTCTATTCAAATTTCAATTTAGTCATCCTTGATTGTTCACTAGTGAAAATAGGTTATGGTGTTAAATTTGGCCCAAATGTTACATTGGCTAGTGCCACGCATCCTCTATTACCAAACGAAAGAGTTGATCAACATATAGAATGGGCAAGAGAAATCACAATTGGAGATAGAGTATGGTTAGGTGCCGGGGTCACTGTTTTAACAGGGGTCACGATAGGGAACGGAACTATTGTTGGTGCCAATTCTGTTGTTAATAGAAGCTTACCAGATAATGTTGTTGCCGTTGGGACACCTGCTAGAATTGTTAAATATCTAAATAATTGAAGGGCATTTGCTTAATTACGAAGAATTGTCATGTATTTTTCCTAATGTAGGTATGAAAACTTTGAAATAGTTTGAAAGAAGATCCATATTTCCAATATACAGAATCATTAGTAACCTTGAAGATGGATTTCTCTTCGATATTTGGTCTTTGTTTCTTTCTTCTGAATGCTCTGGACCAAACGTCTCCATACGTCATGATAACAAGCTCATCAACTTGCTCTTTAACTTCTAGCAAAAGATCATTTAAAACTGTTCGTATTTTCTCCAATGAAATGGGGAATTGAACAACTGTTGATGTGATGAATCTATAATCATTGTATATTTTGGGTCTGTATTTTTGGAAAGACCAAAATAATATCCATCTTTTAGTCTTGCCTAATTGATAACTTTTCAAAGTGTAATTATCACATTTGTTCTCATTCAACAGTTCCACTAATGGATTTAGTGAACCCCATCTCCCTAATAATGAACTGAACCATTGGATTCGATCCCCATGTTGCACACTTTCTTTGATCATTTTATGAACGAACTCAACTTCCCCACCTGCTGTCACGAGCTCCATATCACTGCCAATCACTTGATCTCTTGACAACTGTTCTTTAAACTCGGAATTAGAAGTCATCTCTTCTCTTGATTTGAAAAATGGTGGGTTGCACAGTGTGAATGTGAATTCTTCTTCAAAGAAAAACGAATCAGTTTCCTTAACTTTTCTTATCTCAACACTTTTGATTCCATTATTATCAGTTATCTTGTTTGCATTATCAATTGATTCCTGGTCTATATCGGTACCCAGCATTTCCCAACCATACTTGACTTGACCTAAGATGGAATATATGGCATAAGCACCAGTTCCAATATCAAGTCCTCTGATCTGATTCAAGCCTTCACCAGATTTAGTTTCATTTAAAACGTCATTTATATGATCTAAGTACGCTATTCTGCTTGGGATCGTAGGACATAAATGATTATCCAATGGATCGATCTTGATTCGATAATCATGATCCAGTATTGCCCTGGTCAATTGTAGTAAACCCTCGTGTGAAAAATCATAGCTCTTGTTCTCTTCGTCGTAAAAAGGTCTTAAGTACTCATACTTCTGTGAGAGCTCCTCAAAATCATACTCATATCCCATGACATTTCCCCCGAAATTCCTTACCACTGCTCGATCAAACTACTTTACAACACTCAATAAAAGATAAACAACAAAGCCAAAACTAAGACGTAATTGGATTACATAACATAGCCTTACCCGCTGACATAATAACTGCTATTTCTCTAAGTGCCACTATTAAGTATTGAGATGCTGTCCCTACCGCAGAGGGGCGAGTGGTCCCACCACACAGCAGAATCAGCCAATAGCCAGTTCCAGTGCAGAAATCACAAGTTTAATCCTCTTTGCAGGGCCATCATGTTATGCTGTTTATCCGGAGTTGATCAAGGGAGTCAACTGGGAATAGCAAGCCCACCGGAGAAATAGAGCCTCAAGCTTCAAGAGAATCACACAGTCAAGACTCAAGACTGTTGATTTGAAACATGTTGTTGTACGGAGATTAGTGCAGGTTGGCGATCTGGATATCAATGTCCTTTATATCATTTAGCATACTCGAGAGCACTATGATGTATTTGTCCTTTGTGTTGTTGAGAGTTTACTTTCGTCTTGAAGGAATAATGAATTTTAGCCTTTTGGCTATACACTCCAGCAAGATCAAAAGAATCGTTGTATCTAGAAGTCCGAATGTGCATCCAGATAATCAGTTGGCACCTTACACCTCGTAGAATAGAATACATTATTAACAGCCCAATCAGCTCTTCTCAACGCATATCTTTTGACGTCTCCAGTTTGCATTTTTTTCGGTTTTCCCATACTGAAAAATCTAAAAACCGTAATGTTCCAATTCAGACGCACCACCAGATTGTGTCTGCCCACTCCAAACGGAATAGGTTGCAAACAACACGCTATGCCCTTTGTGCGCCTCTCCTTACTTCCAAAAGTTTATGCCTTGTACCGTTAATAAATAAAAGTCCCAGAACTATAAAAGCAACAGGATATCCTCTCTTGATCAATTGAATCCCTCTTGTCCTTCTCTCCTTCCCTCATCAGTATTAACTACTAATACAAACAATTACAAACAATGTCTATTCCAACTACTCAAAAGGGGGTTATCTTCTATGAAAACGGTGGTGAGCTCCACTACAAAGATATCCCAGTCCCAACCCCAAAGGCTAATGAAATCTTGATCAATGTTAAATTTTCTGGTGTTTGTCACACTGATTTACACGCCTGGAAAGGTGATTGGCCATTAGACACTAAACTACCATTAGTCGGTGGTCATGAAGGTGCCGGTATTGTTGTCGCTAAAGGTGCCAATGTTACCAATTTCGAAATTGGTGATTATGCAGGTATCAAATGGTTGAACGGTTCATGTCAATCATGTGAATTCTGTGAAAAATCATACGAAGCTAACTGTCCAAAGGCTGATTTGTCCGGTTACACCCATGATGGTTCATTCCAACAGTACGCTACTGCCGATGCTGTTCAAGCTGCCAAGATCTCAAAAGGTACTGATTTGACCCAAGTCGCTCCAATCTTATGTGCAGGTGTCACTGTTTACAAAGCTCTAAAGACTGCTGATTTGGCTGCCGGTCAATGGGTTGCCATTTCTGGTGCTGGTGGTGGTTTAGGTACTTTAGCCATCCAATATGCTAGAGCTTTAGGTTTAAGAGTCTTAGCCATCGATGGTGGTGAAGAAAAGGGTGAATTAGTCAAATCCTTAGGTGCTGAAGTTTTCATTGATTTCACCAAAACTAAAGATATTGTTGCTGATATCATCAAAGCTACCAACGGTGGTCCACATGGTGTTATTAATGTTTCAGTTTCTGAAAAAGCCATTGAACAATCCACTGAATATGTTAGACCATGTGGTACTGTTGTTTTGGTTGGTTTACCAGCCGGTGCTGTCGCTAAAGCTCAAGTCTTTGGTGCTGTTGTCAAATCAGTCTCCATCAAAGGTTCTTATGTCGGTAACAGAGCCGATACCAGAGAAGCTGTTGACTTCTTCGAAAGAGGTTTGGTCCAAGCTCCAATCAAGGTTGTTGGTTTATCTGAATTACCAACTGTCTACAAATTGATGGAAGAAGGTAAGATCTTGGGTCGTTACGTTGTTGATACCTCTAAATAAGGAGAATTGATACCGTATTGATTTGAAATATATTTGAATTTTTTAATATAGAGGTTCGTGTTTATAGATAGAGATCACAAAAACGTTTTTTATGATTTTATGAATTAAAATGATACAATAATTTTGCATGTTTAATATACCAGAAAGTAGTATTTTTATGTATTCCAATTAATTTCAACTATGGAGGTTAGTTACTAAGCTCCGTCTATATCCGACCATCCCCAATATTTTATGATAAGCGGCGATTTTGACACCTTCTTTATCACCTTTCGTTATTTGACACCTTTCCCAGCTTGATGAAATTAGAAGGTAGAAATCCATTTGATCTACTTAGAATTTCAAGAACCGTTGATCTACTTAGAATTTCAAGAACCGCCAAGAAGTCAGCTATCAAAAATGTCAGATTCTCCATACTCTTCATCGCCATCTACTCCACCTACTCCGGTCTCTGAAGGGATTGCCAATATATCATTAATGGAGTTGGATGATTATCGTGATGAAATCCTCAATAATCTGAACAACTCACTTCAATGTCTTCTCAATTCTGATCCGAAGGGTTTGGAGCTGTACAAATATGAAGCAGAGTCAATGAATAAATTACACCCTGAACAAATGATTCTACATCTCAAAGATGCTTTAAGAAGCAATAACAACTTTGCAGCTATGGACTATGTTATGGAAAATGAGATTCCAAAAGAAAGGAAGCTATTGTCCTTTTATTCAGAGATAAACCTCTTTTCTGGGTGCAGTGTGCAAGATCATTTGGATACAATATCTGAAAGGGATTTATGCTCTTTGGGTCATTCAGCTTTAGAACTCATTTCAAAAAGATTGTTGCAATTCCTTCAATACAATTTGAATTTCAACTATTTATTCAATGGAAATACAAATTCCCAGTACTCATTATGTGAATATATTTGTTTACTCAGAGACCATAGAGAACCCTTTTTTGGTTTGATGCTTTACAGAGATATTTCAGCTTTGACCAATTTGGACCAAGATTGTGATAGTTTTGGAGTATATCTTAGACGTCTTCAAACCAAACATAATGATTTCCTGTTCAAGTACAAATATTATTTGAAAGAAGCTGAAGAATCTTATGCTGTAATGGCTACTTTAGAAAAAGCTTTACTAAACTACCCTGATGTTGACATTAAGAAACAAAAAATATTCACTCTTATCTTTGGAACATACGAACGTATCACTTTTGATTTGTTTGACATTTTCTTAAGAAGAAAGAATCTGGAAAATACACCTTCGAAAGTCAATGTTCCACACATGTTCCATCATAATGAGAATAGAACTCAATTTGGATCAGATACGAGATTTTCAGACTATGGAGAAAGACAATGGGGCCATCATTATCACCAGCATCATAGGGATAGTGGACGCCCGTGGGAAAAAGATACTGGTATGAGAGAGTTTAGAGGTCATAATCATAAAGGTAGACATCATCATCATCACCGTCATCATTATGAAGGAGAATGTGACGCTGATATGAGATCTAGTTTTGACCACCATGCCCATACTGGATATCGTCATCGTTCCCGTCACCATTCTTCTTTCCTCTGGGGGAAGCATGAAAGGGTGATGAAGGGCCACATGGGGCATATCTGCCAAAACGCTGCTCCATCAGGTATGAGGATTTGATGATGCTTTGAAGAAGTCAGTGGTTTGATCCATAATGTTCCTTAATGAATGTTGCAATTTTAAATGACAGAGGTCATAATCTTTCATCTTTCCGATACTCTAAGCTCCCGATATATTAGTGTTTTTGTGGTGTATATGGTATTTTTTTACAATTGGAAGTTGGTACTTTTTCACTTTACTTATTAATGTTATGTGTTTCTCTTGAATATTTTTGTACACTATGAATAGCTTACGATATTCTTTTTTAAGATCAGCAACTCGAAATGAATCTTTATTTCTCATTCTTGGTTTGCCTGGGTTCTTTCAAATCCTTTTAGTCTGACTTATGGATGGGGCTATTTCTAGCTTTTTCCATGACTCCACAGGCAAAGAATATTAGAAGTACAAAATATCGCTTTCAAATCTGAAGGGAATCTGAAATAGTGACACAAAGATCTAATTTTTGCGGAATTCTTGCCTGCCGCTATATGCAAACTTTCCAAACCGTCAAAACACTAATAAGCAAGCTTCGATCCCTCTTACCCAAAACATCTATAGCAAACCTCCAACCATCTTTTCGGTAAAGCTTCTGTTGCTCACGGTTTAATTGTTATCCAATGCGTAAGCTACGGACTGTTCGGAAGATTATTCCCAAATTGGAGTGCGATCTCTGTATTGACCAAAGAGCAACGTAAACCTTCTGAATCAAAAACGTATAAGAAGTATCAATTATTTCGACATACACAACTGTTGATATCCAAGAAGGAAAGATCTTCAGAAATAAGTTTGAAAGAACTGGGAAATCAGAAATGGTGATTAAAAAGATTCACGCTCGCACTGTCTATGACTCTAGGGGAAACCCAACTGTTGAAGTTAATTTAACCGACTCCAATGGGAGTGAATTCAGGGCTATTGTTCCCTCAGGTGCCTCAACTGGATCAAAAGAAGCTGTTGAGTTGAGGGATGGTGATGCAAGCAAATGGGGTGGAAAAGGTGTGACTAAAGCTGTGGATAATGTTAACAATATTTTAGGACCTGAGTTAATAAAAAGTGGTATCTCTGTGTTGGAGCAACGCCAAGTTGACGATTTTTTGAGAAAGTTAGATGGAACAGAAAAAAAGGCCAATCTGGGAGCCAATGCCATTCTTGGTGTCTCAATGGCGGTTACCAGAGCTGGTGCCGCTGAAGCAGGACTCCCATTGTATGAATATATAGCTCAGCTTTCAGGACAAGACGGTGAAAAACATGTTTTACCAGTCCCATTTTTGAACGTATTGAATGGTGGTGTTCATGCTGGTGGTAAACTGGCATTTCAAGAGTTTATGATAGCCCCAATTGGTGCATCAAGCTTTAGTGAGGGTTTACGATATTCCACTGAAGTTTATCATACTTTAAAGAAGCTTGCCCAACAAAGATTTGGTAAAAGTGCTGGAAATGTTGGTGATGAAGGAGGAGTTGCTCCAGATGTTGAAAACGCTGACGAAGCACTTACTTTGATTTACGATGCTATCAAGCAGACTGGATATGATGGTAAAGTTTTCATTGCGATGGATGCTGCTTCTTCAGAATTTCACAAACAGGGAAAACAATATAATCTTGATTTCAAAAGTGGTGGTGAGGATATTTTGAGTAGTGAAGAGCTTGGTGAATTGTATTCAAGTCTAGTGGAGAAATATCCAATCGTATTAATTGAAGATCCATTCGCAGAAGACGATTGGGAAGGCTGGAAACATTTTTATAACAACACTTATAAGAAGCTGACTACAAAAATTGAGATTGTCACAGATGATTTGACAGTTACTAATACCAAAATTTTACAGAAAGCAATAGATGAAAAAGTTGGAAATTCTATACTATTAAAAGTCAACCAAATAGGTTCTGTTACTGAATCTCTTGATGCTGCCAAATTGGCTAATGAAAATGGCTGGTCTGTGTTTGTTTCTCATAGATCCGGAGAAACTGAAGATACATTTATTGCTGATTTGACAGTTGGTTTGAAGACTGGTCATTTGAAAACAGGTGCTCCATCTAGATCAGAAAGACTCGCAAAATATAATCAGTTATTAAGAATCGAAGAAGCTGTCGGCTCAAATGGTGTTTATGCTGGGAATAAATTTGGAAATGCACAAGGATTATGAAAAGGTGGCTAGAACCCCTAGATAAGGAGCCATGGTTCATTTTCATAGTGAACTTTTGTTCAACTCTAGCAAGTATATAGTGAGTAATGATGAAATCAATGATAAAATTATCGAGGTGCTGTATAGAATTATTAAAGGGTCAAAAATATCCATAACATTTTACTCATACACGAAAGAACTTAGAGACGATTACTCCATGATCAAACTTCAACTAATTTTTTTCATACTACCACACCAAAATAGGACATCAAAGGGTTGTGATTCTTTACTGTGTATTGTGTTTTTTCCAATCAATAATGCGCCAAACGCGCTATCCCGATACAGAAAAATCCTCATCGCTTAGAAACCTTATCTCGAGGAAATACAGGGTCTTTATATAAAAGAAACAGTAGTCCCACAAAACATGGATTGGTAGAATAAACAATAGATACGGTATGCAAGATAGAGGCAGAGTATATTAATATGACTTTCCCTGAAACTCAAAAAGGAGTAATTTTTTATGAAAAGAATGGGAAGCTCCATTTTAAAGACCTTCCCATCCCACAACCAAAATCAAATGAAATCTTGGTCAACGTTAAATATTCCGGAGTGTGTCATAGTGATTTACACGCTTGGAAGGGTGATTGGCCCAACCCAACGAAAATTCCATTAATTGGTGGTCATGAAGGGGCTGGTGTTGTTGTCGCTAAAGGTGCCAATGTTACTAATTTCGAAATTGGTGATTATGCCGGAATTAAATGGTTGAATGGTTCATGTCAATCCTGTGAATATTGTGAAAACACTTATGAGATCAATTGTCCCAAGGCTGATATAACTGGTTATTCGCATGATGGAACTTTCCAACAATATGCTACAGCAGATGCTACGCAAGCGGCTTGGATACCTCCAAATACTAATCTGGCTGAAATATCACCAATTCTATGTGCTGGTGTCACTGTTTATAAAGCTTTAAAAGTTTGCAATTTGAAAGCTGGACAATGGGTTGCAATCTCGGGAGCTGGTGGTGGGCTAGGATCATTTGCAATCCAATATGCAAAAGCTATGGGATTTCGAGTTCTTGCTATTGATGGTGGTGATGCTAAAGGTGAATTAGTAAAATCATTGGGTGCTGAGATATATATCGATTTCACCAAGACTTTAGACATGGTGGGAGAAATCACCAAGTTCACCAGTGGTGGTCCTCAAGGTGTCATCAATGTTTCAGTATCTGAAAAGGCTATTGAACAATCTATTCAATATGTTAGATCATGTGGGACTGTTGTATTCGTCGGACTGCCTGCAGGAGCGATTGCTAGAATAAATGTTTTCGATGCTGTTGTCAAATCAATCACTATCAAAGGCTCAAGTGTCGGGAATAGATCAGATACAAGAGAAGCAATTGATTTCTTTGTAAGAGGTCTTGTTAAATCTCCTATTAAATTGGCTCGATTATCTGAGTTACCAGAGATTTTTAAGATGATGGAAGAGGGGAAAATAGTTGGAAGATACGTTGTTGATACCTCTAAATAATCATTATAATAAAATTATGCGATCAACAAGGCATCATACATATATACATATTCTTTAAAAAAAGTAGATTGGTCTCGTATATAGGTACGGTTTGAGTTGTCTTGCGACGATACCTAAATCCGAACCCAGTTTCCGGCCGATAAAGAACTCAATTTATACTAGCTTATATAGCTGATGAGTAGCTGCTTCTGATTACAGAAGAGAATGTAAGTTACAACTAATGTAGTCAATGTAGTCTTGTTCAATTGAAACCTTTCAATTCAAAGCAAATAAGCAGAAATTTGTTACGTTAACTATATAAAACATTTTTAATTTACTGCCTCTGAAAACTATATGAAAACTCAAAAATTGAGATAAGTGAATATTTTAATTTTTAGCTTTTGTGAATTCTCTTTTACAACTCCTACATTCCATTCTTCTATAACAGGTGATATATTTCGTATATTTGAAATTATACAATCTTTAGCAAAATTGTTTTCAACTGGTGTAAAGTGTTCAGTTATTTCAAGTTTCGGTAAGAGCCACAACTATGTGTTTTCATATAGAGTTCACCAGATCTCTTGAAGTAACTTTAGTTTAGATGTTTTTACGGTTTTTGGCAGTTTGCTCTTGAGACTACATGCAAGGAACGTTAATGTTGACATGTTTGTTTATATGATTCTGTTGATTGCTACCCAACTGTGCAAATTCTGTCGTATTCAAAGTTCTTCTACCGGACTCCCAGTTGGGAATTTGGGAATTTGGGAATTTATCCGTGAGATGAACTTGGAATTAGATCTGGGTACTTACATAGGAACAAATATAGGCACAATAAATAGGAATCCGAGAATTGATAAGGATTATGTGTCAAATTCTGAGAATCAAACGGTCAATGGAACAATATGGAAGATGTTGGTATCACATATTTGAAACCTGTCAACCCGGTCAGAGTGTTCAAAACATATCGTTAGTATGGAAAAGACACACTTGATACTACTCATGAATAGCTTTCATCCTTTGGATTCCATCCAATGTCTGATGGTTTCTCTTTTCAAGTCTTGGGTGTTCTAAAATCCAGGGGAGGGGGTAAGAAAACCAATACCCAGCATCTTGAGTTCCACCAACATCAACTTCAACTAAGCCATAGATGAATAATGGACTTATCAACCCACTGTAGCAAATGTCATTAGTAACATCTGACTTTCCACTTAAACCAAACTACTTTTGAAATAATACAGCTAGTCAACCTGACTTGAAAATTTAAAAATTGATGATTCCGTGAAAATCACCAGTTTTTTGTTGTTCGAATCAAGAAAATGGGCCAAGTTTTCTGCGTGGGCGAAAGATGAAAAATCAGGAAAAAGAACAGTGATTAATTCAACTCCGAGAATGTTGAATCATTGCTTTGAGTCAAAATGTTTGTCACCACGAGTTGGTTATTAAATTATCAAGATCAATATCGCTTACGGACCCCGATGGAAGGTTCACTCCTTTATAATAAAGAATGAGAATTGTATCATTTAAAACCTTGTGGGGATAACCACACAAAGGCCAAAGGGAACATTAGTTTACAATATAAGTATATACATTTTGATTTCGGAGTGTAACTTTAAATTTCATTTATTATTCCAGTTTCTTGTGTGTATTAGTTTTATTAAAATTCCTATTATTATGTTGTTAATGTGGGAAACATCACCAGTTGTTGATGCCGGTTACTGCACTCCATCTTTTACGATTTTGATGTGTCAGCCCTTCAGGATTCAAGGAGTCCTTCAATTCCTCGACTTTTGTCAATTGATAAAAGGAAGAATCAGATGCAATTGATTACGTATGTAATGGTCTGATTGTTATTTGAACGTTGTAATGTTTTCGTTCGTAGTTGATGTGTGTTGTTTCTCCCCCCTACTTCTTCTTTGTGTAACTACAAAGCGGGACAGATGTTTGATCGTCAATAAAGAAGCCCACTCCGGAAGCAATATCTCAACTAGTTAGTACCAACGAAGTACATAAATTGTATTGAAATTAGCTGCATGTTTAATATGAATTGTTTCAACTTATTTTCCCTCATGTAGTTTGTTCGTTTTGGTTGTTTTTTCCCTCCTGTATGTGTTGGGGGGCTCATACCACCTGATTCTTATGCTGCTCCATAGTTAAGCCAACTGTTCAAACTTTAATCCGGCTCCTCGATGGGTATAAAAGAGAAGGAGTTTCCCTCGATTCCATAAACATTTCTACTAAATTTGAATCATCAAGTTCAATTGAACATTAATTGATACAAACAATTCTAATTTAAAATGTCTGTTCCAACTACTCAAAAGGGTGTTATCTTTGAAACCAATGGTGGTGAATTGAAATATAAAGATATCCCAGTGCCAACTCCAAAACCAAATGAAATTTTGATCAATGTTAAATATTCAGGTGTTTGTCATACTGATTTACATGCTTGGAAAGGTGATTGGCCATTACCAACCAAATTACCATTAGTTGGTGGTCATGAAGGTGCCGGTGTTGTTGTTGCTAAAGGTGCCAATGTTACCAATTTCGAAATTGGTGATTATGCCGGTATTAAATGGTTGAATGGTTCATGTCAATCATGTGAATATTGTGAGAAATCATTTGAATCAAACTGTCCAAAGGCTGATTTATCAGGTTATACTCATGATGGTTCATTCCAACAATATGCCACTGCTGATGCTGTTCAAGCTGCCAAGATCCCAGAAGGTACTGATTTGGCTGAAGTTGCCCCAATCTTGTGTGCAGGTGTCACTGTTTACAAGGCTTTGAAGACTGCTGATTTAGATGCTGGTCAATGGGTTGCCATTTCTGGTGCTGGTGGTGGTTTAGGTACTTTAGCCATCCAATATGCTAGAGCTTTAGGTTTAAGAGTCTTAGCTATTGATGGTGGTGATGATAAAGGTGCCTTAGTTAAGGAATTGGGTGCTGAAGTTTTCATTGATTTCACCAAAACTAAGGATATCGTTGCTGATATCATCAAGGCTACCGACGGTGGTCCACATGGTGTCATTAACGTTTCAGTTTCTGAAAAAGCCATTGAACAATCCACTGAGTATGTTAGACCACGTGGTACTGTTGTCTTGGTTGGTTTACCAGCCGGTGCTGTTGCCAGAGCTCAAGTCTTTGGTGCTGTTGTGAAATCAGTCTCGATCAAGGGTTCTTATGTTGGTAACAGAGCTGACACTAGAGAAGCTGTTGATTTCTTCTCAAGAGGTTTAGTTAAATCACCAATCAAGATTATTGGTTTATCTGAACTACCAAAAGTGTACCAATTGATGGCTGAGGGTAAGATCTTGGGTCGTTATGTTTTGGATACATCTAAATGATCTATATATATATATGTGTTTATGAGTTAATTTATTCTTGTGTAATGTTCTAAACTCTTGTAGTACCTATATGGATGTATCAGCCCTTACATAAGATATAAGACCCCCCGTATCTAACCTGCACGTTGATTTCCGGTCAGCAGCTTCCACAGCTCCGAAGCGCCAAAGAGAAGTGATGAAATCGAAAAAATCGAAAAATGCCATACAAAATCGCTGGCGTTAGGAAATAGGAGCGATTGGTTCTAAGGAAGGACGTCAACGGTCATTGAAAGAGAAGGACAACCCACAACTGAAAGTTACTGAACGCACGAGATTGCCGGAGTTCGAGAGTCAAGAATACACAATACATTCGAGAGTCAAGACTGAGAGACAATTGGATCGATTATTGTGTTCAGATGGGCGACCCATTAGTAGGACCATCTCCTGTCTAGCCCATCGGCAAGTGTTTGTTCTTAACTCCAGATGGGCCCCTCCAGCTGAAACCAAAAAATTTTGTGCTTTGCTGGCTTGAGTGGATTTCAGTGTTCCTCTTTTCTGAATTAAAGGAGATTCGCAGGGAGTAAATTGCCCCACAACTGCGACTCCGAGAATATCACAAGGCTGAATAGGCTACTTTGACAACTTTAACACGGGATCACAGGATGTTTGAGATCTATGATTCTATATGTTCAATACACCTTACAAGAATACAATCAGTTCATATCCATCAGTCTATGGCACTGAACAACTCATGTCTGGCCAATTGTAGTGTCAGCACTCCCCTCTTATCGATATCAGTCCACTAGAGAAAGAGTCAGACTCAAGAATCTCAACGGGCGACATCACCAAAAATTTGAAAAAAAATTCGAAAATTGCCAAAATTTCGGAGTTTCGACGTGCATAATTAATAAAGAATCCAAAAACAACCAGAACAAACCATTCAATCGAACTCCGTAACCATTGACCCTTACAACGTATAAACAATCATATTCTAACCATTCCCTCAACCGAATGATCGTTCACTCTTAACTACAAAACGCTCGCTATAACCCCTAGGAAAAAAAGAAACGCGGCCATGCCCAACTAAATATGTAAATGTATCAGCCTTACGTATTCCACCCCAGAAAACTACCAAAATTTTCATTAAACGATCACATCTTTAACGCATCATTTCTAAAGGACTCCTAACAAGTAATCTTCAACTCCGAGATATGCCCCCCCTTGACAAAATTTATACAACTATATAAACCCCCTGATGTTCCTCTTTGATCCTTTGAGTTATCATTTGATAATCATTATCATTATAGAATAGATCTATACAAATCCATAATCCAAAATGTTAAGAACTCAACTAAGATCCCAATACACTCCAATCAATAGAATCCTTGCCAGAGGTCTTGCCACCACTACTGTGCCAACTACTCAAAAGGGTGTCATCTTTTATGAAAATGGTGGTGAATTACATTATAAAGATATCCCAGTACCAAAACCAAAACCAACAGAAATCTTGGTTAATGTTAAATATTCAGGTGTTTGTCATACTGATTTACACGCTTGGAAAGGTGATTGGCCATTAGCCACCAAATTACCATTAGTCGGTGGTCATGAAGGTGCCGGTATAGTTGTTGCCAAAGGTGAAGAAGTTAAAAATTTCGAAATTGGTGATTATGCAGGTATTAAATGGTTGAATGGTTCATGTCAATCTTGTGAATTATGTGAAAACTCTTATGAATCAAATTGTTTAGATGCCGATTTATCAGGTTATACCCATGATGGTTCTTTCCAACAATATGCCACTGCAGATGCCGTGCAAGCTGCTCAAATTCCAAAAGGTACCGATCTAGCTGAAATTGCTCCAATCTTATGTGCCGGTGTCACTGTTTACAAAGCTTTGAAATCCGCCCAATTGAAAGCTGGTCAATGGGTTGCCATCTCCGGTGCTGCTGGTGGGTTAGGTTCATTAGCTGTTCAATATGCTAAAGCAATGGGTTTAAGAGTTTTGGGTATTGATGGTGGTGATGCTAAATCTAAATTATTTAAAGAATTAGGTGGTGATGTCTTTATTGATTTCACAAAAGAGAAAAACATTGTTGAAGCCATTCAAAACGCAACTAATGGTGGTCCACATGGTGTTATCAATGTTTCTGTTGCAGAAGCTGCAATTTCTCAATCAACTGAATATGTTAGACCAACTGGTAAAGTTGTATTGGTTGGTTTACCAGCTAATGCTGTTTGTAAATCTGAAGTTTTCTCACATGTTGTTAAATCTATCAATATTATTGGTTCATATGTCGGGAACAGAGCTGATACTAGAGAAGCTATTGATTTCTTCTCAAGAGGTTTAGTTAAATCACCAATTAAAGTTGTTGGTTTATCTGAATTATCAAAAGTTTACGAATTAATGGAACAAGGTAAAATCTTGGGTCGTTATGTTGTTGACACTGAAAAATAGATTAATTAATAAATTTCAGTAACATAAATGGGAAACAGGTTTCCCTCCCAAGTTTATATTCTTCATTATTTAACAATTTATGATTTTTCTACGATTGAAATTAGAAATGTAGTGGATCCTTTATGATCATTCACTTATCCATTCTTCTAATAAGTTTGATTCAATGTACAAGATCTATAACGCTAGGTTTACAACCAGCTTAGCGGAAAAAGTTAATATTTCAAAATTATCAGTAACTGGCAACTCTTAACAATGGTACATTCTAACAACTGTCTCAGGATCATTTTCAATATCTCCAAACTCTTTATTAGAGTGGCTTTTTTTGTTGATACTAAGCCTATTCCAAAAATAATCACCAACTCTCTTCTGTAACTTTTTGGAACTTAAATTTCCAGCATCTTCATCAAATGTGGAATCATCAGTAAAGGAATCAACTATCAGATCTCCAGTCTCAAGATCAATTTGAAATGAGTTTGTCGAATTCGCTGATGGTTCATTAATATTTGGTGATGGGCGACTTGGTGTGTTCCCCATTGTCAGAGTTTTTGCCTAATCAGATCTTGTAAATTATGATTTTAGGGCTTGGTCCTCTCTTAAATGAGATCGATTACTGTAAAACTGTTCAATGATCTCATGGAGACGGAATATGAGACCAACGAGGAAAGCATGAAATCGTTTGGTGGTGGATTTCTGATCGTGTGAATTAATTTGGTTTTGTGGACATTAAAGTTAAAAGAACATGGTGCATTCTCGGCTAATCAGAGGAAGCTCTAAGAGTGTATGGCGATTTAAAAGCTTTCAAAACAATTCATCTAGAAGTCATTTGTTAATTAGAATGAGGATTTTGTACACTAAATAGACAGTAAGACTCAGGAAATCTCTAAGATTGAAGTGCTGAATGTTGTCGTTATTCTTGATAGAGCTCGCGAATTCTTATAAAAGTACATAGCGGAATCAACTAAGTAACTACACCGAAGTAAAAACGATGATATTTATAATACGATTCAGATATTTAGTTAGCACTATATTGCAAAGCCTTGTCCTTGCCTAATTCTCTCTCCTCCAAATAAATATCAACTTCGTCTGACTTCGTATCATCATCGACTTGGATAATCTGTTTTCTCTTGGTTCCATATATCTTTTCGAGTCCATCAAAGACATCACCAATTTCTTCCAAAGTACGCCCTCTTGTCTCAACGAAGAAGAAATAAATCACAATATTACAAAAATCAACCAGACATCATACACAATATAATATTTCCACCCAATACTAGAAATACCAATTGAATTTACAAATTGATTGAAAATTAATGCAGCTTGTTGAACTGCAAGATAAAACGAAGCTCCTCTTGACCTCAGCTCAAAAGTCATAACTTCATCTGCATGTAGAAATGGTAATGGATTCCATGTAGAGTTGAAGACCGTAACAAATAAGACAATCAAAGCTATCACAGCACTAGCAGCTTCCTTAACATGTCTTTCAACATAAACAGCACTTGCAGCTGTCCAACTTACAAAAATTATCCATAATCCAACTGTACCACCCAAAAATAAGGTTCTTCTCCCAAACCTTTCAATATTGAAAGCTGCCACTAGTGATACGATCCAAGACCATATTGATAAAATACCACTGATCAAAGTTTTCTCAGTGGATTTTGTGACACCAATTGTGGTGAGTGTCGAATTCAGATATGTTTGTACAAGAGAAGCCCCTGTCCATTGTTGAAATATCCCCAACGAAACAATAATGATCAATCTCCTCTTGTTTGAATTTGATGATAAAATTTTCCAAAGTGGTTTTCCTTCATTTTGGGATTTCTCGGTTTGAACCCAGGATAATATTTCTTGATATTCTGCTTCTATAATAGGATCATTATAATTACCATCCGCATGATAATTAAACAAAAAATTTTGCGCATCCTCATATCTTTCTTTAGATATATGCCACCTTGGACTTTCAGGAATCAACCAAATTGTTGAAAGTGATCCTATTGTCCAAAACCCCTGGATCAAAACCAATGATCTCCACTCCCATTCTGAATGTTTCAGTTTATGTGTAGTAATATAACTCAGCCACGAGGCAACAACACTTCCCAAATTCCAAAATGTAGAGAATAATGTATTTAGGAACACACGATCGCTGGGATGTGCTAATTCAGAGAGTAAAACTGGGGGCAGCTGACATACTGAACCCATCCCCAAACCCAATGATTATTCTTGCAATAACAAACCAAGCAACATTTTGTGAGGCCGTTTGTAAAACAACACCGATTATAGTTATTACTGCACCAATAAATATTGTCAATCTTCTACCTTTTTTATTTGACACTATTGGTGCAAAAGGAAGCGATGAGATGGATCCGATAGAATAGGATGCTGTATGAAGACCCAAAATACCACCTTTGGGATAGTTGAACGCCCTTTGCCAAGTTTCTAATAGCTGTAATGATCCAGCAACTGAACTATCATACCCAACAGATGTATGAATGAAGATAATACCAGGAATTGATAATAGATATAACCTTACCAGTTTGCGGCTCTGGTGCCAGGGCTTTTTGGGAAACTCTTGCAATGCTTCACTGACTGTCAACACCATGATTTCTGACTATGTCAATCAGACATATCGTCTTGAAGGAATGAACGATTTTCAAAACCCTCCATACCCCAAATATATACTAAACTTTGATAACCAAAACTGTGGTTCATCTCGTATTTAGTTTGACACCAGCAAGATTCAGGAGAAGAAGCCACCGAAATTAATCAGTGGTCACCAAGAAACTAATGATATAAATTTCGTTGGCCCACTAGATACAACGTCTTAAATTAACTTATCGAAGTTAGATCGAGGTGACAAAGAAGAAATGAGCGTTGATAGAGTTGTTGAAAAAGTGGCCATAATTGGATCAGGTCCCTCGGGGATTTCAGCCCTTAGATCTTTAAACTCTTCCAATTCTTTCAAAACTATTAAGGTGTTTGAAAGAAAGTCAGAAGCTGGAGGTTTGTGGGTTCCCAGTATCACCTTACCAACTCTTATTGAAAAGGAAGGTAGTCCGAAAGAGCCCCAAGGTTTCAACCAGGGCCTTTATCCATCATTGTATTCAAATGTACCGGATCCGTTGATGTCCTTTGTTGGTGATCCCATTCCTGAGAAGAGCATTTTCCACCATCATTCAGTTGTGCTAAACTATTTACAATCAATAGCCAAAAAGTATACAGGGCAAATCCAGTATAATTCATCGGTGGAGAATGTCAGAAAGAATGATGATGGAGATTTCGTCTTGAGGTATAGAAATCTGATTGATTTCGAAGTTCATGAGGAGGTATTTGATGCGGTTATAGTTGCAGCAGGTCATTATTCGATTCCATTCATACCTCTTCAATTTAAGGGAATTGCCGGAAGTGATCTGCTTCAACATACTGTTCAATTCAGAGATGAGAATTCTTATGCTGGGAAGAAGATACTTGTGGTTGGTACAGGCATATCAGCTTGTGATTTTATTAGTAGCGTTCAATCAGTTGCAGAGGTTATAGTTTCATCAAGAGGTGATGTTAGAGCCGATTTTAGAGATTCATTGAAAACATCTAGCGACGTTAGAGTTGGTGTTGCTTTAGTTCAGGCTTTGGATAACGCAAAAGTTTCAGTAGTATTTGAAGATGGTACTAGTGAAACAGTTGATTTGATTATGTTAGCTACGGGGTACACATATTATTATCCCTTATTGGAAGATTTGGGGGTGGGAATTGTTCAAGGGAAACTTGTTAAGGATACATATCAACACATATTTTGGCAAAGAGACGCTAGATTAAGCTTTATTGGGCTTGTAACGGCTGGTATTACGTTCAGAGTATTTGATTATCAGAGTTTAGTAATTGAAAAATTCTTGAAAGGTGAGATTCAACTTCCGACTCCCAATGAACAGCAAAATTGGCATCAGTCAAGATTAGAGACGAAAGGGATAGGTGCATTTCATGCTATTCCACCTGATTTCGAAGCTTATTTCACGGACCTTGTTGAGTTGGGACAGTTGGATCCTTCATTGAATTATGACCCTGAATGGTTGGATATTCTTGATCAGGGACGACAGCAGAAGATTGAATGGTGGAGAAGGAATATATATTCACAATTCAAAACTACTTAGATTATTTAAATTATCAATATATTAAAAAAATACTATTATTATAAACAGACAGTACAAATGGTTTACATCGATGAAAGCAGGATAATTCAGACATCTCTGTGTCTGAGATTGTCATTTGTCTTCTCTTCTGGTGTGACGTTAATGGTTTCCAAGTTTTCGTCAACAGGAGCACTCAATTTAATGTTGTGACCATGTTCATTGTCCCATGCTTCTAAATCTTGAACTGGGATCTTAACAACACGGTTACCCAATTCCCCATTATCCAATTGATAACGCTCAACTCTGTGTCTATAACCTTTTGCGGATGGGATAACAAACTGCCAAATGACATAGTATAAGACACAGCCTGCCAGAAGACCAATGGAAACAATACAGTAGGTAGCATAGAAGAAACTGACATCAGCACCGTTCAAGTCAATAGAACCGTCTTTAGCTTTAGGTGGGACCAATGGCATGATCAAGACAAAGATTTGGAATAGGATTTGTAAGACAATAAACACTAATGGAACTTTGAATCCAGCATAACCCAAACCTAGTTGCTTTCTTTGGTTTCTAACAAGTAACAAACCTATTGCCATGAATAAATCAAAGACATAACCAGTGTATGATCCCATATCAACGATAAAGTTATAAGCGTCACCAGCTGGAGGAGCAATCATGACAATTGTGTTGACTAACCAAGTAATAATGATTGGACCCAAAGGAGTATTGAAAGGTTTTGTGGATACCCAGAAACTTTTAAAAGGTAGGACACCTTGACGACCACATTCTCTTAATGATCTTGAATGAGAAATGACAGCTGGGATCAAATGACCAAAAGCAGATAAAGCAACAAGAACGCTTAAAGCTCTTGTGGCAGCTTTATTTTTGAAAACATTTTCAAAGAATAAACTAGCAGTTAAGACACCAGAGTTTTTAATTTCATCAATAGTACCCGCACCAGCATAAAATGCAGTAACAGTTGTGATATAAAGAATGAAGATAACAAAAAAAGTGATTGGAACTACTTTTGTATAACCAGTTATTCTTCTCTCTGGTTTTAATTCAGAGACAACACCAAATGCATAACCAGTACCACCGTAAGAGAATGAGATTTTAATGATGGCATTAGCTATTGAGTTAGCACTGCTTGTGGAGCCTTCCATTGCATTATGGAAATTAGCTGTTGGGTTTTCAACTTTTGTACCACCACCAAGAACGACAAACCCGGTGATTGTAATAAATAACAATGTCAAGATTTTGGCATGACCTAACCAATTAGACAATCTCAATGACCATTTAGTACTTAATGAGGCAATAATACAGGTGAATGTTAAAATACCAACACCAATACCTCTTTGTCTCCAGGTAGTAACCTCAATTTCAGCAGCTTTCAAGATATATTGACCAAATGCAACTGCAGAACTGTTCAAGAATGAAAGAACAACGTTAACAGCAGCATAAACACTTGGAACTAAAAAGATTGGCTTAGGATAAGCTTGTTCTAAATAAGCAACATCCCCACCTGATCTTTTAGAAAAATAAGTAACATATTCAATATAAATCATAACTTTAAATAAGGCTATTATGAACCCAACAACCCAAAGAATATAAGACCCACCAATGGATCCAATTTGCTTTAAGATAGTACCAGGTGTTGAGAAAATACCAGTTCCGATGATCCCAGAGACAACCAAGTAGACAAGAGAACTATAACCAATGTTATAACCCAAGGGATTAACTTTCTCTATTGGTGCACCATTTTCATTGATTTGTAAATCAGAATCACTTGAATCATCCCCTGATTCAACAGTTTCTAAATTGGGATTTTTTATATCATATAATTCAACAGTATCTTGCTCATGAGAACTCACTGTCAGTTTTGACAGATGTTTGGATAAAAATGACATTGTTAAATTTATGTTTCAACCATTTAACAAGTAGTACTTCATTTGAAGAAAAGTCTATGATATTTATACCATAATTTTTAAGTGAATCCACAGTTGGTGGCTGTTGATCTCATCTCATCGATTGATTGTTTCTTTCGAAAATCAATTGAAGAACGGTGTTTCTTTTCCTTAATGATAAAGTCTCGTCTTTTTTGGATGTATGGTTTTATTTCTTGACGAAATCCACAATGTCAAACTGTGGCCGATGTTGATCAAAAAATGGGAAAGGGTCCACTCTGAAACGTTAAATCCCCAACTGGAAACTAGCAGAGCAAGGGTCCTTCCATAGATGTAGACAATCACTGAATTTTTATTACCTCATTCTCTTCCATGTCCCGGTAGTTCGTTGTTCAAGTTGGTTGTGTTACAACTCTTGATGAGAAATTGATAGTGCAATTGTGGAAATTTTAATATGGCTGTCAATTTGAAAATTTACAACAGGATGGTGAAGATCGTTGAACGTATTATGGGAAGTGAATTCCACCATCCACAACTGGGCCAAACTAAGCCAGAGAAGGCACCTAATCAAACGGCATCAAGGCTTACGAGGTAGCAACTGCCATAATTCAAGTGAGAGGATAGAGGAAGAAGGTTTCGTTTACTATTTTTCTTGACGGTTAATTAGATTACGAAACTAGACTACGGGTATATACAAAGCTAGTTTAAACTTTTCCACGAGAAGCTAGCAGAAAATAAAGCATTATATTTCATGTTATGTAATACAAATGCTCTATAGAATGTCTTTAGTGATGGATATCTATGAGCTCGTCTCACTGAAGTTATCTTTACTTTACGCTTTTGAAGGCCGTGAACTGTGTATATTACTAAGAGTTCAAAACTTGAGGAAAGAATCAGTCTGAACAGAACACTAACAACATAGGCTGTGATGAAGATTATGATGTAATATGGAAAGTAAGTGAGAAATGGAATTTAGAACCTATAAAACTTTATAATAAAACGTCTTTTTTAAAGAATGGAAACGATTTTTTCTTTTTGCAGAAAGTCCCCGCTGACATAAATCTTATCGCCCGAGTGATTATGTAATATGCGTTTATCTGCTGAGTCAGCGGAATGATGAATTATTTGGTTGGATTGTGTTGAATTGAGTGGAAGCTATTGGAAAGAAGATGTTGTGCTTTGTGAGATGACGAGTGCCCCAGGAATAGCAACCAGTTGTGTATAAATATCAGATAGAATCCCTCGCTTCTCGTAATCCACAGCAGAACACAAACACAGACATAACTACCAGACTTTCAAAAATGACCACATCCGATATTCAATCATCAATTATTATCAATGCTCCTGCTGCTAAAGTTCGTGAGATTCTGTTAGACTTCAACAGATATTCTGAATGGACTGCGTTTATCAAGACTATCAAGCCTGAAAATGAAACAACAATTGCCAATCCAGGGGATAAGTTGAAAGTCATCATTGAAATAGACGAAGGGAAAGAACAAACATTCGATCCAATAGTGAAATCAAATAACGCAGACGAATTCTCATGGTTAGGTGCTTTAAGTTTTGTCTTTTCAGGTCTTCATAAATTTCAGTTTAAGGCAATCGAAAACGGGGCCAAGACTGAATTCATCCATACAGAAGATTTTGGAGGTGTTTTGAGATACCCAATAAGATATTTTATTCAGGAGAAAACTAGAAAAAATTTTGTCAAGTTTAATGAGGCTATAAAGAAGGAAGCTGAAAAATGATTCAGAAATTGATATCGACTATTTTTTTTCTGTTTAGTCCTGTTGCGTTATGTTATGCTGCTTTTGTTTGGGATTTTGCTTTACTTTCAGATCGGGTTTGAGTGTGTCTTTATACTAAGAAATAATAATATTTTAATTTAATTAATTCAACGCGCTTGATATAGTTTAAAGCTTGAATTGTAGATACCGGAATACAAGATCAAAACCTGTTATGGAACATTTTATACTTCTCAACTAATGCTAATGCGGATTGCTACAATCGAATACACGACAACAGACCATCACTAAAACATTGAAGTCTATACCAGGTAGCCAATGCTGTAATTATAGGCAAGAACAGTTGTTATAGTTTTTGCATAGAGCCAACATCGGTGGATTGAACATATTCTTCAATATCTTCTTCAATCATAGTTTGTAAATCAGTAACTGAAACTTTTTCATCTTCAACAACTAAACTAATTTGTAGCTTTTTGATACCAAATCCAACAGGAATCCAAGAATGTGCACCCCAGACTAACCCATCCATCTCAATAGCTTTAACATGGGATAATAATTGATCTAAATCAGTTTCATCATCCCATGGTTTGACTTCTAAAGTGACAATTGATTTAGCAGCTGGTTTTGGCCCCTTGGCAGCTTTCTTTTCTGCATATTCTTGAAGTCTTCTTTGTTTCAGCTTCTCTGCTTCTTCGTCAACTTCTTCATCATCTGAACCAAAGAGATCAACTTCATCTTCATCCTCGGATCCTTCTGGTAGATCACCGCTTGGTAAAGATTCAAACTCATCAGTGAATGTTGAGATATGGTTTAACCATCTTGTGAAGGCAGGATACTGTGATTGGAAAATTTTGTAAACCTCAATATCAGACTTTGTCACTTTCATTGTTGAATAATTCTTTGATTCAAGATTAGTGTTTAGGGCACTGATGGCTTCAATAGTGTCAAATGAACCGTTTAAACTCATTTTTTTCTGTAAATCAATTTGATGGTAATAAGAAAGGAATGAAAACTGTAACTAAGCTCAGGATATATTCGAGACTTTATATAGTTTTCAAATTGGTGAGTTATGAATAACGGTATAAGTTTATAATGAGTCGATGAGCATTTACAGTCCATAGGCTTATTCACTATGTGTCAAACCAATAAAAGATCAATTTAAGCATAGAAAACTTCCTCAAATAAAATAGAAAAAGTCGGATTGTATTGTGGAAGCATCTGTGAACCTAGCGATGTAATTATTTAGTTAGATTGAAGCCTAGATATCACAGTAAATTGGATTGAAGCTAAAGAATTCTGAGCTTGATGTCCCACGAAAACCCGACCGCGTCTACAGTTGTAGATCTGGAAGTCTTTAGTTGGTCAAAATATATCTTTTCTCTTTCAAGATGAGAAAATTAGTTGATAGTATGAAATTGTAGCCGTAGTTGTTCCATATTACCATCGAATAAGCTGTGTTTGGTTGGCCAATTGGTCTCTTTTCAAGAGTCTTAGTAGCCATTGGAATAGTTCACTATAACTTTTATCAGACCCACCGCTCGTAACCGTTGGCGGCTCAAACATCCGGAAGTTCAAATAAATAAAACAGCTTTTAATACTAGATTCTTTAAACAATCACAAATAAGTACTTCCCATGAGCTTCAATAGAGTTACCAAGTATGAAGGCGAAGATCACAGATGAGGAGAATTTTCAGCCGGTAGAGGATAAGATAGACCCACCACCATACCACCAAACCATAAATAAATGGGGGTCGGTTCTTATGGAACCTACATCTTTACTTAGATTAGATAAAGGGTTATCGGTCCTTTTACGAATCGCCTACTTAGCTCTTATACCACTTGTATCAATAACATTATTCCCAGAATGGGTATTCCCTCAAAGCATTCAGTCAGACACTGAACTGATGCAATCAATAATTCAAAAATCTGCTCTTTACTATACCAAGTTTTTTTCTATTGCCAATTATCCTTTTGCCATAACGATGTTCATTTTGATAAAAGCTAGAATGAATACACCAGAGGAGGATAGAGAAAAATTATTGATTAGTTCAGTCAAAAACATTTGCGGTCGTTGTGTTCTTTTCTTCTTAGCTGGTTGGGTTGGGTTTACTTTCAAAGCCTATGCCGACAATAATGTGTTTAATAATGCTGAAGAGATAACAAATATTTCATAATAAATAAACAGAGATCGAGAGAATTGTGAGATATGAGTTTAGCGATAGATCGATCTGTATATACATATTATTAAAATAATGACGTACTCGATTTCGTTCAATGGCGTTTTCCTTTTGTAAAATTACATTGTTTCATAATCATATTAAGATCACATAAGTTTATCTCACTTTGGATGAATGCAGGCTTCGAGTTATCGAGCTTTTGATACGTTGTTCAAAATGTATCTATACTTCTACCAAACTATGAGAATATGCCATTGTTGGATAATCGCTTCAAACCGTGAATTGATAGATTATTGAAATGTTAGTGCTATGATTAATTAACCCACCCAACAACAAAGCGTGAAGACCATTTCAAAATCAAACATATGACTTCTCATGGATCAATCTCAATATGGTTATACATCAGCTCAAGATTTGGCTAGTTTTACCGATATGATATGGAAAATTGGTTTAGTTTGAGGAACGCTTAACAATCTTCAATTGAGGAATAACAATTTGAAGCATGAAAATCTAATCTTTGTCCACATTCTAGATTGCTCAAATGTATAACATAATAGATCAAAAATAACTCGATAGAATTCTCTGTCATAGTTTTCCTGTTTTTTGGTAATGCTTTCAACTCCAATTTGTTCGGATGGCCACAGTTCAGTTTAGTTCACTTGATTAGGAAATCTACAATTAACAATAGAGGATATATATATATACCACCAGATATCCACCACCTCTTTTGATCTAAATAATGTCACCATATCTACAACTTAACAGAAATGACTGTCCCTGAAAATATTGAGACACCACGTCCAAAGAAAAAGCTTATCCTTAGTGCTGCCACTACATCAACTGCAAGAAATTGGCAAAATCCTGATGATAATTCAAGAGATTTATCTAGAGATCTTGATTCATTAATTGAATTTGCACAGATTGCTGAAAAGGGGAAGATTAATAATATCTTCTTTGTGGATCATTTAAGTTGGTTTGATGTTTATAATGGTGGATTTGAAAGTGCTGCCAAATTAGGTGTCAATGCTACAAGAATTGATCCAACAATAGCCATTTCTGCATTAGCTGCAAATACGGAATCAATTGGTTTCATAACCACGGCTAGTACTGTGAGTGAACATCCTTATCATTTTGCCAGAAGAATTGCCTCAGTCGATCATTTATCCGGTGGTAGAGCTGGTTGGAATATTGTTGGCTCTTATATTCCAAGCATTGGTAAAAATTTATTGAATGGTGAACCATTACCAGAACACGATGAACGTTATATAAAGTCTGAAGAATATTTGGATATTGTTTATAAATTATTATTAAGTTCATGGAGAGATGATGCCCTGGTTTATGATAAAGAAAATGGAGTATTTGCAGATCCAGAAGCATTAAGGGAAATAAATCACGAGGGGAAATATTTCAAAGTTAAAGGTCCTGCAATCACTGAACCAACAAGACAAAGAATTCCATTAATTGCACAAGCTGGTAATTCTCCCAAGGGGATCAATTATGCTGCAGAAAATGCCGAATTGGTTTATATTTCTATTAGTTCTGCTCATAAGATTCCAGAAATCAGACGTATTGCTCATGAACGTTTCAATAGAGATCCAAAATCAATCAAATTCATTGCTGCATTTGGTCCATTTTTAGGTCGTACTCATGAAGAAGCTCAAGCTAAATATGAAGATTTTAAGAAACATGAAAATCCTGAAGCTACTTTAGTTTATTATGGAGGTGTTTCAGGTCATGATGTTGGTCCTTATGGATGGGATGAACCAATTCCAATCCCATCTCATACTAATGGTGTTAGATCAACTGTGGATTATGTTAAAAATGGATCAAACACTCAAACTAAGAATGGAATTGTTAAAAATTGGGGAGGTGATGATTTCATTGGAACCGCATCTGAAATTGCTGATAAGATTGAAGAATTACTTGAACAATATGATATTGATGGATTTAATTTTTGGTCCCAGATCATTAATAATTCATTAAAGGATATTGTTGATTTATTAATTCCAGAATTACAAAGAAGAGGATTAGCACAAACAGAATATACAATTCCAGGTGGTACATTAAGAGAAAATTTCTATAGTAAAAAAGGACAAACTTTTTTCCCAGGTGATCATCCAGCTTATAATTTGAGATGGAGATCTGGTATTTCTAAAGAGATTTTTGAAAAAGAATTAGAATTGTATGAAAAAGTTCGAGATGAAAGAAGAAGATTAGCTGAAGAAGCTATTAGCAGTGAAACTAATGGACAACCATTAAAGAGATAAACGAATGATAACAATTGTATAACAATTAGATATATGTTTTATTGAATTCATGTAGCTCTATTACTTCTTTTTAATATTTTTATGAATAATCTCTTGATTTAAAAATATGTTGCTCGAACCATGTTTGGTTACCAGTCACGTGTGCTAATGTTTGCATCCTAGTTTCTCAGCAGATTTTCAATTATAAAT
The DNA here is from genome assembly GCA_030571095.1 of Hansenula sp. yHMH451. NCBI lineage: Eukaryota > Fungi > Ascomycota > Saccharomycetes > Phaffomycetales > Wickerhamomycetaceae > Hansenula > Hansenula sp. yHMH451. Next base: position 202,566 of record JAJLXE010000014.1, on the reverse strand, counting down.
TACGGGCGTGTGGCGTAGTTGGTAGCGCGTTCGCTTAGCATGCGAAAGGTCTCCGGTTCGACTCCGGACTCGTCCACTTAATTTTTTTGGAGTCTGGTCTAATTACGTAATCAATATATACTCTATCATTCCAAATCATAAGATAGATAGATCTAAATCTATCCAGGAGTTTTAAACGATGTTAGTCAATAATTGTATGAAATATCGAACTATATATTGATTTTTTCCATTAATATTCAGTTGTAATTGAAGCGATTATGCGAACAGTATATAGGCTATATAGTATTTCTGCAATAACTTTTATCTTAATTTTTGACCGTCTCAAGTTCAATATTTATGTTTAATATTACCCATTTGATCTTCATAATTCTATGTATATATAGACTGAAAATTGTCTTTTTTAGGGATGATCATGGTGATCTGTGTAAGTTGTTTGGAGATTCAATTTAGTCGGCGCTTGTCACAGGTTAAGTAGAACTGTTGAAAATGTCTGAGGTGTAATCTAATGAATGTTCTATTTGATTGATTAAAGTCGAAGAACTAGTTCCTCGATGTAACTCATTAGGTTATAATCCTTGACAGAGACACTTAAACTATTCCTTTGACTTGAAAGGACAAATGTATATAGCTATTGATGTATGATTCTCCAATTTATCGAGAACAACCACTACAATGACCAACATAAATACAAAATATATCATTAACACTAGCCATATTTCAACTATATCACTCTTTGTAAAATCTTATCCATTATTAGTCCACATAATTATTAAAAAAAAAAAGTCTAAGTGAAATGAACAACTATAGGAACAATAATAACAATCAACAGGACAATAACAACAGCAACCAAACAGAATCTCATCTTCATATCTTTCAACCACATTTGCTTTCTAACACGATTAGCACCTCTTCTGAAACCTTGAGCAGATACGGATAAATCATCAGCTTTAGTTTCAATAGAACTTAAATTATTACCACTGTATTATTAGATTAGTATTGGAAACCCCCGTATAATTGGAAAATGAATATTACATACCGTTGTGCAACTTTATCAATATTTTCTCTCATAATCCCCACGGTATCATCAATTTCCTATAATTAATCATTAGTATATTATTATTCCATAATACCACAAGAGTTAATATTTTACATACCGATTGTAATGCTGCAGTTCTGGAATTTGATTGAGTATTTTCTCCAGATGGGATGTATGGGTCATATGGTTGTGCAGAGGACATTTTGATAACTTGTTAATGAACAGGGAGGTGATGATTTGAATTGAGTATGGATATAGATCCGATAAGTATAATTTTTAGGGGCAATGATCAACAAACACACAAGCGTTTGAAAGGGATCAATAAGGGGGAAGGGGACTAGTGCTCTAAGATTGGTACTATGGTCCACTTGAAGATAATTTAATGATCAATAGATTATCGATTTTCAAGAATGAATTGAAATAATGGTAATCTTTTGTTATTTTGGTATTATAATGTGCTGTCTTTATTTGATTTTTTTTGAAAATGGGCTTTTTGTGTCTTTAACCGGTTTTTGCTGGGCCCTGTTTTGTGTAAAAACGGCTGACCTTGGAAAGCTTTCTGAAGAAGAGTAGTGATTTGCTTTTGCTAAATGGGAAATGATTGGTTTTGTATGAAATATTGAGACTGAATTAGTTATTAAGTCAGTTTATAAATGTATTAGTTGTTGTTATTATTGTGTAGAGGGAGATACTGTTTGAATCGCGAATATCGGAGAGGTTATGTCGATATTGAAAATGAATGGGAAACTGTTCTTATGAGAATTGATTAATTTATACTCCGGTGATATCATTTTGATAATGATTATATTAAATATGATTATTTTTTTTGTAATATTGTAATGTTGTAATATTGTTGATTGTTTTTTTTCAATTCCAGCTGTGATCAAAATATTTCAAACTGAAAAACAAATTTTTAATCTAATACCAATACCTTGATCATCTTTTAAGGAAACTCTACTATAAATGTTTAAACATTCAATACGATCCATTAGACATATTAGTAAAATGTCCAGTCCTGGTCCAATAGAATTATCAATAACAGAAAAATTGACTAAAGAGTTCAATCCAAGCTCGTTACGTATAAGAAATGATTCACATAAACATTCTCATCATAGAGCAATGGATGGTGTTACAAATACTGTTGAATCACATTTTGCCATTGAAATTGTGAGTGATTCATTCAAGGGCAAATCACAACCTTCAAGACATCGATTAGTATATTCCTTACTTCGAGAAGAGATTGAAGAGAAAGGTGTTCATGCATTACAAATGAAGACTAAAACAACTGATGAAATTAATAAAGTGAAATGATTGAATATATACATATATATATTTATAATAATAAATTATTCTGATTTTAATGAATCCTCATAGGCAGTTTCATCTTTTAATTCATTTAAAGCTTCAATATCTTGGAATTTGATTTGTACAATCCATCCATCACCTAATGGATCAGTATTAACTAATGGGGCATTATCATTTAATTCTTGATTAATCTTGATGATTTCCCCACCAATTGGGGCAAATATATCATTTGAACTTTTAACACTTTCAATTGATCCAATTATATCACCTTCTTCTACAACATCACCAATTTCTGGTAATTCGACATAGGTAACATCACCAATTGCATCCGAGGCATATTTGGTTATTCCAATGAATGCAGTATTATCTGGATGAGCAGCAATGTATTCATGATCATCTGTGAATCTTAAATTGATTGGACCTGAAGAATATTTGGCAATTAGAGATTCTTTGTTAATTTTATGAATTGTTGATTGATATCTTGTTGATAATCTTAAAACTGGAGTTTTCAATGATTGTTTTAATATGGTACGAGAAAACATAATGAGGATATGATATGATATAAATAATGATTAGTATGAATTATAATATTGATATGATTAAATATGATTGTTGAATTGGATATAATTATCCCTTTATACGTTGAAAATTATTAGTGTAGGAAAAAAACACAGTGGACGGAGTCAATTTCGTGGAGAAAGAACTATGACTCCGGAAAATAGGACTTCATTTAATTTAATTTAATTTAATTTAATTTAATTTATATATAAAGAAGATCATTGTTTGATTATTTATTTGATAGTTCATCTGTTCAATCAAGATTTTATTACTTCATCTGTTTATTAAAGAATAACATAGAGACAACGAATATGAAGTGAACACTGATATGAATACTGATATGAATACTGATATGAATACAATTAGATGATCATCCCTGAGTTCATCCATGGGATCATTCAAAGACAGAATCATATTTACTGTTATATGGATGGTGTCTTTCTTGTAACTGATTCATAGCAATACATAATTAACGCTGTACCGTAGTATTAGTATTACTCGGTGCAATATCATCAACTGTGCTAATACAAGACAATCAGTACAACGCTATCCCACACCACATCTATTCTATTCATCCCCATCCTCACCATCATCCCCACCATCAATCTCATCATCTTCTTCTCCTACTCTACTCTACTCTACTCTCTTCTTCTCTTCTCTTCTCTACTACTACACCCTCGCTTACTCAGCGTTCGTTTGCAGTTTCTTTTCCCTTATCAACACCCACCAGCCAATCACATTGAACACCTCATGAGATCTCACCAAGACAGGACAAATGGGACTGAAACATGTAACAAATGGGCCAGTACACCATTATATACCGCATTTCAATAGTAAATTGATTCATACCAACAGTAATTAACAAACCAACCATCGTACTCAACATTACCTTCTAGTACTACTAGTACTTCTATTACTTACTACCATCACTTTACTACTACTTTCACCATTGCTTTCTCTTTGGCTTTGGCTTTGGCTTTGGCTTTGTGCTTTTTGTGTGCTGCCCGGACCACCAAAAAATGCTTCTGACTCAGAGTTAATTTTACAAAATTAAAATTGGACAAAAATTTAATCTTTGTATATAAAGCAAAGAGTTTTCGTGTTGCTTAAAAGTAATATTAATAGTTAAAAGATATTGTTATATCATATCCAATCACTTTATTACTTTACTCTAGTTCACTCTAGCTTACTTCTAGTTCACTTTAGTTTCACACATTTCATCTTTGCACACACAGAAATAATGTCTGAAAATACTGAAAACACTGCAACTCTACAAAAATATCTATCCTTAGATCAAAGAGGTCGTATCCTTGCTGAATATATTTGGATTGATGGTTCAGGTTCTATTAGATCAAAAGGTCGTACCTTATCAAAAGCTATTTCTTCAGTCGATGACTTACCAGAATGGAATTTCGATGGTTCTTCAACAAATCAAGCCCCAGGTCATGATTCTGATGTCTATTTAAGACCTGTTGCTTATTACCCAGATCCATTTAGAAGAGGTGATAATGTTATCGTTTTAGCTGAATGTTGGAATAATGATGGGACTCCAAATAAATTCAACCATAGACATGAATGTGAAAAATTAATGAATGCTCATAAATCTGAAAAAGTTTGGTTTGGTTTAGAACAAGAATATACCTTATTTGATCAATTTGATAATGTTTATGGATGGCCAAAAGGTGGGTTCCCAGCCCCTCAAGGTCCTTATTACTGTGGTGTTGGTTCAGGTAAAGTTTATGCTCGTGATGTTATCGAGGCTCATTACAGAGCTTGTTTATACGCTGGAATTGAAATCTCTGGTATTAATGCCGAAGTTATGCCTTCTCAATGGGAATTCCAAGTTGGTCCTTGTACAGGTATTGATATGGGGGATCAATTATGGGTTGCTCGTTATTTATTACATCGTGTTGCTGAAGAATTTGGTGTCAAGATTTCATTCCATCCAAAACCATTAAAAGGTGATTGGAATGGTGCTGGTTGTCATACTAATGTTTCTACTGAAAAAATGAGAGGTGCTGGTGGTATCAAATATATCGATGAAGCTATTGAAAAATTGGCTAAACGTCATAAAGAACATATCTTATTATATGGTGCTGATAACGATTTAAGATTAACTGGTCGTCATGAAACCGCTTCAGCTGCTTCTTTCTCATCAGGTGTTGCTAATAGAGGTGCTTCAATTAGAATCCCAAGATCTGTTGCAAAGGAAGGTCAAGGTTATTTTGAAGATCGTCGTCCTGCTTCAAATATCGATCCTTATTTAGTTACTGGTATCATTGCCGAAACTATAATGGGTGAAATTACAGATGCTGATATGAGTAAAGAGTTCCAAAGAGAACAATTATAAGCGTTAAATTATTAGATATAATTTAAAGAGATGAAAAATGTTGATGTTTTTATAGTTGATTTAATATACCATTAGAGTAAAACATCATAAGTAGTTGAAAACTAGTATTATCTTTATTTTATTGTTTGTTGTATTGTACGATATCTCGTAAGATATAAATCCAAGATTTAGATTTTGTCCAATGTCTAAAATTTATTACATATATTGGTTGTATGATTTTCTTATCAGTTAAAAATCGTATGAGTAAAGATTTTCGATAAGGAGAAATAAACTCCATCGTTGAAAAAAACATAATAGAAAAGAAACGATTGAAAATTGACAAGTAATATTACAAATTTGTTGAACAAGTACGTATATACGAAATTATATATATAGACATTGATTATATATATTAAAATTTATTATTTGATAAAAAATCATAATGATCATTCAATTCATTACAAATTTCTTTAAAATTTAAACTTGTTGCTAATCCTTTAATTTTCATTTGATCATGTTTACAAAAATACCACTTCATATGATCAACAATCTCCATTTCAAAATCTCTATTCGAACCTAATTCCTCGTATAATCCAGGATATAATCTATGTCTTGAACCAGTATCAGATTTAAATGATCCCTTCATCAATTCCCATGTATATAATTTAGGTCCATTACAATGTAAAAACATCAATGAAGAATTTTGCCAAATCTTATATTCCCAATGAGTCTCATGATTGGAATATTTATAATCATTGATTGAATTTCGAATTATATCATTATTTGTTCGTTGTTTATAATCCAATATAGTATCAAATTGTCCAACGGCATGGATCCCACGAGATTGTCCCTGTTTCAATTGATCATGATTAATATGGAAATCTTTGGCAAATTCCTCCACTTGATAATATGGTAATCCAAGTGCATGTGCAGCTGCTATATAAGTTTCTTTATCACCTTCACCATGAGAATTTTGTGTTAATAGCGGGTAATAATAATCAAATCCAAAATAGTTATAATAAATTATAAGAAATAATGTTTGAGAATGCTTTAGTTTATTAATTAAAACTTGTCCACTTTCTGAACTTGTTTCAGGAATTGTTTGATCAAAATCATGATATGAATATAACCAATCTGTTCCAATCCCATTTTCTCCATCTTTAGGAATCTCCCCCATCTTATAAAAAATATGCCAATAAGAATTCCGGATTTTTTTATATTCATCAACTTCTAATCCTGCAATCTTATAGAAAAATGGTGATGTTGATCTTCTCCACATATCTGGCCATAATACTAACCCATGACTTGTAAATGGTTCTTGATAAAATAATCCATCGGGATTTGTTAAAACCATATTATCACCATCTAATAACAATACATTTTGAAATGAATTAATTAATAATGCAATAGATTTCATTTGATAAGATGAAATTTTCCTCTTCATCTGTTTACCAATGAAATCTTCCATAACAATACATCGAGCATTAAATTGAGGGAAAATATAATTACACATTTCAACATCAAATTCACTAAGTTTTGGAATCATAACTTCAACAGGTAATATACTCCCAGTGGCTCTTAATGATTTAATTGACATCAAAATAAGAAAATTAAAATGTGTACCACCAACATAAACATAACCATTTTTAGGATTCTTTTCTGAATTTTGGAAAAAATTGATTAATCTTTCAGGGAATTTTGAAGGTAATGTTTTAATAATATTTGAATGAAATTTTTTCAAATTAGAAATTTCATCATTTTCTAATCGAAGATATTGTAATAAAAAGTCCTTTGTATAAACAGGATCATCTTTCCAACTCTCTTTAACAGGTCCAGATCTATGAGGTCTTTTAACATTATCCGCATAATGTTGCTTCTTGGAAAGACTTGAAACAGCTTGTCTTAACAATGGTTCTTGTTCCATTATTGGACTGAAAATTTCATCATTTAAAAAAGTTCTAAATGAATACATCAAATCAATCGATTCATCAGTAGAACTTGTTTTGAAATCATCAGGATGGAATTTAACAGGATCAAAGGGTACTTTAGATGATTCCTTATCCTTTTCATCAGCAATCAGAATAGGTGGAACTTGATGTGTTTCATTGCTACTGTAATTAACAAAATTCCCCAAGTTCAAAGTTCTTTGCACAGTGGCTGGTGTTATTTCATAATGATAAATGGAAAATATAACCAACAATAGAGAAATACTAATTGATATAGAGATTAAGATCTTTTGATTCTTTTTAAGTTTTAAAATCCTCATGGCCTCTTGTATCCTCTATTCCTTGTCTTCCTTCCCGCTTGTAATCTGAGGCACAAATTGAAAATATATATATATATATATATATATATATATTAGATCTTAACAAGGCAATAACAGATCCTCTATAGCTCTATAGCACTGATACCAGTTTTGAATTTCCAAATCTTTTAAAATCTATAACTGCAAAAATAAAGAAATCTTGTGATATAAACTTGAAAAATCAGTGGAAGATCAATGAAATTCTTTATCAGTTTTCGGACTCATTGGCACGATCCTAAATGGCAGAAAATTTCCATGTTCCGAGGGCTTTTAGTTCGGAATTCAGTTCGTGGAATTTTTGGTTTTCGAGGAAAGGGTTGCAACATTATGGCTAATTAACTTGAGATTGAGATTGATATAATAAAATTGAATTGGAAGGCTGTTTGATTAGTATTTTGGTTCGGATTGACTTGAGCTGAATATTGTTATTTTGCATAGGTGAACTCTGATTGGTCAAGATGAGTACAGAAAAGGAATTGAGACAAGTGAGTAGATATTGATTGAGAGATAAAGAAGGAGGAGGGTACTAACACTTATCAGTACAAACAACTTCAATTGGACAGTCCTTATTTTGAAGATTATAGACAGGCTATCCTGTCCAAGACAATACCTTGGGATGGTTATGCTCGTGGATCGTTAATCTCGGAGCAAGAAGCTAAAGATTTGACCAATTTGGAGAAGATTAATACAGAGGAATCATTAACCAAATTCATTGCAGATAATGAAGTTGGTACATTTACAAAGACTTTATTAAATATCTTGGATAAAGATCTTGATGATAGGAAAGATGCCATCAAATATGTTTCTGTCTTGGTATCAGGTTTTGTAAAATATGATAAAGTTATCAAAGAATTAATTATATTGAACAATGATTCTCAAGATTCAATTTTGAAACCATTTGTTAAATATTTAAATCATCAAGACGAAGTTATAAAACTATTCACTTTATTCAATTTATCCTCGATCTTGATTCAAAATGAAGTATCACCAAAAGATTCTTCAATCGTTTTACAAACTTTCACTGTTTTAGATCATTTAATTGAATCTGAAAATTTCAAATTAAAACAATTTGCTATTGAATTAATTAGTGATTTATTATCTAAAAAGTCATATAGAGATATTTATTGGTCAAATCAAAATGAATTTGTTCCAAAATTATTCTTAAATTTAAACAACAATTTAAATTTCAATTCAACTGATGCAATTCAATTCCAATATAAAATCTTATTATCACTTTGGTTATTAACTTTTAATACTTCCATATTAAAGGAATTTTCTCATTATTATCAAACTGAATTATTATCACTTTTGAAATTAGTTAAAGTTTCAATTAAGGAAAAAATCATAAGACTTATAATTTCAATTTTAAATAATCTAACATCAATTCCAACAGATTCAAAATTATCAGTTGAAAATTTAAAATATTTCATATTAATTGGTAATATTTCTCCAATCGTTTCTAATTTGAAAAATAGAAAATGGTCAGATGATGAATTAATTGAAGATTTGGAATATTTATCAAATAAAATTCAAGAAGTTTTCTCAACTTTAACAAGTTTTGATGAATATTTACAAGAATTAAATTCTAAATTATTCACAAATTCTCCAACTCATTCAAATGAAGAATTTTTCATTGATAATTTATCAAAATTCCAAGATTCAAATTATAAAATTTTTAAACAATTGATTGGGTTATTGGATTATGAGTCAAATGATGCAAATAATTATTCTTATATCTTGAATGATATTGGGAAAATTTTGAAATTAGATTCAAATGCAATCACTGTTTTAAGTGATCAAAATAAAAAGACTAAAGTTATGGAATTATTGAATCATAAAAATTCTGAAGTTCGTTATGCTGCTTTGAAAGCAACTCAGCTGATTGTTAGTCAGACTTTCAAATAATATCATCATGCAGTACAAGAAAAAAATGTTAATCACTAAAGGTGTGGTGGTGTCTTTTGTTTTTTATATAAATTAATATTTTATCTACATATAATAGAAGGTCATTGTTTTGTTTTTGATATTTGGTATAAATATTAATCTATAAGCTGTATTACCCACCAGGGGCTTTTCATTTAACAGCAATTTGATAATCGCTTGCATCTGCACAACCATAATCACTAACATCACTATCTTCATCATATTCTTCACTTTGATCATCTTGATCACTTGTTGTGGATCCATTATGAGATGAGGCAACTGATGTTGTGGATTGATTAACCTCTTTCATGAAATCGGTTTTCAAATTAGAAAAAGCATTAACTGATTTTGACCAATTTGTTGTTATATCTTTTTGTATAGTCTTAAAATTAAAAGGAGTTTGACCATTATTCAAATGTGATATTGAGATTTTTTTTTTCAAGTTGGCAAAATTATTACTTTGTTCTTTCGCAGTAGCTTCAAAACTTGCTTCAATACTTGCCTTAAGTGTACTCAAGGAAGGTTTTGGCCTTATACCAGCTGATGGGTTATATGTTGAATTTTGATGTGAGTGTTGAGCATTAGGTAAGGGAGCCTTTGGTTTAGTTGGAGATGATGCTGCTGCTGCTCTTATTGGTGACCTCCTTGGTGATAATGCTGGGGGTAAAGTTGAAGCTGTTGATCTATTACATTTTCTTTCAATTTCCCATAATTCTTTTTCAGATTGGGACAATTTCTTCTTTAATATTTCCATATTTGATTTAAGTTCCAATACTTCTCTTTGCTTGGATGCTAATTCTAGCATTAAATTTTCATTGATCATCCCCAACTTATTTGATCTTTGACTGGGAACGGATGCTGCAACATTTGAACGACTTGGTGATACTGCAGGTGCCAATTTCAATCCATTCCTCATATGATTATGCTGTTTTAATTCCTCATTGTTTTCAGCTTCGAGCTCTAATTTAGCAAAATTATCAACTAATTCCTCTTTCTCCTTAATCTTTTGAGCAAGATTAAACTTAACTAGACCCGTAGATTCACTAATGATTCTTTGTCTTCTTGGAGATGAGTCTTTACCTTGAGGTGACCTAACAATTCTTTGGTTCTCTATTGAATTCAAAGCCATTTTTCTTTCAACCAAGCTGCTCCTATTATCTTCTGAATAGCTATACAGAAGCTAATCACCCTCCAAAAACTTTTAGAAATTCTCAGGTTATATCTTCAATTACTATTCCGTATCGAGCAAAAGGTAAACTTACACGGAACTTTTGACAGAAAAGCACACACAACATCCAGACACCAAGAAATTCGAAGCTTTTTGTATGGAAAGAAGAATAAATGAAATAGAGAACAATAAAGGATTTGAAGAGAGAGAGAAAAGAGTGAGAAAGTTTGGAAAGATCAATAACTCCAAAGACAATGGATTCAATTCATGCATTGGCTGCCAGTTTCAATAACCAAGATGGTGAAGCAGTTGCATATTTACTTCAGACGTGTTCAAACTTCCGAAATGTGTCAAATCTTGAAATTGGATTAATTGATGGAGATACTAGTATACCTTTAGATATTGGGAATATTTTGAAAGCTTACATTAAGCTTAACAAGGCGTTGAACTCGGGTGATGTTGTTGAATCTTTCAACACGTCGAATGAACTATTGAAGATTTTAAATAGATTTGCTGAACAACGAACAGTATGGATTGTTAAATCGTTAATTGTTGTTACTAAAAATCTTATAAATTTTGCCATAAAGGCAGATCAATATATTGAAAAAAATCCCTTGATTTATCTTGAAAAAAGGAATCATGGTGATTTTGAAGAAGAATCTTGTTTAATAAAAGCAGCTAGAACGATACATAATTCTTTTAAATTATGTTTAAATGATCGGAATGAAGATATTTATGAATCAAGAAGGAATAGTGTTTATTTTTTCGTTGGACAAGAGTTGAAAATATACTATCAGTTGAATAATAGAGATTTAGCAAGAAATATGGAAAAAGTTTTAATATCAAAAGAACGAGAATTACCAAGTTTATCAATCATTGATAAATCACAGGCAATAACTTATTTATACTATAGTGGTGCATTAGCATGTGGTGAGGGGAATTTTAAGAATGCATATTTTAAATTTAAATATGCATTTCAATTATGTGATAAAATGGATTCAAGACATAAAGAATCTGTATTGATATATTTGATTCCATTAAAATTTTTAATTACTAAAAAAAATCCAAATTTAATTAAATTAAAATCATATTCCAAAAATTTTGAAATTTATAATCGAATTTTCACAAGTTTACTCAATGGAGATTTAAAATCATTTGATCAAAGTTTTGAAAAATTAGAATTTTTCTTCCTACGAAAGAATTTATATTTGGTTATTGAAAATCTTCGAGTTTTCGTTATATTAAAGTTGATCAAGAAAATTTATAAGGCAAATAATTCATATCATCATTTATCAATAACACAAGTTTCAAGAGGGTTGGAATTTTCTACTTTCCATACAAATAATTTGGAATTAGAAAGATCGAAAAACATGGTGTATGTTTATTCACCAGATGAAACTGAATGTATCATTGCCAATTTGATCTATCAGGGATATATCAAAGGTTATCTGTCTCATACGAATGGGGTGTTGGTGTTGAGTAAGAACGATGCATTCCCAAATCAAGTTAAGCTACACGATGATTTGGCTTGAGTTATTTGGAATAACGGTGAGTAGCCTTGTTATAGAATATGGTATAATTAGTATATATCTACCTCTTGTCATTGCTCCATACACCAACGTATGAGGTTATTCTATGGTATGAATTAGTTTTGTATAAGCGAAATATAAAACAGTGAATACAATCCTTGTTTAATTCAATATAAGTGAATCAGATGGGACCACCATTATTATATAATCTGTCTGTGCCCTTAACAATCTGTCAATCGCGAATCTGTTTTCCATGTTTTTTGTTTTATTTTCTATCATGCAAAACTTTTCTTGCAATTAATGATCGAAATGAATCATTTGAATCATCGAGTCATTTGAATTGAAAAAGTTTTCACACTTTTTTGATGAGCAGGTGAGAATATTGAATTGAACATCAAAGGGGTGTAACTGTGTACTGTGTAGTGGGATACCAATAATGGATACCCGGATGGGTCCTTCCTTCATTGCTCCATTGAACCATTCCCGGGTAGCAATAAACGACTATAACACAGCTAATCAATATATCCTATCAATCTCACAATGGCGGGCCCCCCACCACTGAAAAACTTCTAATGTCCCACGTTAATTGCGTGCTATCAAATCTTGGAAAACGTTTTGGAAAGTGTCATTTTTTTGGTCATCACTGGAAAAAAAATTCTCTGCCCGGCCCCTATTGCCACTCTCTGCCTAGTGCTCTGCCTAGCGCTCTACAGTTCTGCCCATGGCTCTGCCCATGGCTCTGCCCATGGCTCTGCCTAAATCCACTGTGATGTCACTCTCTGGGGTGCGTCGCGAATGACCCCCTGACTAAGCAGCCGCCGTTAAGAAGTTGATGACCTTTATTAAACCATGTGGAAATAAATAACACTATAAAAACACATGGATATCCATCCACCTTTGGAAGTAATAGTCTACATCTTCTATAAATCAAGTTAAATAACAACAACAACAATCACAATGGCCAACCAACAATTCTTAGTTCTATCTTCAGAAATCTCAAAACCATTTGTCATCCCAAATGTCTCACCAACTTCAACAGCTACTCCAAACTCATCAAGAGCTTCAAGTGTCGTTAGTGTCTCTGCTGATGGTAGACGTCCAAGCGTACTATTATAAACGCTAATACAAGCGATATACCGCATTAAACATCACATCACATTTCATTTCATTTCATTTTGTTGCATCACACACACTTTGTGTCAGGTTTCTAGAGTTATATATCGGGTTCTCTAGCGGGTTTTAAGGTTCTACTATTTAGGGTTAAATTGAAGTTTTAACAATATTATAAACAACATGTAGAAAGCGTTATATATATATACATTTTTTAAATATTGCATTATATATACATAATTTTTAAGATATTGATTGATATCAATCTAAAAAATTGGATAAAATTCATTATATTTCTTACCATAATATCCAGTACCTAATAAACCTAAAACACTTAAAACAATTGGAATTGGTTTAGAAAATTTAACTGGTAATCCTCTGGCAATACCTGCAGCTAATAATAACGATGATGAACCAAGCGCAAGTTCTAACCCCCAATCAGCATTTTGCTTCAAAAGATACCCTGCACCACCAAATGCAGCGGAAAATACAATACCAGCTGCTAAAGATGGAATTGATCTTTTCTTACTATAGATATATATTTCCAAATTAGTTTTCATATAAGAAGGGATCACGGGTATTTTCATAAACTTACGCAAATCCAATGGCTCCGCCAATAAGTGTCAATCCAGCTAATGTAAAACTTGGGTGTTCCTAATGCATTAGTACAGATATATATATATAACATACTTCAACAATCAAGTATACTCACCATATTTAATATAATAATTCTTTACGTTTATATTGAACAACTTTATAAGAATCATAATCATATTTGAAAATGTTGAAAAACTGTGGGAATTTTCCCAGCTGGTGTGTGGATGTTGTTCCCATTTCGAACCACTGGTGCGGTAAAATATTTTATATAATTTCCTCAAGTGTTTTTCCTACTTTTTGAGGCTACATTGGAATGGGAATAAGATACACATTTTAATCATTGACCACTATCATATCCCCAACGTATAAGTTCAATGTTATAAACAATGTCAGAGCCTTCCACTCCACTGATAAACAACACACAAGCATCACAAAATAATAGTTCTCCTAATAGGAAAAATATACAACAGAAATTACTAGTATTGAAATTGAAAAGAATAAATGAATTGAACAATAGATTAAAAGATACATTATACAAAGATAGAATATATGCTTCGAACGCATCGTATTCAATAATAGATTACACTCAGTCCCATAAAGACTTTGCAATACCGGAGATTTGGGGAACTTTACAACCTGGTGAAAATCCATTTAGAAATAATAAATTCTCACAATCAAGTAATTTATCTAAAAATCAAGATGGTTGTTGTACAATAACGTAATATATATCATTATTATTATTAGTATTATTATCATACTTAATAGTTCATCCACCAAGTTGTTTTTCTTCATTTTGTACTTCAAATTTCAAATCTTCATTAATATCATCAATTTTTTCATCATCACCACATCCACAATCATAATCTTCAATGATTTTAGAACAGTCATAAATCTCTTTATTCAATCGTTTGTTAACTTTATTATGTAAATCACACCCCCAAACAGATGCAATTTGTCTCGAAGATGTCTGAGGAGGGAACTCGGCTAATAACTTGTTGAAATGTTGCGCACAATCTCCACAGGGGTATACTTTGGCAAATAGATGAATATATTGATCTAATGTTTCTCGTTCTTGCTTTGTAGGCTTATCTGGATATCTTGCCAATATTGTATGGAATAACTGCCGGCGAGATTAGTACATCGATCCATAAATCACCTCGTTGATCATACTCACTTTCCATGATGAACGACCAAGTTCCGCCTTGACTGTTTCATTAGCCATCTTGGGCATGAATGGTGTTTCAACAGTTTTTTCATTATATGAAAAATCATCCTTCTTAGTATCCGGTGCTATTGGTGTAGGTTCTTCCAAGGAAGGTGTTATTGCCATCGAATAGTACAATCCAATCAGTACCAGTACAGATATGGTTATCAAAATGGCCGGTCTCTTTATCACTCTCATGTTTGTTCTGTGTTTTACACTTGATCGTAATCGTATAAAAGATCATATCATCTGTCAAATTTGTAGTTGATCTCGTTTTTTTTATCTCACCCAAAACCATAGTTAAAGAAAAAAAAAAAACCTTGAGAGTTGAAATTGATCACGAGGATTAAACAACTACAACTCAATTGAGGAAGTAAAGATGGTGGATAATAAGGATAATTTCACAAAACCAAAAGATAGATCACCAGATCAAAGAAAGAACAATGTCATTGCCTCCGTTGCAAATGGTTCAATATCAACAAGAAATCCAGTCCAACCTGGTGGAATCCAAACGGTTCATATAAATGCTGCTAGAGAAATGTTTGCCAATACAGCAAGAGCAAGAGCACCACCTGGAACCTCGAGTAATAATCCATTACCTGCAAATCCAACGTATATACCCAATGCTTCAAATGCTATAAAAAGACAACCTTTTGATTATAATGCCATCGAACCTCCAGTCCATCATACAGGTGTTTCACTACCTAAATCTACAACAAGACCTAGGGCAAATATTTCTGTTCCTGCAAAGAATCATAACAAATCAGAATGTACAAATCCTCAATGTGATCATTGTGGACAAGTTATCATCCCATCACCAGTTGCCTCATTCCCATTAGTGGAAACCCCTTCAATTTCTATAAATGATTGGGAAATATATACTACTAAGGAACCTATTTTAAATTCAGATGAAATTGATTCTGAACAAGAAAGATTAGGTATACCTATTCCTGAGATGATCTTTGGTCATAATAGAATCGAAATTAAAAATAATTCCAAAAATCAAAAATTTAATATCTCATTCAATACACCAGATGCCCTAAGTCTTGTTGATACGACAGGTCAAGATTTAATTCAAGTTTCATATTCAAAAGAATGGTTCAGTACGAGGAACACCGATACAGATGACGTCAAGGGGATTGTCAAACCTTTTGATTGGACTTATTCTACAGCTTATCGGGGAACAATTGATCCTAATTCCACTGTGGAATTAAAAGAAACAACAAATTTATCAATCCCATTAGATAAATTGAAAAAACCTGATCCAATTCTATTTTTCGATGATATGGTACTGTACGAAGATGAATTAGGTGATAATGGGATAAGTGTTTTGAGTTGTAAAATAAGAGTCATGCCAGAACGATTATTATTATTAACAAGATTCTTCTTAAGAGTTGATAATGTTATATTTAGAGTACGTGATACAAGAGTTTATATCGAATTTAATGAAAATTTAATCATTAGAGAATATAAAGAACAAGAGGCAAGTTATCAAGATGTTTTGAGGAAAATAAGTCCATTAGCTGGTGATCCAAGATCTTTTTTAAGAGATCAAAATTGGATTGCTTCAAAATTACCAGTGGTTAAAACGATTATTGATACAGCTACATTGGAATGAATATAATGTACAAAAAAAAAATCATATGAGCTATATATATAATTTCAAAAAGTAGTAACAATTCTTTCAGCTGCAAATAAATCTTCACTATTTGAATTCTTTGTAGCGGTGATTTTTCTTAATCTTTCACCACTTAATCTCTTCAATGAATCATAATCAATTACAATTTTTTTCAATTTTTTTTCATCTAATGATTTGAATTTACCACTTGATAAATAAACTCCTGACCAACCTCTAACAAAATTCGAAGCTAACTCAACACTTCTTAAGAAATGTTTTAAACTTGAAACTAAAATTTCAACATCTCCATCTCTTTCAAATAAGGAATTTTCAATCTCTCCAATTCTAGCGAAAATATTATAAGCAAATGGGAAAACTAATAGAATCTCTTGTAGGGCGAAAATGGCCTTATCATAATGACCAATCTCATAATAAGTTTCTGATAATTCATACCATACTTCTGTATCTAGGGGACTGATATTAACATAACCTGTTAAGGCCTTGATATATTCTTGTATGTTTTTAGACTTCTTACTCAATGATATTCTTTTCTTTAAACAAACCAATTCATTTGAGTTTCTTTTACTTAGATAATCAATTGCACTTTGTACACCTGAAGTTGCTTCTAAATAAGTAGCTTTTATAACAGCTGCTCTTTGACTATCTTGATCACCAAATTTATCTATAATTCTATCAAGACACGTCTTAGCCTCATGATCTTTGTTTGATAGCAAAGATAAGTAGAATTGAAGCTCTAATAAATTATAATATTTAATTGAATCAATCGAATTAATGTTGGATCTTAGGAAATTGATAAGTAAAAGATACGTTGATGATATTTGTTCCGGTGTGAATTTGGTATATAACCCATGCTTATGAATGGCTAAAAGCTTCTCTTCAACAGACATCTTGGTTCAATGAGCACTAATCAATCAGATATCAACCTTTGTCTTCTCTTGTAACAATAACAATCGAATTCATCATTTCAATTAATTCTTCCATTTCTGAACATTTAATTAATTATACCCGAGTCGGAACTCCATGGGGCGAGTCATGTGACAATATCCTCGGAATATAGTCTTTTTTTTTTTCTTTAGTGTGTGAGGAAAAGTTTTCAAAATTTATTGAATTTAAAGATTTGAAATCGATTTGCCGTTGAAATTGAAAGAATCATTTTAATTTTAAACAGAAATAATTGTTTGTTGAATCAAGAATCTCCTCATTGAGAAAAATACAAACTTATCAAGTGTTTTTCCCATCAAAACTCATTTACCATACATATATAAAAATATTCATTGAAAGAACAGTCTTCGGAGTATTAGTTTTGATTATAATTCTTAAACAGTTCAAGCTATTTATCATTCAAAAGGAAAGAATCTTTATGAATTATTCTTTTGCCAAAATTTTTGAATCAAGATCAGTTCAAGCATCACCCATCAATTGCACTATATCATCAAATATATTGTGTAATATTCATATCATAAGGTACCGATCCTATCAATAAGTTTCCAATTAACAAAAAAAAAATAAAAAAATAAGCCAATATGTCATTCATTAATATTTGTCGTGACAACGCAGATCCATTCTATCGTTATAAGATGCCTCCTATCCAATCAAAGATTGAAGGTAGAGGTAATGGTATTAAAACAGCTGTTGTCAACACTGGTGAAGTTGCTCGTTCCTTGGGTAGACCACCATCTTATTTAATCAAATATTTTGGGTTCGAATTAGGTGCTCAAACTTCCATTAGTGAAAATACTGATCGTTATTTGGTCAATGGTGTTCATGATGCTCCAAAATTACAAGATTATTTGGATGGTTTCATTAGTAAATTCGTTTTATGTGGTTCTTGTAAAAATCCAGAAACTGACATCATTATTACAAAAGATGATGATTTAATTAGAGATTGTAAAGCTTGTGGTCAAAGAACAAGAATTGATCCACGTGCTAAATTAGCTACTTATATTTTGAAAAATCCACCTGAATCAGCTAAAGGTTCCGGTAAGAAGAAGAAGTCTGCTACAGCTTCTGCTAATGTTGTTGGTGGTGGTTTATCCATTACTGATATTGCCTCTGGTAATAAAAAAGCTGCACCAAAAGAAGATGATGGTGCAAACTCGGATGATGATGCCTTAACTAGAAAGATCAATGCTGAAGCTTCAGCCTTACCAAGTGCTGTTACAATTGCCGATGATGATTGGGCTGTTGATGTTTCTGAAGAAGCTGTTCGTAAAAGAGCTCAAGAATTAGAAGCATTAAACTTGGAAAATGGTGGTGATTCTGCCTTTGATGAATTTGGTGAATGGTTACTTGAATTTGGTGAGGATAAATCCAAATTACCAAGTGATGTTGAAATTTATAAAAAAGCTCTTGAATTAGAAATTAATGAAGATGTTAACACTGTTCAAGTCTTGGCTCAAGTTTTATTTGATAAAAATGTTGTCAAGGAAATCTCACAACATAAAGGTTTATTAACTAAAATCATCACTTCTAATAAACATGAAAAGGCCTTCTTGGGTGGTTTAGAAAGATTCTTAGGTTTAGATAACCCAGAATTATTACCACAAATTTCTAAAATTTTACTAGAAGTTTATGAAAATGATATTGTTAATGAAGAAACCATTAAAGAATGGGGTTCAAAAGTTTCAAAGAAATATGTTACCAAGGATATTTCTAAAACTGTTAAAAGAGCTGCAAAACCTTTCATCGAATGGTTAGATGCTGCTGAAGAAGAATCAAGTGATGAAGAAGAAAGTGATTAAAATGTTATCCACTTTCGCTAGCTCGTCTTTTATTTAGTTCTGATTGGAAATCTAGTATACATTATACTTCATATTAGTTTAATTATTGTAAAAAGGTTTGCTATAATGTTATCTATCGTATTGTTATCTGTTATTTTTGTCAGACATCACAGGTGTAGGTTTGTATGGTTTGATTAGACCAGTTGACAAATTCCGGTACTAGTTATTTCTTATTGGTCTCGCATTCATTGGGTACAGAACTACTAAATTATTTGCGATACATGCAATTGATAGGAAAATCAAATTAAAAAACAAATTTGTGAATGAAAATATGTAACCTTATAAAGATATAACGTTATTATAGTAGTTGATCATGAATATTCGTTAGCAGCTTTCTTTTGTTGTTTCTTTTGACTCTTCTTATTTGATTTGTTATGTTTCTTATTACCAGCAGTGCCATTTTGAAGTTTATGAAATGGAGTGGACATTTGACCTTTAACACCATTCATTTTGAAAAATTCACGATCCAAATCATCAGTGGCATTGAAAATTGCAGCTTGTTTACCACCGTACGTAGCGGTTGATGATTGTTTACCAGCTTCATCACCAGCAATATGCGAGGAGAACGATAATTTAGATAAATCTTCAGCTAAATTGAAATTTTTTATACCTTTAGAATTCACTGCAGATAAAATTTGTTCCTTTCTGTTCTCTGTTAAAGAATCAATAGTATATAGTTCTTTATTGAATTCTAATCTTTCTTCGTGTGTTACAGGTGAGTTATCCAAATTTGGAGGTGGATGAACATAAGGTAATTTACCATTAACATAATCTTTCAAAACATATCTGGCAGCTCTTGGTTCATCAGCACTACCAAAACCTTGAGTCATATAACCTCTAGCTCTAGCATATGCAGTTAACAATTCTTGAGAAGTTGGAATACCATTACCACCATCACTTTCAGATTTTGTTGGAATGGCAATACCATAAACAGCTTCAAGGAAATATTTTGGAATTCTTTGAGCAACAAGTTGAGAAGGACCGGTATATTCTCTCAATTGATCAATTGGTAAAACACCACAACAAACTAATTCACCATTGGTGTATGCAAAATTTGGGAAAACTAAACCAGGACAATCACATAACAAAACTTCATCTGATAAATGAATAGTTTGGAAATGTTTTGTTTTACCTGGAGTTGATGAGACTGAAACCTTCTTAGAACCAATTAAGGCATTGATTGTGGAAGATTTACCAACATTTGGATAACCAACTAACCCAATTTGTAGGATTGGACTGGTTCCGTTTTGTGGAATAGTTAAAGGTTCTGGTGCCTCTCTCATGAATAAAGATTCTAATTCTTCAATACCTAAGATTCTAGTAGCATCATCTAAATCTGGAACTTGTTCCACTAATTCAGGTTTATAATCAGGTTGTTCTTGTCTTTCTAATAATTGATTAGCTTCAAAAGCACTGAAAAAGGTAAAATTTATGTTATTTCTTTTAAAATAAGCAGCCCATGAACGTCTTTGCTTTGGAGTTAATAAATCAGCTTTATTCACCAACAACAAGTTTTTCTTTCTTGAATCAACTTCTGTAACATAATTTGCTAAATCAGGGGATCTAAACATTAATGGATTTCTAGCATCAACAATTTGAACAACTAAATCAGATCTTTCCACAACTCTCCATAATTGTCTCCAAACTTCAATATTTCTTTCAAATGGAGTTAACAATAAATCATTGTTTTCTTGTAATCTTGCTATACCTCTTCTCCAATCCAAAAATGCCTCTTTTTCTTGTCTATCTAAT
The DNA here is from genome assembly GCA_030571095.1 of Hansenula sp. yHMH451. NCBI lineage: Eukaryota > Fungi > Ascomycota > Saccharomycetes > Phaffomycetales > Wickerhamomycetaceae > Hansenula > Hansenula sp. yHMH451. The sequence goes on along the minus strand of JAJLXE010000014.1, from coordinate 181,331 downwards.
TGAAGTCTTGTCATTGATTCATCCCAACGTGGTCTTCTTGGAACTGTTAATTTGTTTTCATTAGCATGATGCAAATCGGAGATCTCTTTTTCTTGATCATTGGTTAACAAATATGGATTTTTAGATGGATCAACTTTTATTATAGTAACTTGATTGTTTTTATCAGCAGTGAAATCAGTATCTGCTAATTCCGCAGTGTTTAAAAATTCATCTAAAGCATTTTCTTGAGTAACCGATCTTAATTTAACCCAACTATCTTCATGCTTATCAGTGGTGAATCTCATCTCACCATCTGGCAAATACTCAACACGATTTTCTTTAGCTCTAACATTAGCAATAGTTCTACCCAACCCAATGGTATTCTTATTCTTATGATGCACTGGTTTTGGCCCTTTTGGGACTTTAAATTTCTTTGGTGGCTCGTGGAAACCCTAAAAAAATAAAAACTGTTAGTACTAACTCCACCTGTATTAATCCTCTCACAAAGTGAAACATACCATCTTATAATATAACTTTATCCCTTTGAAACAATATTCAAATCATCAAGATTGTTCTTAAGAACAATTAGAAATCATTTTGTCTCTTTATTTTTTTTCCAGATTCGCGGAAAAGAATTACATAAGCAGATGAGATGACCCGGCCGCTTTGGAGCTGTCTTCGCGAATGTGTTTTACAAGTTCGCCCCAGATTGTGTCAAAAAAGTGTTGAAAGTCTCTTGAGCGGAACAAAGGTTTGAAGTTTTGGTGTTATTAGTAGGAGGGATTTGGAAGGATCATTTTTGAATATGGTGACGTTTGCTCAGGTAGCCCCACTTGACTATCGTATGTGTTTAACGGTTTTGTTATATAATGGACTCAATTGACTAACGGGTTCATGGCTATTTTAGAGGTTGATGAGGAAAGTGCGTTTAATGATCTCTTTATACATGCTGAGTCTAAGATAGAATCGATTGACCGATTAGTCAACCAAGACGATGCTTCAGGGTTTACAGTTGTAGTGAAATTGACAGATGGCGATTCTAGTTTCTATCGTACGTTGGGAAGAAAAGATATTCAAGAGGCAAAACATGCAAAAAACAACCAAGAAGACTCAGAGTGGACTGCTTTGTTTATACAGTCCTTATTCAATGACTTACCATTGAAATATTTGGACTCCATAGAGCTTAGTGGGAGAGAGTTCAGGGAAGGTGATCGAAACAAATTGGAGTTGGAGTTAAAATCAAAGATTGGTCCATCCATTTATCAAACTTTAGGATCAATCAAGTTTGATCTTGTTGAGGATGAAGAGATTGATTATGCCAATCAATTGTTTGAATGGGCTAAGTTGATGAGTGACAGCAATAAGATACAAAGAAAACAAAAATTGAAAGAACAAGAAGAAAAACAAAGTTACATAGAAGAGGCTAAAAAATCAAAGATTTTTGCAGATGAGGTTGTAGAGCAGTCTAAAGTTAAAGAGAAATACACGTTAAGGGTGATGACAAAATTGCTCAACGAGAAAAAGAGCCATTATCAAAGACTTGCGAAAGGTGAAATACAGAATGATCCTGATGATTTCAATATAATTGCTATAAAGAATATCAAGGATGATCTTGTTAAAGAAGAAGAAGAAAAGGGCAAGCCAGGCAGAAGATACAAAAAGAATCCGAAAACTTCGAAGCCCGTGAAGAAGCTCAATATCAAAGTGAGACGTGGAAGAGAGAGGAATGAAAGAGCCGACGTGAAAGATGAGGATAGCGATGAATTCGTACCGGATTCACAGGAAGAGAGGGACGAGCAACAGGAGAAGTATGTCAAAGAAGAAGAAGAAGAAGAAGAGGGAGTGCCAGAAATAAAGAAGGAAGTGAAAGATGAAGATTCTCCAGGACTACCTTCAGCTAAAAGGGCCAAATCTGAGAAATCTATACGGTTTCAATTTCAGGATGAAAAGGATAAAGATGAGGGAGAGGAAGGTAAAGGTGGAGATACAGAGAACAGAATGGTGAATGACATGGATGAGGATACAGAAATTGATGATGCTACAGAGGATGAAGAAGAGCCAGATGCTGGTAAAGATGATGATGCCACAGAGGAGGATAATGGGACTGTTACGGATACAGATTCAGATAGCTAGGTCTTGAACGAAAAAAAACTATGAATATAACGTGTCAAATGAATGCATTTAGCGGGAAAGCCTCTATTATCACGCGTAGTGTCTTAATAAAACTCTATAAAATTGCCTTAAACAATGATTAATCACTATTCTAAATTTCCCCCTTGCAGTTTAAAGGCGGAGTGTAAAAATAGATCAACATTCTTGACTAAATTCTAAATTCCCGGTCAAGAACAACACTGGTTCCGTAGTAGAAACAGCCCTGTGAATGCATAGCCAATGCACCTATAGCCCATTCTGACTAGCTCCTCGACTAAAATCACCATTATCCAACTTCTTCCCCGGGCAAACACGCATTCTTCCTCGATTCCCAGCTTAAAACTCTGGACCCACCCAGGTACAAAAGATTCCAACCGCTGCGAGTGGCCGAACCGCATTTCCGGCTTTTTTTTTTGAAACGTTTCGAAATCGAAATAAAATTTGAGATTTTTAAGCTTGAAACTAACTGATTTTAAGCTGATTTAACAGAATCTTTAGATTTAATTTGCACTTTCAACTTCACTTCTTGCTGCCAGCACAAAGGAGCACGTCTCAACAACGCTTAACGTCTGCAACACGCTTCCGCTATCCATTTCTTTCGCTTCTCACCCCTCAAAATTCACCAGTTAAAAATCGGCTTTTTGTCTTGTCTTTTTACTCTACATAATAACGACAGCCTCTTTTACCAGGTATAATTTTTAGGTCTTATATTTTCACGTTCTGCTTAAATATTGAGACACCACTAGCCAAATTCCACAGCTTTATCTAACATTGATACCAATTAAAAATCACAATTATATTCATTTCATTTCGTCTTTCATTCATTTTCACCGTTTTTTTTTCCTAGATCTCACTCAGGCTATACCAAAAAAAAAAAATCTTTACGTCTCAACAATAATCCCACAAATTCATAATGCAATCGATACAATACACACCATACGACCTCCCATATACTCCCTTAGTCACTCAGCATCTTGTTGTCAACTCTCCTCACATCAACAACCAATTCTCAAGATTCCAACCTCAACAGGAATATCATCAATATGTCGATGATAATTTAGACTACGGGAACCCTAATGGGAATGTAATCGGCGGCGGGAATATGAACAATATTCAAGATTATGAGCAATACAACGCCAATGTCAACAACAACAACAACAATAACAACAATAACAACTTGAATGCTCAATATGGTGGTGCCTCTGGTTATTCTGATAACATTCAACTTTCTAATGCTCAAATGCAAGGAAATTTCAATGGTCCTATCGGAGCCTACAATGGTGGTCCAGGTCCAAATGGCTTATCAAACTCAGATCCAAATGATTTCTATATGGATGGTCAATTCAACAATTCCAATGGGAACTTACAATCTCAATTCAGCGGTGATTCAAATGGTCAAGGCGATTTCCATCATCATCAAAATCCATTAGGTTCTGCTGCTGCCTTATCAGGTCATCCTTTAACTAATGGTGCAGTAGATGTAGCACCAAGTAGAACTGTCTATTTGGGGAATGTCCCAGCTGATATCACTCCTAAGGAATTGTTGGATCATGTTAGAAGCGGGATCATTGAAAATGTGCGTTTGTTATCTGATAAAATGTGTGCATTCATTTCATTCCTAGATAAATCAAGTGCTCTTTTATTCCATTCCGATGCAATTTTGAAAAGGTTAACAATTAGAGATAACGACATCAAGATAGGTTGGGGTAAAAACGTACCATTGAGCTCTGTTGTCTTGAATTCAATTCAAAGAGATGGTGCTACAAGAAACGTTTATATTGGTAATTTACCTAAAAACATAACAGAAGATCAATTGATAAATGACTTAGCTGAGTACGGTCAAATCGATACAGTCAAGATATTGAATGAAAAAGGTGTTGCTTTTGTTCATTTTTGTTCTATTTTAAGTGCAATCAAAGTTGTTACCAATTTAAGTGTTAAAAATGAATTTTATTCTGATAAGAAAATCTTTTATGGTAAGGATAGATGTGCATTTATCACCAAGACTCAACAACATAATGCCGCTCAATATTTGGGTTTGGCTCCAGGGATGGAACATTTAGTTACAAATGCTGATAGAGAGTTCATCTCCTCCACTCTGTTACAACAATCTGCCGCTGCTGCTGCCATTGCAACTACTGCAGGTGGTGCTAATAACCTCGGTAATAGAACCGTTTATTTAGGTAATTTACCAAAAGATATCAAAATTGAAGAAATTTGTAACGTTGTTAGAGGTGGTTTATTACAAAACGTCAAATATTTACAAGATCGTCATGTTTGCTTCATCACATTCATTGATCCTATTGCTGCTGCTCAATTCTTCGCCATGTCCCAATTACATGGATTAACAATTCACAACAAGAGAATCAAGATTGGGTGGGGTAAACATTCAGGTCCATTGTCCAATGCATTAACATTAGCCGTTAGTTCTGGTGCCTCTAGAAATATCTATATTGGTAATATTGATGTTAATAATCCAAAATTTTCCAAGGAACATTTAAGAGAAAGATTTCTTGAATTTGGAGAAATTGAACAAATTAATTATCTATTGGAGAAAAATTGTGTCTTTATAAACTTTACGAATATTTCTCATGCTATCTTAGCAATTGATAAAATTAAAATTGACCAAGATTTTAAAGAGTTGAAAATAAATTTCGGGAAGGATAGATGTGGTAATATCCCTCGTCAATTTGTTAACCAAAAATAATCCATTTCAATTGTTCAACTTTTCTTTTATCAATTTTATACCCATAAATCTTTTAATTATACTTCCACTGACGTATCAAGCATTTTTAAGTCATATATACATACATTTTTTGTTTTAAGCACACATGATCTTGTTCAATCGTTTTTATTTCACCAATTTACTTCCAGTTCAAATGACGCTGTTAACTATGCTAGTGTCTCACTCAATATTATGATGATTTGTTTATTATATAAGCTGTTAATTATAATTAATAAATAGTGATGTAGTCTACCCATAAGGAAGATTTTCTAATCTATAGTGTACGTTTTCGGTATATATATAGCCTACGAGTTTGCAATAACAACTACTATAGGATTCAATTATGGTAATATATATAGCACATAAGTTATATAGCATTATTGGCGGAAATTATTATGGTCATTAAATAATCAAATCGTTAGAGATCAAATAGGATAAGAAATGTGTGAATGTTCATGCATACTTTTCAAGAAAGTCTCCTCATCTATCACTTCAATATCACCATCGGAACTATCATCGTCATCAGATCCACTTGAACTTGGATCTGCAAACCCTGTGTCATCTTTCGAGCTGGCATTAGTTTTGGTGGGTTGTATGACTTGTTGGGCTTGAACCTGCTTGGGTTCCTCTTGAGTAGCTCTAGGGGTAGAGATTATTGGAGAAGGCTTTGTTTCAAATGCTTGAACCTTTTCGTTTTCTGGATTAGGTATTTGTACAGAATTTTGCTGAGATTGATCAGATTCAGAGTTCTGCTTTTTAAGTGGTGGAGCCGAACATTCACCTGAACCTTGCTTATTTGATACATTTTTAGAGAAGGTAATAGCTTTCTCAAAAGAATTCAAATGTTTGGAAAATTCATTCAAGACTCTTGATGTTTGCGGATTTGTCAATTTGGGCGAGTCTGGTTCAACGTTACTCTTCTGGTCACCTAGTATTGGTTTGAGGAATTTGTCTAAATAATTCGGCCTTGCACTTATGGAAGTCGCTGGTTTTGTTGAAGGTTGGTTTGGAACCTCTATTTCTTTAACCTTGGTATCATTAGCTGAAAGTTGTGCCGGTGGAAAACTCTGTTTTTGGCTGTGACTTGTTGGCATTAGCAGCTCGGACCTCTGAAATCTAGGATTCCGTCCATTGGTCAAAACATTACCTTGGTGATTAGAAGGAGTGACTGTAGTTGTGGAAGAAGTTTTATTGGTCATAGTTGGGAGTTTTGGTGTCTCCTTGGTAGAAGATCTCCTTTTATTTAGCAGAGCAGATGGCCTTGCAGGTCGTGACGCGGTAGTTGGATAATCTAAGTTGTTCTTGACTTTTTCCACTTGACTATTTGGTATTCCTGCATCTGGTACACTTGTACCTGATCTAGACGCTGCTTTTATATTTGATACCGCTGGTGACCCATAGTTATTCATATTTGAAGATCTATGTCTTCTCCGTGGATCAACAACCATTTGTACAGAAGCGTTTTCGCTTGCAGAATGCCTAGTGGAGCCATTTTTTCCATTAGGCCACTGTACTTTATTATTTATATCAGCAGAAGCTGGATTGGCGTTTATGACCGGTGCATTAGGGGTGTCTGTTATATTAGCAACAGTGGGCGAATTGTTGACCTGAGGAATTATAGGAATACTTCCAAGCAGTTTTTGCAAAACTGGAGAGCTTCGATCTATGTTTCCTGATAAAGGTCCCTCAGGAGTTAGATTTTTAGGAATACTGAGATCATCTTTGGAAAGCTCGACCTGGTCTGGAGTTTTGCTTGAAGGACTTTTCCCTACAGTTTTGTTAAGCAATGTCTTTTTCGATGACGATGTAGAGGAAACTGAATCAGGTATTAGCCCTTTGCTATCACTGATTACTGCTGAAACACTGACCTCGTTTCCAGTTTCAGCTTCTGAATCAGAAATATTCAGCTTCTGAATATGACCATTTTTCTGCCACACTGCGGAACGCTTGTTTACTGGAGCCTGAGTTCTTTCCTCTTCCTCTTCAGAATCTGAGACCTTTGTGATAGTGCGTCGATGTTGCTGTTGATGTTCTACTCCTGGAATAGACTTGTTATTATGCATGCTCATCTTTTTAGATAGCAGCTCTTGGAACTTGACAGAGGACTCTTGGTCATCCTTCATAGAGCCATAAACAGCAGCATCTTCATCATCGTCAGCGTCTTCATCTGAAAGGTCAACATAAACCGCTTTTTTCACCTCGGGTCTGTTTGGGTATATTTTTCGTCTTTCCTGCCCAGTGCCTTGTGCTGTTTCAGACCTTCTTTTTTCATTACAATTACCATCACCAACTCTATTAGATGACAAGCTGCTGGCCTTTGGAAAATCCTTTTTAATGATTTTAATACCAGATTTTCTTGGCTTGGATCCTGTAGATCTTTTAGAAACTTTTGGTTCAGTTTCCTCTCTTCCCTTCTGCAGAGCTAAATGATTATCATGCGTTTTCTCAGTATCCCTTGCAAGTTCTTCCTTCCGGGCTGATTTCGCAGCACTTCTTAGCCCTCTCTTATGAGGGATGGACGTTGTGGATGCCATATCCGGCACAGCTATGAAGGAATTCTTTGAAGGTGAATTGGATGTCCGAGGAGGAGGTGTAGTAGCTAAACTTTTGAAGGACACATCAGTAGAAGTTGATTCCTTTGCCTTAGTCGACGACTTTTTTCTCCCCTTATTTTGCTCATCCTTTGGTAACTGAGTGTCGTCCAATAGCTTATCATTATCATCACTAGTACTCAAAACTAAGTCGTCATCATCATCAACCAAGAAATCACTTTCAGAGACATATTCATCAGAGGCTAGGTCAACATACTCCCATCTTTGAGTTTTTCGTACAAGTCGTTTACGAGCAATACCTTTCTTATGTTCAACTTTGTACTTCATCCTTTTATGTCTTCTTCGTTGCTTGCCGCCCTCACTCGGCTCATAATTATGATCGGATGTTGACGACGACATCGAGTCGGATCCAGATTCCAGATCACTTAGATCATATTTCCTTATTCTTCCTCTCGTTCTCACTATTTCATCTTCATCTTCAGTATGATTATCTCCACGTTCTGGTTTCAATCCGGCCTCGCTAGATTCATCAGAGTCAGAATTCGAAATTTCGAACTCGCCATCTTCTTGCGACTCTTCATCATCATCATTAACTGATGCATCAATTGAAGAGCCCCTATCTTCATCCGCTTCGTCTCGCCCACCGTCATTATCAATCGAAATTTTTCCCGCTTGAATTTTAGCATCACTTGGACCAGTCTGTGGAGCACTTGAGGTGTTTACAGCAAGGGATGTGTCATCGTCTGTGACTATTGGATGGGTATCTTGAGATGGGTTGAGTATCCGATTTCTGACTGAAGGCTGAATGATTCTTGAGGATCGCCTCTGTTGATTACCGAAGTGATATATTGGTTTCTTTGGGGATGTAGCGCTCATCTCTGGAGTCTGTAGCTTTTTATTTCCAGGTGGATCATTGATATCATTACCAGATAATTTGTTAACCTCATTGCGCTCTGGTGTTGCTGGGGCAGTAGGTTTGGTGTCTTGTGATACTCTTCCACTTGAATTTGAATGTGCCTTTAGAGGCGAAGTTATGTCAACCTGGGGAAACGATTTGTTGGGACTCTCATATACTTGATGTTCAATTCCGTCGTTTTCTTGTACATACACGTTACGTTTTGATAGTGATCGCCCTTGGTTATATCTCAATGCGCTATCATCTGTCTCAATATCAGAGAGGTCTGAATCAGGATTTACAAACAATGGCTTATTTGCAAGTGATGCTCCGGATGACTGCTCTTTTTTGTTAAGTGACTTATTTATCAGGAAAGAATTCGAGATTTGAGGTACTGATAATGCTGATGATTGTTGGGGCGAGTTTGAAACATGTGCTATTGATTGTTGACTCTTCCTTATGATTGGATGTGTTGTATAGGGTCCTGGAAATGCCACTGACGTTGAGCTTTGGGCTAGTGAAGTGTCATGCGTCTTTGGTTGTGGTCTCTTGTATTTGTTTAGAATAAGTGACTTCAGATCAACCAGCCGTATAGAATCCGAGTTTCGTATTGTAGGAAAATCATCGAGATTTTCCAGGGTCTGTACATATTTGGGCCTCCTATTCCCCTGTTGATCAAGCTCATATCGTATTTTGTGGTTTGAACTCATTTGTATTCAATATCGAGCGTGTCATGTACTGTACAGCTGCGTTCTTATGCTGATTTTGTGAAAAGGTTACCAATCTCTGAGTCCAGCTCAAACAATGCAACTAAAAGTAGCCAGTTTAGAGAGCACTGATAGCTATATATCAGCGGTAACCCAAGGTAAACGGCAAGCAAGTCCTGAGAACACACCCAGCAATTTCCTTTAAATTTTCAGATTTGTTTGTGACTTTTAAATTTGTAAACAGATGGTTAAAAAAAAAAAATATCAACCATCTCAGATTACATAAGCGCTGACAGTGAATGTATAACAAAGGAACTTTTTTAAGGATGTTTTAACATGATTTTATTGTTCAAAAAGCTGGAAAAGTGTTCAAATCTTCTAAACTAATTAGATCGAGCCTCATAGTTAACACTTGATTGGGTACTTCTTCTTTACCTACAAAGAGTCATCGGAAACTGTGTACTATAGAACTAAGATCATGGCAGGGTATACAATTATCACTTTCCCTTCGGATTCTAGCAATCAAGATGTCAAAATAGCTGGGAACTTCACAAACTGGTTACAAGAACCTTTAAAATTTAATAGTTCGAATAAAAGATTCGAATATAAAGTGGATAAGCACATTGATGGTGCCTCTAGCGGAAAATACAGCTTCAAATTCATTATCAATGGTGGCTGGATTGCTGATCAGAACTATTCTTCAGGTAAGTGCAACCATGGTTATGATGGATCATAAAAGGGATGGCCATATATCAAATTTTCGCTCAAATTCAATTGAATACTAACGCATTGAACTCTAGAACTCGATCCTTCTGGGAATGAAAACAATGTGATCCTTTATGACTACACCAACGATAAAAGTGCATCAAGTGAACACATTTCAAAAATCAAGGATCAAGTATCACACGATAACGAGTTGGAACCGCATACACCTGATCCAAGTCCATATAATCTCTCGGCTGCGACTACTAATGCTGGCACAACTTCAACATCATCTCCTAGCAAACATATAACCGAACCTGAGGCGACAACTTCCACAGAAGCTGCTGCTGTCGCTGCTGGGGCTGCCACTATTTCCGGTACCACTATTCTTCCTGTTCTCGGTACCCCGAAAACAGAAGAGCCTTCAACAACCACTTTACAAAACGACGAATCAACTACTGCCTCGAAACAAGTCCCGAAAACAAAACTGGCAGATGAGGTTCCTGTGAATGGCAGTTCTGAGTTCATCGCTTTAACTGAACCAACAAAAGCAGAAAAGCCAATTCCATCAACTTCCAAAAGGTCATCAATCCCGGGTCCTGAACCTATCAAAAGACCAGTACCACCAACCAAAACAGAAGAATCATCAAACAAACCTTCCACTTTGGACCCAAAGGTCATCGGTGATGAGCCTTCAAAACCAGAACCTGTATCAAGACCAACACCACCGGAAACAACCCAAGCACCTTCAAAATTATTTCCAGCTTCATCATCTGCATTGGCTGAGAAGGATTCTTCAGTCGAGCAGAACAATAAAGATTCAAAAGTCACTGAGACTGTTTCTTCTCATCCACAAACAAAAGCAGGCTCAAATGGAACTCAAGGTATCGATCCTTCAGGTCAGACCTCCTCTGTTTTTGAGCACGAAGACGCAAGCGCAAGACAAAATAATCAACTGACACATGGTCCCCAATCTCAATCACCTTCAAGTGGACAAAATTTACCAGAGTATAGTATTGGATTCTTTGCAACTATCTTGCACGTGATTACCCAATTCTTCAGACGTTGGTTTGGAGAATAGTCAATATGGCGACATCTGTATAGCCATTTATGTTCTGTTATAATTTTTGGCACTTCAATTCCAGGTTGTGACTTCCTTTCCCTTTTTGTTGCCTTTATAAAGCTTTTTATGCCTTTGTAAACATATGGCAGACAACTCTACATTTTTTATCTTTGATTTCCTCTTTTTTAATCTCAAGTTCTCTTCTGATTGTCCCCACCATTTTTTTACTTCAATTCTTTATTCAATAACTTGTACAACATCATTCCAGTTGCTAATATAATACGCTTGTCTACCAGTTATGCTATTCGTAGATCTGAATCTTTGTGTCGGAATAAGATTTTTATTTTACATCATTCGGCCGGAAATTCAAAACAGGACCGGTTTTGGGGAGAATGTACAATATGATAAAGTCAAAAGATTTAGAAGGATGTATTTGGCATAGGAAAGTGCTCGCTTAATTAACCTATAGGGTGCTATAATAACTACTTGTGTCAACATTGACTCAGGCAAGTCTCAGTGCAAGTATGTTGTTCTTTTTAGTGTACCACATGAGAAATAGAGAGCTTGGAGCTTGGAACCTCTTTGTCTCTTGTCCGAAAGCACCAGATCATAAAGAACAATAGAATCATTTGCAACTTCTCTATTAGATAGAAACAATGTCCGGTAATTTGACGTAGTACCTCTTCTATTCATATAACATAGAATTTCAGGGGACTTTTAGTATGTCAACTCTCATTTGTCAATTAAATCTAGCTTTCACCTGATCGCTGAAACACATATTCAACGGAAGATTGGGAGTCCTACCAGCAATGGAACCTGCTATTACGGGACATTTTTGAGAGTGCTGCACATCAAATAAGTACTGATTTATTTTTAGTGACCTTGAGCCAGACTATACTAATAAAGTGCTTTCCTGGAGAAGAATGATGCCTGATTATTGAGTTTCTTACTTGTTGTTGTCTCTAGGCCTTGCCATGGGACGATTGTGTCAAACTAAACGCGATTTTTCCAAGTGCCAAAAATTGAGAAAAATCAGTTTGTGTTCTCCAAACTTCAGAGGCCGGTTCAATTTTACAAACTATCTATATGAACTCAATTGTGCTACCAATCCTAATTTCACCATAATAACCACTTGAAGAGTGCTGTTGCTATTGCTGCTGCTACTTACAAAGCGATGCCCTCTGAGAATAACAAGAAAAGAGAACACGAAAGTGATGCATCCACAGAATTCATATATGAAGGTCCACCAAACAAGAGAAGGGGCCGCCCAATAGTTCCATATACTCGACTCACTGAATTGCCGTTCGAAGTGATTCAATTGATATTTGATTATGCTGGTAGACTAGACTACTGGGTTTTTCGAATCTTCAGAACATTGCCATATGTACAAAAGGTTTTGGACCGTCAATGCTTGATATTGGTTCAAAGGTCAAAAGTGGCTAAAATGTTTAGAATTCCAAGGGAGCTAAGACCCAATGACCATTCCTTCAGAACCTTCAATGAGTTTCACAAAAACATCAAGAAGCACTATGGTTCCTCGAAAATAAAACGAAGACATGTCTTTATTGAATTTGAGGTGTTTGATTATAACGCCAGTGATACAGTGGAAAATATCGTGAACTTCCTAAATCAGGAAGACATCCAGTTCTCTTTATTTTTGAAATATTCTAACAAATTGAATGAATTCTGTAATTTATTCAGCTTTGCATTCAGATCAAGACTACTCTCTGATGATATAGTTCATGCAGACTCACAGGTTATTTTAGATGGTGGGTTTGCAAAATATTTCAAGCGTCAACATTTCATGGGAACAGATTTTCAAAAGCTAAAGAAATGCAAGTTTTTAGAATACCCCGAAGAGCTACAATTGACAAGTGGTGCAAGAGATAATAATAAAACTAATCTTCAGAGTGGCTGGGCAGACCCATCAAATGTTGTATACAAGCAATCCATCACAAACTTGAAGACCCTTAGAATGGAATTCCTACCCGAAGTATTTGACTCCTTTCACCCCTCAATATTGTATCAATTACGAACATTGAGCATTAAGAGATGCGTTAAGGAGAGAAGGAAATTGACATTTTTGAATATGAATCTTCCAAACTTGGAGTACTTGGAAATTGAGTCTTGTCGTTTGAGTAAATTCAATAATAACAATTTACCAGCCTTGAAAACATTGCGAATTACAGATGCCACGAAGCAAATAATTGAAGGTAGAACTCAAGACCGCTTGAATCCACTCAAATATAAACTTAACTTCAAGAACAACAAATTACCATGCCTCGAGACATTCGGAATATCAACCATTCACCTCGATCAGCTTTATCAGAACACATTTGGTTCGCGGCTACGCTTCTTTGATCTCCATATTGGTCATTTAGAAGACTGTGGATCATTAGGTGATCTTCCATATTTAATTTCTATATCTGAAACTTTGATGCTTTATGACCTCTATAAACAAGGTGAAAACTTTTTACCCAGACTTTTCTGCTCTATTGATAAATTCATTTTCACAAAGAAGCTAGCAATCAATGATTGTTATACCAATGACTTCCACTATTTAAGCAGCAGGCCATTTCCAAACCTTGAGGTGTTGATATTCCATAATTTGGATGTCACAAGTATATCGAAGTTGCCCAGATTTCAAATGCCATCCTTGAAAGTTTTCGATATAAGACCACTAGGAGTACAAACTGTTAACATAACAGGGATGAACTCCCTTGAGTTTTTGATATATTCATCTGAGGGAAAAAGCACTCCTAGCTTGATGAGGCCCTGGCTGTCCACATCTTTTACACGTGAGATATCTGTTATCGATTTCAAGAAGATTCCCTCAAAGTCCAAAACAAGTATTATTGATGTGAGATATCACAGTGCCAAAACATATCCTGAGCGTCCCCTTCTATTTGAACAGTACAACATCAGGTCATTGGTCAGTCCGCAGTACCTTACCTGATGAATCTTTAAAATCCAGGATCATTCACTCATCAGTTCGTATATATAGGATAGACTTCCTTTTGATAATACAACAACCTTGCAACTCTATTAACCGCAGTATCTTGTGAACACCTCTGAGTCTATAGTACCTCATTTGCGTCACAATACTAATCGAACAATGGCATGCTAGTAAGCTTCGATCTGTGATCAATCAGTCGTTGACGTTACATATTATTGGAGGTCGGGGATCAAACCGGCCGGAGATATCAGTGTACCACGTACTCCAAAATCCAAGGTTCTAATAACGTCAATGGTCAGATCTTTATGAGTTGGTTCAGCTCACTATTTAAGAGTTATAATTATTGATAGAAAAAAAAACGACCTGTCAAGATAGAAGAGAAAGCTCTTGTCAATAAGCCACAGCAGAGAGTCAAGAGAAAAAAAAAATCTGCCTCCTGCCAGAATTGAACTAGCGACCTTTGCATATCTCACAATTTTAGTTACAAGTGCAACGCTCTACCACTAAGCTAAGGGGGCAAAAGTAATAGCGAATTTTGTCGCTGAAACTTCCTGTCATAGTCGACAATATATGGTACGCCCACGAATAGTGTTGCACCAACCAGTACTTTATCTAGATTTTGATAGTAGTATAGGGACTGTACCAGATTTAGTAATCTGTACGACTGCATTTTGCTCATGTATTTAACAATATATGTGTGTCCTCGGCATCATTTTGATCCAAGAGGATTCGATATATAATATATGGGTGGGTGGATACATGAATATCGAAGAACTCCCAATATGTACGTTAGAAACAAGATCTGTGATATTTAGGACTCAGGCCAGATCGATCATGATTATCATTATTATATATATTAATATCATTATATGGCTAGCCAACATAAAAATTCTGCCCGCTCAAAGACTTATCTATAGACAAATTATATACAATTAATGGTAATGTATATGATTTTTTTGAATTCAGTATATATTCGAAGGGAAATACCGATCTAATCAAGGTTCATAACACCCTGGGGTCCTCAACAGATTGTGATGGAGCTTCTATTCCAAGGTAAAGCCCCTCTCAGATTCCGATATGTATTTCAGTCTGATGCATCCAATCAGTTTTTTATTATGCCCATATCGATCCCTAATTTGTTCCACGGTATATAGGGTTTTTTCAAGCCGTGTAATCAATAGCTGTATCTAAGGAATTCCTCCCGGTCAATTCTTATCAGCGGGAAACCCAGAAATGGCGGATCTGGTAATTAAACCAAGGTTGCATGACATTGGTTGAAAATTTGGAGTCTGTAGGGACTAGAAGAAACCAACTGGCTAGTGCATACTTATCAATGTAGTGACTAATATTCACCTACAATAGACATATTAAATTGGGAATTTTGCATCCATTACTGGAAAACGTCACACGATTCGTTCAGATCCAATGGCATATATCATAACAATATTAATAAATTCGATATTCAATCAATTTAATGAAATATATAACTGAAATTTCCAAAAAAACGGAACTAGAATTAGAAGGCCCAATAGCTCTGCACGATCGTTCAAGTGTATATGCAGGTGACTTGCCCGAAATGGGCTCTATAGATAAGGGACCGCGAACAAGAAACTTGATTGGTGATTCCCTTCACTATTCCACTACTGAGAACTAAGAAGCTGCAGAGGACTTTCTATCTGTCTAATGACCCATTCCATCTATTCCAGATTAGGACTCAATCTCTTCTCATTTAGGTAAAAGCTCCGACTCCAAAAATTATTTAGCTAGTGGTTGAAACTAAAATTCCTGTTCATCGTCTATTGGTAGATAGGTTCTCGAGACCCGAGATATCTTTTGACATCATCCATCAAGTAACTGTTATAAGTATGCTTCAATGTCCTTGGATTATGAGTTCAATTCAAAAAGATCACATTAATCTAGCACAGACTGTTCGAGATGCAACTCTTCCAGAAAATTGCATTGGCGCTAGCTGCCAGTGTTGCAGTTGATGCCATCTCTCCAAGACAAGCCAAGGCTAAATTTCAAGATCAAATACTTGCAAAGAGAAACCCATCATTATTTGCTAAAAGAGATACATCATGCTCACCATCTACACCACAATCCGCAACTGCTCCAAAGACAAATATCTGGGCTGATCTAGATGAGTCTGAAACCAAGGTTGTTTTCGACCTTTTGACATCGACATATAACTTAACTGCTGTTGAAAATGCCACGGCCTATGACAACTATCTAATGTGGGTTGAAACTTTACGTCCCAATAAGACTGCTGCTGTTGAATACTTGGATAACAATGGTCCGATTCCAGATAGATATGCCCGTGCTTCAATCTTCTTGGGTAATGACCAGTATGTCAGTGGTGAATACCCAGACGGATACTGGCAAGAGTTACAAATTGGTCCTTTAGGTGTCAACGGTACCACTCCTGCAATTTCTGAATTGGATTGGTCGTACTCTAAGTCAAAAGTTCCTTACGCTGTTGGTTATAAAGATGATTTGAAATGGACTGGTGCCACAGAATTATACACCAAAGAATTCTTATCAGAAGATTTATTGCCATTATTGATGGATTTAGTTGGGGAGGATATCCAATGGTTTGGTCAAGATAATGCTACTGTCGACTGTTGGGGAACCGATCCATTACAATATGATAACACCACTGGAAGAACAACTAACTGGGCAACCATTTTCATCAACTATCAAGATTCAGAGGATATCACCCCATCCGGTGTTTTCTTAAACATTGATATCACAGGGAGAAACTCTTCTGAATGGTTTGTTGCACAATGGGTTTATAATAATGTTGCTTATAACTCTAGTGAAGCTTTCATAAAAGCTTGGGAATCTCCAGACTTTGTAAAACTTCCAAAAATCGATACTTCCAAATTAAACAGTACTGAAGGATTTGTTTATATTGGGCAAACTGGTGAGGCTAGAGACCTAGATGAAAAATTAGCCCCAATCACAGTTGAGACTCAAGGGAGAAGATGGAAATATAGTGAAGAAGAAAGATATTTCACTTGGATGGATTGGGAATTTTATGTCGCGTGGTCAAGAGATGTTGGTGTCACACTTTATGATGTCAAATTCAAAGGTGAAAGAATTGCCTTTGAAATTGGTTTGCAAGAAGCTATTGCTGAATACTCTGGGGACGATCCATTCCAGGCTCACACTACTTACTTTGATAGATCGTATGGGTTCGGTAATGAGGCTTATGGGTTGGTCCCAGGTTTTGACTGTCCATATAACGCTGAAATGTTCAATGTTACTTGGCACTCAGAAGGAGAAAACAACTATCATAATAACTCTTATTGTGCTTTTGAATTTGTCGAGGACTACGCATTAGCAAGACATACGGCCAGCGAATACACAGGTGTCACCAAGAATCCTACTTTTAATTTGAGATCTATCACCACCATTGGTAACTATGATTATAACTTTTTATATAAGTTTTACTTAGATGGTACTTTTGAGGTTTCTGTGAGAGCCGCTGGTTTTATCCAAGGTGCTTATTACAACCCAGAAACTGGTTCACCTTTCGGTTACAGAGTTAATGAAGTCCTTTCAGGTTCTTTCCACGATCATGTCTTGAACTTTAAGGCTGATTTCGATATTGCAGGCTCATCAAATAGGGTTTCCAACACTGCTTTGAAAGCAGCTAATGTTACATATCCATGGGATCCTGAAACCGTTTACTCTACTAAAATGAAAGAAAGAGCTGTCATTGAAGATGAAACTTACTTGAACTGGGCTGATGCAGGCGGTGTTTTGCTGATCGAATCAGCAGAGCAAAACAATACTTGGGGTAATCCAAGAGCATACAGAGCTGTCTATGGCGGTGGTGATGCTAGAAGAATTGCTCAAAACACAAGAACTATTGGTGAAAATGCCGAATGGGCTAACCACGATTTGACTTTTACCAAGCAAAAAGATACTGAAGCTTCGTCATCGCATGTATTCAATGCCCATGATAGATATGACCCAATTGTTAACTTTGGAAAGTACGTTGATGGTGAAAGTATTGATGGTGAAGACTTGGTCTTATGGTTCAACTTAGCTTTGCATCATTTACCAAACACACAAGATCTTCCAAATACTATCTTCAGTACTGCAGAATCTGGCATTACATTCACTCCATTCAACTACTTTGATAGAGAACAGTCTAGAGACACTTTACAACAAGTCTATTATGAATACGAATCTGGTGAATGGGACTTCAATGGTATTGAAATTAATCCACAATGCGACTTGGAAATCAAAGTCCTTGACTTTTCATCAATCAACTACGATGGTATTGAAGTGAGTAAAGATACAACTGATATTCCATCTCCTTGATCACAATATCATTAGCTTAATTTTAAAACTTTTCACATTCTTTGCGTTTCTTTTGATTCGTTATTTCGAGACATCGAGGCAATTCTTTCGCTCTCGTTACGTTAAATATTATACCCCATTATTTCTAAATTCCAAAATAGATAGAATACATCATTGCCAGATACGTAGCTGCACACGGTGTTTCGAAGTCCTCAAAACTAAATCTCGGATTTCGGCCTGAATTTACAGTGAGCTATGCGTCCCGGAAATAACTTCTGATCGGGGACCCTTTAATTTTGATAAGAAGTAAGATTACGAACTAATCAATTTAGCTTAACTTCCCCAAATGGCTAACGACGACAAATGAAGGTTAAGATGTGCTGATCTTCGATGTGCCGAAAGATGAAAGCATTCGGGTGGCGCTTGAGCTTTGGAACCCTTGAAGAGTCCATATCAGTATTGAGGGATAAATGATGAAAACATCCAAATGATTACCAAAGACCCAATAGCTTTTCTATTTTGGTGAGTCGTTATGAGGCTTATACACCCTGTTGGAACACAGAAACACAGAGCTTACCAAATATAGACTACGTTTCAAGGGATACTTAATTAAATCTAGACAATCAATAGCAAACACTAGGATCACAGAGACTTCCTGATACCAGATTGAGCCTGAAAAATCTAATATAATTGAGTTCATTCGGCCACTAGACTCTCGAAGTGTCTACAATGTAATTCAGGACAATAGGGGTCCATCGTGTATAAGTCACTGAAACAATATGGAACTGAAATATTGGAGGAGATAAGAAATCTCCATGTGAGAGCCCTTGGGATACGATACCGGGTGCACAGTTTATTAACAGTAAATTGTTCACTCATTATACCCAATTGGGACTCATTTTTTCTTCCTTGGTTAAATTACATGCATTGATATCTTGGTAAATCATGTATCACTGTTGTTAGAAAGAATCATTTTGATATTGGTATTTACCTATAAAGTCTCATTGTGACCCACATCTTTTCGAAATTTCAAATCATCAACCTTCTCCCATCAATCAAGTTTTCAAGATGCATCTGTTTCAAAAGATAGTTTTCTATTTGATTACTATTATTTCTGTTTCTGCCGCAGTTTCACCAAGGCAGGTAAATGCACAATATCAAGAAAGGGTTTTAGCGAAAGTGAACCCTTCATTATTCACTAAAAGATTAGAAAGCACTTGTTCTGCTTCAATTCCACAACCTGCAACTGCTCCAAAAACAAATATTTGGGCTGACTTGAATGAGTCCGAGACAAAGATAGTTTATGACATCCTGGTTTCTGCTTATGGTCTAACGCCTTTGGAAAATGCTACTGCATATGACAATTACTTGATGTGGATTGAAACTTTGCGTCCAAATAAGACGGAATCCCTCGCTTATTTGGACTATGATGGCCCAATTCCTGAGAAATATGCCCGTGCAACCATATTCTTGGGCACTGAAGAGTATACAAGCGAAGAATATCCAAATGGTTACTGGCAAGAGCTTCAAGTTGGTCCATTGGGAATTGAAGGCACCACCCCTGCTATTGCTGAGCTAGAATGGTTATACTCTAAATCCAAAATTGCTTACGAAGTTGGTTACAAAGATACCATAAGATCAGCTGGATTAACTAAGCTTTATCAAAGGGAGTTTTTATCTGATGATTTATTACCACTACTTGTTGATTTGGTCGGTGAAGAAATCAAGTGGATCGGGAAAAGTAATGCTTCAGTTTCCTGCTTAACTACCGCTCCTATTCAATACGATAATACTACAGGAAGAATTACTGACTGGGCATCAATTGCTTTAAACTATCAAGGGTCCGTGGATATTACCCAAGCTGGGGTTTTCTTGAACATTGACCTCACTGGGAGGAACTCATCTGAATTTTTTATCGACAAGTGGGTCTACAACAATGTCTTGTATGAATCTACCGAAGCATTCATTGAAGCTTGGAAATCCCCGGATTTTGTTAAATTGCCGAATATTGATAGCTCAAACTTGGACACTGAAGATGCTTTTGTTTACATTGGTCAAAGAGGCGAGTCTAGAGAATTTGACGAAAAGATTGCTCCAATAACTGTTGAGCCTCAAGGTAGAAGATGGAAACACAGCGAAGAGGAAAGATATTTCACTTGGATGGACTGGGAATTCTATGTCGCTTGGTCAAGGGACATTGGAGTTACCTTATATGATCTGAAATTCAAAGGTGAAAGAATCGCTTTCGAATTGGGGCTACAAGAGGCAATTGCTGAATATGCCGGTGATGATCCTTTCCAAGCTTACACAACATATTTTGATAGATCTTATGGATTTGGTAATGAGGCTTTTGGCCTGGTTCCAGGATTTGACTGCCCATATAATGCAGAGATGTTCAATGTTTCATGGCACTCAATGGGTGAAAATAATTACCAAAACAACTCATACTGTGCCTTCGAGTTTTCCGAGGATTATCCAATCGCTAGACATACTGCTGGGAAATATCTTGGTGTCACTAAAAACCCAACTTTCAACTTAAGATCAATCACCACCATTGGTAATTATGATTACAACTTTTTATACAAATTTTACTTAGATGGAACATTTGAGGTTTCTGTTAGAGCTGCTGGTTTTATTCATGGTGCTTATTACAATCCGGAAACAGGTGCACCATTTGGTTACAAATTACATGACCATCTCTCTGGCTCATTCCATGACCATGTTTTGAACTTCAAAGTTGATTTTGATATCGCAGGTACTTCTAACAGAGTTTCAAACACTGCCTTAAAATCTACTACAGCAACATTTCCATGGGAGCCTGAATCCGTCTATGAAACGAAGATCAAAGAAAGAGCTGTTATTGAAGAGGAAACATTTCTCAACTGGGAGGATGCTGGTGGTGTCTTGTTGATTGAATCTGCAGAACAGAACAATACTTGGGGGAACCCAAGGGCATATAGAGCCGTTTATGGTGGTACTGATGCTAGAAGAATTTCTAAGAACACCAGAACTATTGACCAAAATGCCGAATGGTCCAAATATGATATGACGTTCACAAAGCACAAAGATACCGAGCTTGCTTCTTCACATGTGTTCAATGCCAACGATTTACATGACCCACTTGTAAATATTGGCCGTTATGTTGATGGTGAAAGCATTGACGGTGAAGATTTAGTTTTGTGGTTTAATTTAGCTCTGCACCATCTGCCAAACACTCAGGATATTCCAAATACCATTTTCAGTACTGCAGAATCTGGTATGATATTTACCCCATACAATTACTTTGATAGGGAACAATCAAGAGACACTTTACAACAAGTCTACTATGAATATGAGACTGGTGACTGGGATTTCAATGGTGTCGAAGTCAATCCACAATGTGAATTGGAGCTATTTGGTCATTTAGACTTTTCCAAGGTTAATTATGACGGCTTAGATACTAGTAAAGATTCAACCGATATTCCATCGCCATGATCATGGATTATATTTGCAACTCTTCGATCCGAACTTCAAATGATATGAGACTTTTATTTCGCTCTCAATATCCAGATTTAGACAAATTTATATACCCTATTAGAACCAAAACAATAAATAGCATACGCTAACGGCATTTTTGGATGTAAATCGTTACTTTCTCGGTATATTGTAAGAACTAATACAATGTTGCTTACAATGCTCAGACCGCGAATGGACTCCTCTTCGGAAATAATAACAGATTGGGACCCTTTGGGTTCTTGGATTATTAAGTACAAGATAAGAACAAGCTATTGTTTTATTGTTATCCATAGAAAAACGGGTCCATAATTCCAATGCGGATACTCGATGATGAGAATTCAATTTCTTTTCTCGATAATCAGCGAGTCACGACTCATGCTCGATAGCTTAATCTAATTAATTAACAGCCAATAGCTGCTCAATCCTTAATAGACCCAACTCCAAAAATGGTACACTTTTTTAGTTGACGTCTCCTTGTGCACTTAGAGGTTCCCTATGGCAATGATTCATTGCCTAATGGTATAGCTAATGGAGGTTTTTGAACAATACGCCTAACGATAATATGGTGTTCCTTATTGGCGAAGAATTTTTCAAACGATCAACACTTTATATGAGCCTTGTTTTAGTCTGAGTGGTGAGCTAATATCCAAAAACACGACAGTAACAACTTGGGGAGTAATAGAAATTGAAACGATCTCACTAAATTACCTATCACTAAAAGATAAGCTGCTGTTTCAAAGCTTGAAAAGATATCTGCTATACACACCTGTTAAGTTAAGGTAAATTCACTGATTATGCCTAAATGGGATATGTGACTTTCTGCTTTTGGCTATATGTGATACTTTCAGGGCCCTATAAATTTGGCCATTTTGATACAGCAGATTAGTACTTGGACCATTATGACGATTAAGGGTATATATATTGAACTGGGGTGCCATTTTATACCTGTGGTGTGTGGTTGGAGCTGTCAATCTCCAGGGTTTATGAAAATGCAGTTACTTACGCTGGCACTTATTGTTCCCTTCGCACTTGGTGCATTATCCTCAAGGGATGCTAGTATTTCTAAATATGAAGACAGGATTCTCGCCAAAAGAAATCCATCACTGTTTGCTAAACGAGATTCTGCTTGCTCTCCTTCTACACCTGTGTCTGCCACTGCGCCAAAGACAAATATTTGGGCCGATCTAGATGAATCTGAAACCCAAATTGTTTATGATCTCTTGAAGACCACTTATAATTTGACAGCTTTCGAAAATGCCACCGCTTACGATAATTACCTCATGTGGATTGAAAAATTGCGTCCTAATAAAACTGATGCTGTTAATTACTTAGATGAAGATGGTTCAGCTCCTCAGGTATTTGCTCGTGCTTCAATTTTCCTGGGCAATGATCAATATGTTAGTGAAGAATATCCGGATGGTTACTGGCAAGAGCTGCAAGTTGGACCGCTAAATATCGATGGTATCACACCAGCCATTTCTGAGCTGGATTGGTTGTACACAAAAGCTAAGGTGCCATATGCTGTTGGCTACAAAGACCCAATTAGATCCAGAGGTATTTCCAAACTTTACGCAAAGGAAATTTTGAGAGAAGACATTCAGCCTGTTCTGATTGATCTAGTTGGTGAAGAGGTTCAGTGGTACGGTCAAGAAAATTCAACAGTTATTTGTTGGGGTACTG
The DNA here is from genome assembly GCA_030571095.1 of Hansenula sp. yHMH451. NCBI lineage: Eukaryota > Fungi > Ascomycota > Saccharomycetes > Phaffomycetales > Wickerhamomycetaceae > Hansenula > Hansenula sp. yHMH451. The sequence goes on along the minus strand of JAJLXE010000014.1, from coordinate 158,115 downwards.
CGCCTTTGCAGTATGATAATACCACGGGAAGAACCACAAACTGGGCCTCGATGTTCTTTGATTATCATGATGGAGGTGATATTTTGGCGGTGGGTGTCTACTTGAATATTGATTTAACAGGCAGAAACTCGGATGAATATTTCTTGAAACACTGGGTCTATAACAACGTTCTCTACAACTCTACCGATGAATTTATCCAGGCTTGGAAATCTCCAGACTTTGTGAAACTTCCAAAAATTGATACTTCCAAGTTGAGCACATCTGATACATTTGTTTATGCTGGCAAATCAGGCGCTGCTAGAGAATTAGATGAAAAATTAGCACCGGTATATGTTGAGCCACAAGGTAGAAGATGGAAATATAGTGAGGAAGAAAGATATTTCACTTGGATGGATTGGGAATTTTATGTCGCTTGGTCAAGAGATGTTGGTATTACCCTTTATGACGTTAAATTCAAAGGGGAAAGAATTGCCTTCGAGATCGGTTTACAAGAAGCAGTGGCTGAATATGCTGGTGATGATCCCTTCCAGGCACATACAGCATTCTTTGATAGATCATACGGGTTTGGTAACGAAGCCTACGGACTGATTCCAGGGTTTGACTGTCCATATAACGCTGAAATGTTCAATGTCACTTGGCATTCAATGGGTAATAACAACTATCATAATAATTCTTATTGTGCTTTTGAATTTGTTGAAGATTACCCATTCGCAAGACATACAGCTAGCGAATATTCATCAGTGACTAAGAATCCAACTTTCAACTTGAGATCTGTTACCACCATCGGCAATTATGATTATAACTTCCTATATAAATTCTATTTGGATGGAACGTTTGAAGTATCGGTCAGAGCTGCGGGTTATATACAAGGTGCTTATTACAATCCGGAGACAGGTGATCCATTTGGCTACAGAATTAATGAAGTACTATCAGGGTCCTTCCATGATCATGTTTTGAATTTTAAAGTTGATTTTGACATTGCTGGTAGTGCTAACAGAGTTACCAATACAGCTCTCAAGTCTGCTAATATGACATACCCATGGGACCCACAAGCAGTGTATTCAACAAAGATTAAAGAAAGGGCAATTGTTGGCGATGAAACTTATTTGAATTGGGCAGATGTTGGTGGTGTTTTACTGATTGAATCTGCGGAACAGAATAATTCCTGGGGTAATCCAAGGGCATATAGAGCCATCTATGGAGGTAGTGATGCTAGAAGAATTGCTGAAAACACCAAAAATATTGGGGATAATGCGCCTTGGGCGGCATATGATATGACCTTCACCAAACAAAAAGATACTGAGACATCATCTTCTCATGTGTTCAATGCTAATGACTTGTATGATCCAATTGTTAATTTGGGCCATTATGTAGATGCTGAAAGTATTGATGCGGAAGATTTAGTGCTTTGGTTCAACTTAGCTTTGCATCACTTGCCAAATACTCAAGATGTTCCAAACACAATCTATAGCACTGCCGAATCTGGTATCACCTTCACACCTTTCAATTATTTCAACACTGAACAATCAAGAGACACTTTACAGCAGATGTATTACACATATGAAGAAGGGCAGTGGGATTTCAACGGTGTCAATGTTAATCCACAATGTGATTTGGATATTTCCAGTCCATTAGACTTCTCCAAAATCAACTATGATGGTATGACCATCAGCAAAGATACTACAGATATTTCTTCACCATGATTAACATGTTGAAATGTTTTCTCTTTTCTTTATTCTCTATTCTCCTTTCCGTATCGTTATGACGCGAGACATTCTATTCGATCTCTACGTCAATTGGACTCATATACTCTTAGACGCCGATTCCAAAATATATTGATTTCACTATATCCAATGTAGTAATGACTAACCAGTAGTGATTGGCTAATAGTGAAAAATGCTTTTCATGCCATACTTTCCATGTATAACTTCGAGTGCAAGAACCGGGGAAACAACCAAGAAACCGTAATGCCCAAAAAAGCGTCAAAAACCATCAGCTTATGAGCTTTGATGCACCAAGGAAGCACCCCCATCGACTGACGAATAGAACAGGAGTATCCCACTCTTCTGGCACCTGATCGGCAGTCACAAACCCACCTCCAGCAGCCAGCTAACACAAGTGGTTCAGCCTCACCTCCAGGACACCGGCACTCTCGAGAATTGACAAACTGAATTTTTTCCGGCCTTTCAAAGTTCAAAGTGAGTCAAAGTTTGACTTTCCCATTGTGCCATTGAAATATCCAATTGTCCATATTTCAAGAAAATTATTAGCAAAGTCGTATATATACTCACGATTTCTCGTTGATCAATAGCAGCTACAAGCAGAGGGTGTTGTCAGAATGAGATCAAGAATGTCTACTACGATGCTGTCTAAATCTATAGCAAGATCAGCTCTAGAGCTGTCCAATCTCAGATATACTGGAATAATATCTAGTGCACAGATACCAAAAACTTCAAGCGCAAGAGCTCCAGGTTGCTCGCCTTCCATCAGCTACAGATACTTCTCATGCTCAACTTCTTTAAGGATCACAGAACCTATAATACAACCAAGCAAATTTGTTGAAATCAGACCTTTATCGCAACTTCGACCAAGAACACATCCAGAATACATCAAAGCTCACAACTCAAAACTCGAGAACTTGGTATGGCGAAATCCACTACAGAACATCCTTATAGTGAAAAAGCCATGGGCCAAACATGTCAGAGAAAGCATGGTAAAGTTCATCACGTTCCTTCATGATCATTATCCAGAAATCAACGTCATGGTTGCTAAAGATGTCGCAGACGAGATATCGCAAGACTTCAAGGACTATCCTAAGCAGACGAGTGCCTCTCCACATGTCTTATACACAGGCGAGATGGATAAAATCATACCGAAAACTGATTTACTTGTTACCCTAGGTGGTGATGGAACTATCTTGAGAGGTGTTTCGTTGTTTTCTAACGGGAGAGTTCCACCAGTGTTATCATTCTCTTTGGGTACTTTAGGATTCTTATTACCTTTTGATTTCAATCATTTTGAACAGGCATTCAAAGAAGTTTATACTTCTACTGCCAAGGTCATCCATAGAACAAGATTAGAATGCCATGTTGTCAGAAGAAATCCAAACCCAGAAGGGCAAGATATGATCCACGCAATGAACGATATTGTGCTACATCGTGGTGATACTCCAAACTTGACTACGCTAGATATATACATAGATGGTGAGTTCTTAACAAGAACTACTGCTGATGGTGTTTGTTTGAGTACTCCAACTGGATCTACTGCTTATTCGTTGAGTTCCGGTGGTAGTATTGTCAGTCCGCTAGTTCCAGCTATAATGATTACACCAATTTGCCCAAGATCGTTGTCCTTCAGACCATTGATAGTCCCATTATCTTCACACATCAAGATCAAGATAGCAAGTAGACAGAACGGTGAGAATGATGTTAGATTTTCCATAGATGGTGTTCCACAAGATTTTTTGAAAGTTGATGATGAAATTCACGTTGTGAATGAGATTGGCACAATTTTCATAGATAATGTCAAGATCCCAGGTCCAACAGGTGGTCAAAAGGAAATTATAAATAAGAAACAGATAGAAACAGGTGTATACTGTGTTGCCAAGAGCGAGAATGACTGGGTAGGAGGAATTAATGAGTTACTTGGTTTCAACTCAAGCTTCAAGAATCAGGCAAAAGTTAAGAATTAATTTAAAATTTAATGTTGTACGAAAGTTTTTTATATGGAGCTCTTATATATTGATGTAGAAGAAAAAAAACTATATAATAGAATCAGCGAACTGATTCATTGGTATGTCTTGCCAATCATTGCACTACTCCCCATTCGGGTTCACGAAGGAGGTCCCTTAGAACTAAACAAAGTTAGTTCGAATGGAATACTGCACCCAAGATCAACAAATTTTAGTCTCCAGTCCAAGCAAATAGAAAATCTACAACAAATACCTAGCGCTCGTCATGGGCCCGGAACGTCAACCCACAAGTGGAATTGAGTTCAACCTCAAGGAGATGCTTTAATAGTTGTGAATGGCTGTGAAATTTGCGTTAAAGAAGAGAAAAAGGTACTTTAATGGAAAGTTCTTTGTATGGGAAAATTTTGTTTTTATATGAGAAAATCAACGCCGGGTTACATATGTGCTGCGTGTATCGTTAATGGATATTTGTTAGGTCTTTAAAACAAAAATATGACAATTTGGCATCTTTCTTCGAAATAGAGATCAGTATTACTAGCGAAGCTGCTTTCCAAATCAAGTTATCATGAGTTTGATCAGTGACTTTGATGCTCAATTGATGGCTCTTGATGAAAAAGTAGAGCAGATCATAGACCCAGAGGTGTTAAAATCGCAAGTTAGCGGATCAAAGTCGTTGAATTATAGTGACATTTCTAAGTTACAACAACGAGATTATGAAATATCTCAAGAATTAGAACAATTGAGAGAATTATGGGTTGTTTCTACACTATTTAAAGAGGTTGAAGTGAACCTCGAGCTATTTGAGTTCGAAAATGTGTTTTATTCTTTAAACAATTTCACCAAGAAGATCAAGTCGACAGCTTTTGATTCAAACCTCATTATCTTGGGGAAATTGCAAAATGAACATGATAGATATTATGAATTCACTGTCTCCAAGATCATTGAGTCTTGGGAAAAATTGGTCGTGGTGGAAACTGACTCAATAACATTCAATTCTGAGGTTGAGATCAATGGGAACTCTGTTCTTTTCGAGCAAGTAACAGATGTGATCAAATCAAATAATTTAAACTCAAGAGTACCAAACGATAACATAGCACATCTTATTGATCAGCACCTTCTCACTGCACTAGTGAACAGTAAGAAATTAGAGTTGAATAACAACAAAATCATGATTCTTGACGTTGCACCAAGTATAGAAGACCAAATCGAGTCGGTTAGCAATCTAGCCAATTTCATCAATCTTTTTGAACAGGAAGGCCAACAAATTATCAAATACATCTCCTCACGACTTTTCGAGTGGTTGAAGGAGGTCATATCGAATAATATCGATGATATATATTCTAACGAGTCATTACAAGGTCAATTTTTGCAATTGGGCCAATTCTTATCATCTAGATCTTTCAAAAGACATGATTTGGAGAATTGGATTCAAAATGAATTGAACGAAATAGCTTTGGAGAATTATGTTGATTCACATATCGAGCAGGTCAGATCACTTGTTCAAACACTTGGTAAGGCAGACTTCAATGATTTGGTCACAAGACAATATAAGGAAGACTCACCAAGCCCACAACAATCTGAATACAAGCCGGAGTCTACTGAACCCAAACCGATTGAAAAGAAACCGTCCACTCATCCAGATGAAGAGGATGGATGGGGATGGAACGATGATAATATCGAGTTTGATGATGACCCAGTTCAGGAAAAAGGTAAAGAAATTGAAACAAAACAAGACGAAGATGATTGGGACTGGAATGATGATGAAGAAGAGGAAGTATCTAAGCCAAAACCGAAAAGTAAATTAGTTTCTAAGCTGGCGAAAAAATCACAAACACATAGTAACGAATCTTCAAGACAATCCACTCCTGGGCCAACAGCAACATTTCAAACTACCAAAATACCCGATCAGGTACATTTAATCATTGAATCATATTTGTCAACTAAAACGAAACTACCAAAACAATATCATGATCTGCATTTTTCAAAATTGAACTACATAATTACTGCATTTTATATCCTTGTTTCTCAAAAATTCCAAAAACACTCCAAGGCTACATCACATTTATTATTGTACAATGATTTAACCTATTTATCCCAATTGGTTTTCATTCCAAGTCTTGTCGAGCTGAGAGAAAAATATTTATCAACATTCATCAAGTCATTCAATGATGACATTCATAAGCATTTCGCCCAGTTGAATGGATTAGATCCCGGAATCTCAGCTTCTAAAACTTTTGAAATTGTTGATGATATCCAACTGATAATAAACATGAATTTAAGAAGCTTACAAATATTACCATTGAAAAAAACAAATGATATTGTGATCAAAATTGTGAATGATTTATATCATAATATTATTAATGCTATCTTTGAAAAATCGGATATAGGAGAGGACGAAAGTGAATATTTGAATTTGATTATCAAAAAATTCCTAGATTTGAAGTTGAATCCATTGAGTGTTGATTATAGTAAAATTCCTAATCATTCTAAATTGGAACATATTGGATTTATTGTGCGTTCACATATGAAGGACATTATGGATAATTTTTATAACGCCGAGTTTTGGGATTTGTCTACAATAGAATTGATTTCATTAGTTGATAAATTATTCGCTGATAGCGATTTGAAACGAAGAAGTATTGAAGATATAAGAGAAATTAGGGAAGCTGAATAGCGCACATATGATCTTTACAGTTTAGGAACCAATATTTTATTTGCATGCATAAAAATCGTTAACAATTTAAACGTAAAATCTAATGACCACATCTATAATATTACATCTAACGACGAATCGTATCTATAACACAATTCTTCAACTGTCCTAAACTAAGATTGAACCGTTACCTATATCTGCCTTGTCTTCACTAACATGAGTAGTAATTTCTCCATTGATTTTCTTATGTTCAATGCAATCAATTATTTCCACAGTTTGATTCTTTTCATTGTATCTATTGATAGTTTCAATCACTGGTTTGAAAACTTTTTCTTCGACATCTTCGGCCCATAAAACATCCATATGCTCATATGTATCAATTCCAATAGCCTCCACTTCTTTACAACTGGTCAATGCCTTTCTCGTTGGGTCTATATCAATTAACATATCGCTTTTCCCGTAGATGAGATAAATCGGAGTGGAGATGGTCTGCACTGGGAATGGTGCAACTCTGTGAACTTTTAAATTTGTTGAAGTTATCTTGGTCAAAGGTGAAACTAAACCTTCATCATACATTTGAAATCTTTTGTTGTTGATGATTTGGAACCAATGAACAACTGATTTAACACTTGATGGTGAAAATAAATGGGGATATCCAATTGCCTTTTGGTTAAAAGTTATATTAGAGCTGGTCCATCCAAACAATAGTTTTAAAGATTTATCGACCACTTGTCTGTAATACCAACTGCCCAACATTTTTTGCCAAAATACAACTGATGGTAATATGGCTCTTCTACCAAAGATCGAAAACACTAAAGATGGAGCAGCGTCAACAAATAATCTTGCAATTGGATGATTCAAGCCCTTTGGAATCATAGCGGGACTTAGACCAATAAAAACTTTGATCTTTTTATTCAATTTGGGATTCAATGATAATGCACCAAAAGCTTGAGCAGAACCTTGACTGAATCCAACGTATGTCAACTGCAGATTACTTGTTGTTGATAATATGTAATCAATTGTATCAGGGATATCATATAAGGCAAATTCATCCAATGAGTAATCCCAAAACTTTTCAGAAGCTGAAGATAGGCTCAAGTGCTTTCTTGAATACTTATTTCCCCTATTATTACCAATCCAAACATCATAACCCTTCTCTAATAACAAATATGGTAGACATTTAGTAGGAGTTTCACCGAGAACAAACAACTCACTATTCGTTAACAATCCATGATGGAAATAGACAACTGGTCTTCCCTCTTTATGGATATCGCTGTTCTTACCCAATATTCTATGGACAGCTAATAAATACCCATCTCTAGTCTGCACGACATGCTCGTGTACTTTATAACCATGTGCATGACATATATCAACAATGTCCACAGCTCCCAATATCTCATCTGTTACAGGAATATTCTGAGCTAACCTGTCAATCGAATCATCATCTGAAGAGGTGGGCTCTTCACCAACATTGTCTGGCTCTTTTCGTGCCACGTTAGATAAGAGCACGTATGAATCGATGAAAAGGTGGTATAATTGAAAAGGCAAGTACAACGCCTTCGTCAGCAATAGGAACCAGATGCGCAGTACCGTTTGATATACCTCAGGCATGATGAAACTTCCTTCACAACAAGAACCAATCGATGAAGATTCAAGTTTGCATTTTCTTCAAATTATCACATTTGAGCTTCTTTTTGTGCCTTTTTATCACATTTGGGGCACATGATTTGTGATGCTGCCCTTACCGGAAGGAAAGTGTATAAGCAACTCATAAATTTCATCGATATCGAACTAATTTCAAGATTTTTTCAGCCTTCAGGGCAATGTTTGAGAATTTACTTAATATATTTCTTATTTATTGCTACGTCATTTCCATAAGTATGAATAAGCGATTCCACGTTGATCTTATCAGAGATTTGATTGTTTATTTGTATATATAGATCACAGCTCTGAATCGTTGAATAAATATCATTATAATAAATACATGGTTTAATAAATAGATCAGATCAATGAGATCGCGATTAGAATATGCCTAGCCATTTCTTTCTTGGACTTGATTCAACTTTCCCCTTGGAGACTTGTTCTTCAGCAATATCAAGTGCTCTCATCAAACGTTCTTCGCGATCTTGCAAAATCCTTTGAGCCTCCATGAGATGTCTGTCACTTGGTTTCTCCATTAAATATTCACTCTCTTTTGTTTCTTCGTCTTTATGAATGTTTGGTTCCCCCTCAGCAATGACAGAAATAGGTCTTTGTGTAAACCCTCTTTGCTTAGGCTCCAAATCTTCGTATTCTTGTTCAGTAAGTCCACCATACAAATAATGTTTTAAACGTAGTCTTGCTCTATAGAAATCACTGAAAACGTTATCATAACCATCATTCCATCTGAACAGAAACACAGCGTAGAATCCAATTCCAATTGCTAGGGTAGTCCCCATGATTGTACTACCTCTGTTGAATCTTGAATAGTTATCGACTCTCCTCAATACTTTGTACTGACCAGGGTATAGCTGGCTCTTGGGTCTTGGGGTGTATTGCAACTTCTGCATCGTATCTTTCATATGCTGATATTGAGAGGCATCCTTAGGAATCGAGCCATAGCTCGACTTCTTCCCGGGCGTTTTGAACTCACTTGGATAACCTTGTGGAGGTCTTTGTTCTCTTGGATCGTAAGGGTTGTAATTGGTTCCTTCACGAGGTTTCACCCATCCTGGGGCATTTGGTCGCCTTTCCAATGGTTTCTCGTCCACCATCTTTTAAAAATATAACACCAATATCTACTATTCTCTTTGAAAAGGCTTGCTTATGATTCGAAAATAATGGATCTCGAGCTCCTTCAAATGATCTTTCCCCAGTGAGTTCGAGAAAATGGAGGGAAATTCGCGACGATTTCGCTTCAAAATCAAAATTGAAATTAACAACTTTACGTTTCTCTTCAAATCAACAAGAAATAATAACGACAATTTCGATCAGGAAAAGCTCAATTGATTGAACTGGTGCTAATATCATTCTGAAGATGGGGGTGCTGTCGATCTTGTCCTTCTTCTCGCTTCCTGTGCTTGACACCAGGCTCAATGCCCCAAATGATCTGAAAAAGAAGCAAAGTGTTATTAATAGGGCTACAACTTCAAGATGGAATACACTAGAATTCAAGTTTTACCTGGTTACTTTTGCCATTGTTGTTCCATTACTTTATAAGACTGCTATGGATGCTTCTAATGAAACTAATCCAAACTTCCCAAAATTCGAAAGATTGTTGAGTCAAGGTTGGATGTTTGGTAGGAAAGTTGATAATTCTGACGCTCAGTACAGATTCTTTAGAGACAATTTCTTCCTTTTAAGTGCATTAGGTGGTGCACATGCTTCCTTAAGAAAAGGTCTTACCTTCATCATACCCTCAATTCAAAGAACTCAATTTGATTTCGTTTTTGGGATCATCTTTCTAGTTGCAATCCATGGTGTTAATTCTATCAAAGTGCTACTCCATATTTCAATAATCTTCATTATTGCCCGCTTATCAAAGGGGAATAGCAAAGTAGCAACTGGTCTGTTATGGGTATATGGTGTTGGATCTTTATTCATCAATGATAAATATAGAACTTATCCCTTTGGTAACATTCTACCTTTCTTGAGTTTTATTGACACTGGTTTCAAAGGTATCGTTGCAAGATGGGATGTTTTCTACAATTTCACCCTATTAAAAGCATTAAGTTTCAATTTTGATTACATTAAGCGTCACCATGATATTAAAGTACGCATTGATAAGAAAGAATTAAGAGATGAAGAGAAAAAACCAGACTCGGTACCTTCCACTCCAGATGTTATTCAAAACTTTATCTTGGAAGAAAGAGATAGAATGAATGCTCCTCTAGAAATCAGTGAATACAGTTTCTTCAACTATTTTGCCTATATCACTTATGCCCCATTGTTTATTGCTGGTCCAATCGTCACATACAATGACTTCAGATGTCAAGTCCATAGTACCTTACCATCTATCAATGTTAAAAGAACATTTATTTATGGTTTGAGATTCTTATTTTGTGTTCTCGTCATGGAATTTTTATTACATTTCATGTATGTCGTTGCCGTATCGAAGACAGGTGCTTGGGAAGGTGATTCTCCCTTTCAAATTTCAATGATTGGGTTATTTAATTTGAATATCATCTGGTTGAAATTATTAATTCCATGGAGATTATTTAGATTATGGAGTTTAATTGATGGTATTGACCCACCTGAGAATATGATCCGTTGTATGGATAATAACTATAGTGCATTATCATTTTGGAAGGCATGGCATAGAAGTTACAACAAATGGGTTGTCAAATACATTTATATCCCGTTAGGAGGTGCTTCCAATAGAATTTTGGCTTCATTGGCTGTATTCTCATTTGTCGCTATATGGCACGATATTGAATTGAAATTGTTATTATGGGGCTGGTTAATCGTTTTATTCTTATTACCTGAATATTTCGCTTCAACCTATTTCAAACAATTTAATGACCAATGGTGGTATAGACATGTATGTGCCGTCGGTGGGGTTATCAACATTTGGTTAATGATGATTGCAAATCTTTATGGTTTCTGTTTAGGTCAAAAGGGAACACAGGCCTTATTGAATGAAATGTTTGGGACTTTCACTGGGTTTAGATTCTTTATTGTCGCAAACGCAAGTTTATTTATTGCTGTACAAGTCATGTTTGAACTACGTGAATCTGAGAAAAGAAGAGGTATCGATGTGAAATGTTGAATGTTTATTATATATGACGTGTATTCAATATCCTCACAAGTATGATATATGGTTAATGACATGCAAATTCTTTTGTATTGAAAATATCAATATGTTGTGACAACAATAGTAGTGAAAATATCAAAAATATCAATCAAACCTGGTAATCCCTTTATGCTATTTTGTATTCTAATGAATAAATCCATTCAGTGATCAATGAATCATCTATGCTCCTTCTTAAACTCACCAGGAGTTTGAAGCTTTTTCCCAAGAGCCCATAATCCCTTCTTTGCTTTCTTTGCCTTTTGCTCATGTTCTCTGAATAAATTTTCATCACCATCAAATTCTGCGCTTGATTTCCCTTCGTATACTATACCAACGCCACTTTTAATCATCTCAAGACTAACATTTCTACGACCGAAAAGGGTCCATATAGTTGCCTTCCCAACAACCCTACCATACTGATCAACAGATAATGGTTTAACACTAATTCTTTTCCCTAATATGAAGCTTCTCAACCACCCAAGGGCCTCGTCTGAATATGGCTGTGAAGGCTTGCCAAAATGCGATCTTTCAGGAGCATCAACACCACATAATCTAACATGCAATGTTTGGGTTCGTAGACCTTTCTGATTTGTTTTTGGTGGGAATCTTAACCAATACCAACCACCGAAAATGCCACCGGGGGTATGATAGAAATGGAAATTATCACCATCACCCACGCTTGTCACACGGCCTGATAATGTCTTTCTATAAAAATAAGAAGTTGGAATATCCGTGACTTTCTTAATAGCTCGTAGATACCTAGCATAAAATCTATAAGCTCCAAATGCTGAAGATGAGAGAAGAGCAGATACCATTATCACACGAGCATCTATCATAGGACTCTCATTTTTACTCATCTCAAGAGGTCCTGCAGCTTTGAACATTTGCGCTCTATAGTTAATATGCACTATAGAATAAAGCTAATATTCTACTATAGAGGGTTCAAACTATTGGAAAGAATGCAATCATATAAGCTCAACATTTGAAATCGGTTTGTTTACTTTTCGCAAAGATCGAAGAAAAAATGCTAATTACGTACATCGGTCCCGGGGAAAATTGGCAGAATTGGAGATTATTCTTCAAAGATACTCAATTAAACATTAGTTCGTCATTTATTTAGGTTGTATGCTATCCTTATTATTTCTATAGATCATTTGGCTTGGTTTTTCTCAAAGAGCTCCAAGTTCAATGCGGATAAAAAGCATGGAATATCGTTCTTCTCCTTGATCCAAAAATCTATCAAGTTTTCGCTGATTTGGAAAAACTCTTCATCATCATTGTTAAACTTGCTTGTTTTAAAGGTTTGTTTGACTGGGTCGATCAATAGACAGTTCTGATCATTTTGTGAGTACTTCGAAATCAATTTTATTTTATTTGAAGGCAAAAATTCCAACTTGAACCCTAGCAAAGAGTAAACTGCATCAATAAACTCTAGAGACTTTGCGCTGAAAATTTCACGTAATCTTTGAATTCGTTTGTTTAGGTCATGGATCTTACGCTCGAGACCTTGATTATCGAGCTGAGATCTATCATAGACCGATTTGGGTATTGTTTCTGTAAATGTTGAGTTTTGTAAAAGCTCGTTATTTTCCTTTGTTAAAGCATCAAGTAACTGCTTCTTAATAAATTGATCATTAGAATATGGGTTGTCTCTCAGTTGAAGGATTCTCACTTTCTTTTCCTTGATATCCTCTAAAGACTGTAGCTTCTTGAGTAATAGGGCATTTTCATTCAATAACTTTGATATCTTATTGTTCAATTGGAAATTCTCATCCTCCAATCTACTTACAGAATTTTGAAAATCTCTCGTTGTATCACCATCTAGGTCTTCATCCACGTCAGATCTTAGTCTTTTATTAGATGGTGCAGCTTTAGGTATTTGCTTTGTTAGATCATCAATCTTTGTTTTATATTCATCCACCAATCCCTCTAAGTTTTGAATATATTTATTTTTATCATTTTCATTCAAGGATAATTCTTGATCAAGGTTCTTTAGCTGTTCTCTGAGGAAATTTGACTCTTCAAAGGCAAGAGATTTTTGTTGTTCAATCTCATTGTTTAATTTTTCTAGATTATTATAGCTTTTGGACAATGTGTTAAAGTTTTTGGACAACGCTTCGTGTGTAATGAATAATTCATTGTAGCTGGTCTTCAACTTTTTGAAGTCAATTTCAATTTTATTGAAGTTATCTTGAAGTAACAGGTTTTCATCCTTCAGCAACTTATAGTTCTTGACAAATTCCTCAATTTTAATATCATCATCTTCATTTAAATAAACTTTCCATTTGACATTCTCTTGTTGAGAGTTCAATAATTGCAGATTCAATTCATTAATAGTATCGTTCAATTCGTCGATCTTACCTAATTTTTTGATAAGTGCGGCCTTCTCTTCTTTCAAAATTTCGGTATTTTGTTTATTCAAAGTAAGCTTCTTGATTTGCTCGGCCTGTGTCAAATTCTTCAGCTCCAACTCTTGGATATATGAAACTTGTTCAGATAGCTGCTTGTTCATGGTGCTCACAGACGCAATTTCATCTTGTGATGGGATTGTCAGTAGTTGGGAATTTAATTTTTCAATGGTGGTGGTTTGTTCGTTAAACTTCAGTTTCAATCGACTTATCAATTCATTTTTAGAATCAGCCTCAGCTGCTAGTTCTGCATTCTGAGCATTTAAATTTTGAAGTTCCAGTTCCTTACTTTGCTGTTCTTGTTCAAGTTGAGAGAACTTATATTTTGAATCTGCTTGTACTTCATCGTATTGTTTCTTGTATTTGAGGAGTTCATTCTTCAAATCCTTGATCTCTGCTTCATAATTGGTTCTTTCTTGACCAAAATTTTCAGTAACATGATTCAATTTCGAGCTCAATTCCTTATTCTGGTTGTATAAGAACATCTGGTCTGATGAAATATCATCATTCTTCACGTGTTGTTGGGATAACTCTTTGTTCAATTCATTGATCTTCTGCTCGGATTCTATCTTTTGCAACTCGATCTGATTCCTCAAGTCATTAACTATGTAATTCAACGAGTTAACTTCAGATTTCAGCTCATCAACTTTTGACTCTCCACCAACAACACTTCCAGGTCCGCTTTTCGAGTTAGCTGCGGAATTGAAACTTATTCTTCTGAATGGCGACCCATGCCTCGACTGAGCCCTCGAAGGCTTGTCAATAAACGGAGAGGAGTCCATTTTAGACCAATTACCAGTTCCCTGTTAGAGATTTTAGCTGTCAAAAGTTCCAAAAGAGTTGTCTTCTTTTTGTTTTGATTTTGTTTATTTTCAAATTCTCAAGGTTAAACTGTCATTTTCTGACGTGTCTCCCGGATTTTTGCTGCCTGGAAACTAATCACAATTTCGAATTTATGGCAAACGATCACTGTTGAAGAGCCATCGTAAGATACTGAAAATATAGCGTGAAACAAGTGAGAGATGTCCAAAGTGTGAGTTATCCGATATGTTCCAATTGATAAAGAGGAGGTTTACTAACTGGTTTGTTTGCCAAAAGTCCAAGAAGTTTCAGATTATTGGAAGAGTTGGAGAAAGGTGAAAAGGGTTCCGGTCCAGATTATTGTTCATACGGTTTAGTTGATTCAGGTGATAGCACCTTGACAAATTGGAATGGTACCATCTTGGGTCCTCCACATAGTAATCATGAGAATAGAATCTATACACTAAGCATCAAATGTGGTGCCAACTACCCAGAAGAAGCACCAATCGTTCATTTCATCTCTAAGATCAATCTACCATCTGTTGACCAAACCACAGGAGCTGTTGAACCTACAAGGTTCCCAATATTAGGAAACTGGAAAAGAAGTTTCACGATTGAACATGTTCTTGTTGAGCTAAGAAAAGATATGGCTAATGCTGCTAATAAGAAATTATCTCAGCCTCCAGAAGGTGCATCATATTAGGTATAACCCATGAAAGATTATACGTATTATAGGTTCCTTATATATACATATATATATATGCACACGATTAAATGGCACGGTTAAAGGTTACAAGTTATAGAAGAGAACTACTCATATCAAATTTGCTGTTGTAGCTGATTTCTAATTATTCTTTGTTTTATATATGTTACGCTTCTATAATATGGCTTGTATTGGATGATTATCATTTAGTGCTTCCCCAGTAACTGGGCCACTTCTGAAATGTTCATTTGGTTTGGTGAAGCAACAGCAGAAATGTCAAATTTTGCGAGACGTAATAAATCCTCTGAATTGACACCAAATTCTGAAACTTTTCTCAATAACAAAAAATCTCTAATCAATAACTTCACTTGATCGTCATTCTTATTTAATTTGTTGAAGAAATTTGGGTACTTGGTTATCAAAGCTTTCTCTTCATCCGATTCTATACCTAGTAAGATATCATAAAGAATCGACTCCACTTTTTGTGTATTTTGTGTATGGTATAGTTTGAACATTGCAATCGTATCGAAAATTTGATTATATTGAGCCGTATTCAGTATTTTCTTTTTATGAAGGTCTCTTATTATGTCTCTCTGTCTCAATGTTTTAATGAAAAGTTTTCTTGTAATGACTTTGAAGATCAAATCAACACTTATTGGTAATGATTCGACCTGGTAGTTTGCAAGCAATTCATTGAGTAACAAGACAGAGTTTAAGGGCGAAACATCTGTCAACGAATCCAAGTATATGAATAATATATCCAAATCTAATAGTAGCAGTGAAGTGTTGAAATTGTATATAACCGATGTAACTGATAATGACGTCTCACTCGAAGAATTAATGTCGATATATGATCTTATTTCGCTTAGGTTGGACAAGTTTTGGATATTAGTTTCTGGATGGTAGGGTATAATGTTTGATAGTCTAATGATATGATCAATAAATTGCGTGTTCTTAACGGCTATGCTCCCATTCTGTAAATATTTCAGAGCCTTGACGATGTTGAACCTATCCAAATAATATATTGAATTGATCAAATCGTATTGATTCTTACTGATTTTGCAATTTAGTGATTGATTTCCTAATTGGCTTAGGTCGTCATCAGAACTGTTCTTAATAAACCTTTCAGCCTCCTCTGATGAGAAATCCTTAAGAATGTAGTAAACAATAGAGTTATAATGAACTTCATCAATATTCGCCGACTTTAACTGCGTTAAAAAGTTGTCTAGTTTCTCGACATCTTCTGGGGGATAATATTGGTCAATGTTCAAGCTTGCCAATCCTGCGATATCAGAAATGTATCTATCCACTACCAGCTTCTGTCTGTCTTTCAACTTCTTATAAATCAGTTCATTTCTAATATATTTTAAAGCACCGTATAAACTCTGGTTGACATTCTCGAAGTAAAGATTCGGCTTGACTTCTGACTTCAAATCTTTCAGCTCTTTTGAGTACGGGAACGGCAAACGTTCGAAAATCCTTATCTCTCCGCTTGTCATTCTTCCAATGGCTAACTGTTTCCCTTGACCTCTGTAACAGACTTGAAACCTTTCGACTTTTGTGTTCACGCTAAGATCTATCGAGAAAACCGTTATACAAAAATTTCCAAAAGTAAACAAAGAAAAAAGTTATGCTGATTACATAATCCACATAGAGAATTTAGACCGATATTTCAAATACGCTTTGGACAGTTTTTCCTTTTAGTTAGATGATTGGATAAGCTAAGAAACTTATCAATGGAGGACTCTTCTCGTTGTAGTGCTAGCTGGGGCGATTCAGTGTTGACGAGGACTTTCTTGTGGCTCTGATACAGAGTCTCTGAAGTTACCTCATGTGGCTCTTCATAAGCGATCATTCTGACATATAAAAGTATCTTGAATTCACCCTTGAAAGTGGAAAAAACACAACACAAAGATCAAACTTACAACTAAGATAAGGTATCATATAACAAGCTCAATTTTATCTCCTATACAATGTCAGTCCCACAATACACTTTAAAATCAGGATACAAGATTCCAGCAATTGCAATTGGTGTATACTTGACCCCAGCTAACGAAGCCACAACTATTGTCCATAAAGCTCTCCAAGTTGGATATAGACATATTGATTCAGCTAGAATATACAAAAATGAAAAAGAGAGTATTGATGGTATTGCTAAGTGGATCAAAGAAGACCCGGAACACAACAAGAGAGAAGATGTTTATTTCACCACAAAGATTTTCAATGATGATCAAGGTTATGAGGAAGCAAAAGCTGCAATTGAGGACAGTTTGGCCAATATCAAAGAAATTTCTTCCTATATTGATCTGGTGTTGATTCATTCCCCAAAAACAAGTAAAGACAAGAGAATCGGTACTTGGAAGGCTTTGCAAGAATACGCTAAAGCTGGTAAAATTCACACTATTGGTGTGTCCAATTTTGGTACTAGACATATTGACGAAATTTATGCTTGGGAAGGGTTAGAAATTGAACCAGCAGTCAATCAAGTTGAACTCCATCCATGGTTAGTTAGAGAGAATTTAGTCAAGTACTCAAAAGAGAAGAACATTGTGTTAGAAGCCTATGCTCCATTAGTTAGAGGTCAAAAATTTGACGATCCTAAATTAAACGAATTGGCAAAGAAATATGGTAAAACTGCAGCTCAAATCTTGATTAGATGGTCATTACAGCAAGGTTTTGTCACATTACCAAAAACTGCAAATTTGGATAGATTAGCACCAAATTTTGATGTGCTCAATTTTGAATTGAAACAAGAAGATGTTGATTATTTAAGTGAACCGGAAAGTCATTATATTTCAAGCTTACTCTCGAAAGACGATCCAACAGAGTTTGAAGGTTAAGCGGTGCAGCTTCATTCCTAATATGTAGCGTGTGGTAGTTCATACTGCTTAATGTACACAATTGATCATAATTTTTATGTACATGCTTTATATATAAATCTATTTGAATTTTTCATCACTCGGCAAGGCATTATCCAATGTTCTCAATGCGACTTGGTACAGCAACAACATAATACTACTTTGAATACTTGTCCAAACAAATCTTGGACCAACACCACTGAATAATCCCACAAAGCCTTCTGTTTTATAAACTATCGATAAACCTTTCAATATTGATGAAGTGTTCAATATAGCAGGTTGAGCTGTAGAGGGTATCGTGTAATTCTTAGTGTTTATTGTTGTGGGCGATTTGACCTTGGTATTTGTAGAATGTGAAGTTGCTTGCTGGGGCTGCTGATTTTGTTGTATATGTGAATGAGCAGAAGGAGGAGGCAATTGAGAAGGATTCTGGGTTTGGATTCTCGTTTTGATCACGTCTAAAGGCGTTGTTAGAGTACCCGCTAGCCCACCAGCTGCTGCGCCAGTAAGAAGTTCCATGTCTATACTCAAATCATCTCTCTTGTGGTTTAAATCTTTATAGGTAAATGCTAAATCTCTAAATTTTTCATAAAATGCAAATTGTAACGCTGAAAATGGTAAATCTCTGCACAGCGTAGCCTTATAACCAAAAAATAATGTATGAGGGCCTTCATTCTTGATTAATGTTTTGATAGCATCAGTCAGGCCTTTATAATTGTACCCAGATTGGAAAAATGGATTATTGAATCGACCTTGTAATTGCAATCTTGTTTTCAAAACTTCACTTGGAACATAAACAATACTTGAGGCAAAATCACCTAAGAATCCACCAGTCAAATGAGCAAAAGTATCGTTCAAATGCCACTCATCAATCATTAGCCTTTTCGTGGTTTCATAAGTTGCAAAAAAAATGGCTGTACTTGGGAATGATCCTAACATAGCAGCACCGTAGCCACTATATAGACCTCTTCTAATACCTTCTTCAACCATAATCGCTCTATATGCACTAATCATACTTTTGTATTTGGTTGTTGTTGGGGAGCCTTGTTGGCGAGTCTTGACAGTATCTAAAGAATGCATTACCGAATCACCAATGGCACCTCCAAGCCCACCAGCGATCATACAATGAAGAAGCGGGCTCTCTAGCTCTGATTCATTTATCGTTTCTGATGTGAGGGGGGGTATCTGAGGTTCATGATCAATATGGGCTTCACCTAACGGTACTGAAGACCCAATCATTAGATAATCTTATATGTGAAGTATGATGAGTGGTTTTTTGTTTTTATTTTAGCTGCGGTTCTTTGAGGAATATCTTATGATGGCCTAAAGCTTTCCTCAATCCCGTTTTCTGTGACGGCTATATGAATATGGAGTATGTTGTATATAAATCCCCTAGAGAGGAAAAATGAATGCTGATGAAGTTGTATGGAAATTCTTATACTGGTCTTGACGAAGAGACAATTGGGTTAAAACCCGGGACTAAAGTTACCAGTAATGAAGACAAGAGATCCGACGCGACTTGGACTCGTTTTGAAATAGTTTGAGAGGTTTATGAGTTTCTGTATTGTTCCTTATTAATCAACAATCCACCATTACCAGTAGTAACTAACAATAACTCTTGAAAAGCTTTCAATCTCAAGCGATCTAACAGGCCTCAAAAGTTCTGTTCAATAGTAAAGTTGATATTTCCATTAGAAAATGAAAAAATTTGAGATCCGGTATATATGCCTGAAAACTGTAATTGAAGTCATGTGACTTTTATAATTCCGACCGTGGTATAGAAAAGATCATATTTCCAGTATATTAGCATTATTTGACAAAAGCTCTAACTGACGTGGCTCGTGGAAGGTAGCTAAGATGTTTGTTGGGAAGAGATTTTTCAATGGCATGGTGACGAAGGCCATACCCAGAGTTTCTAGGAGAGGGTACAAAGTGGTGGCAATAGAGACGAGCTGTGATGACACTTGCATAGCGTTGATGGAGAGATCAAATGATAAAGTAAAGCTTATACAGCATGTCAAGGCTACGTTAGATTCCACAGAGTTTGGAGGAATAGTCCCAAATAAAGCATTCAATCATCATCAAGCCAACCTCTTCCGTATAACGCAGGAAGTCTTCAAGAAAAATGGAATATCAGGTGCTAATCCTCCAGACGTTATATGTGTTACAAGAGGCCCTGGCATGGCCGGCTCTCTAACAGTTGGTATTGAGTTTGCTAAAGGGTTGTCAGTCGCATTTGAAAAACCATATGTTGGTGTTCATCATATGCTTGGACATTTACTTGTTCCTAGGTTTGAAACTTCCGGTAAAGCTCCACAATTTCCGTTCTTGAATTTGCTGGTCAGTGGTGGTCATACTATGCTTGTATTATCTAAGGACTTACTGAACCATGAAATATTGTGTAATACCATTGACATTGCTGCAGGTGACGCATTAGACAAATGTGCCAGAGAAATCGGCATCAAAGACAATAACAAAGGGAGAGGCTTGGAAAATTTAGTTAATGCTAGCCCTAGGGACTGGAACCTTAAGAAAATTGAAATGCCCAAACCTTTATATAACAAAAGTGGAAGAATTGCTGTTGAGTCGTACTCGTTTGCTCCTTTCCATGGTGCACTACAAAGGGCTATAGCAAAAGATAACCTAGATATAGGAGATGAAGCTGTCCAGAGGTCTTTAGGATACCAAATCCAAGAATCTTTATTTGGCCATATGATTGATAAATTGAAGCTTGTTTTGGAAAATAACCATGAAAAGTTGAAAGACGTAAAAGATTTTGTTGCTTCTGGTGGCGTTGCCTCAAACATTACACTGAGAAACATGCTTGATGAAGCTCTTGCCTCAACAAATATTGAAAGAACAAGTTATCCAAACCCAAGCCTCTGCACAGATAATGCAGTGATGATTGGCTGGGCTGGTATTGAGCTTTATGAAGCTGGTCTAACTACAGAAATGACCATTTCGCCTACTACTAAGTGGCCCCTGTCTGACTTATTAAATGTTCCAGGCTGGTTGAAAGAAAGCAAGCTTCCATGAATTGTATATAGAAAACAGGTTATATTGTACATAGCATTCAAACATTCAAAAACTCAAATCATTACATTGTGCGTCATCCTCGTTATTAAGAACTGTATGTCCTCTTAGTCCCTTTCAGGGAGATAAGATTCGGTAATATTCAATTTCTCAATTAGATTTTTCCAACTATCATACTCCATTTGGAAAATAATGTGGTTAGAAGGTCGTTCGCGTCTTTCTATCAATACTTTTTCCCTTTCCCTTTGATCTTCGGGTAGTGGTGGTAGTTCACTTATAGTTGGGTAACCATCTTCATCTTCATCTAATTGTAACCTCCCATCCCTAATTAGAAAGCTCGTATAGAACATGTTTTCAATAGATTGTGAAAATGAATTTGGATTGATGAAGAATTTGAAAATGTTGATTTTATTGCCTTGTGACTTTCGACTGAAAATCTTGAAACATTCTTGAACAGCATTTGGTGTTTGATTAGTTGATTGTCCATTGATGTCTTCACCTGTGACTTTTTCAGCGGTAACAAGATCACCCACTGGCTTATCGACTTTTCTTTCTTTAAATTGCCTAACTTTCTTCTCTATTTCTAATGGACCCAATAGATGGTTCGTTGTGACAGCCTTGTTACCTCTAGAATATAAGAAAGTGCCCAATTGAAACCAGTTGAATTTTTTGAAATCATGTCTCTTGTTATAATATGCTTCTGGATCATCGTCGGCCTCATGATCAGTTTGGAAGCTTTGGTTTAGGAGATAAGTTTTCAATCTCTTCGTGTAGTCAGTTGGGGCTAGGACACCTCCACTGGTTCCAAGTTTGATATTTCTGATGGCAATATCCATCAAGTTACCACTTTCATAAACATTTCTGGAATCATAGACTTCAATTGTCTTATTTGACGACCCCATCCTCTTTTTTTCTTCAAATAAGGCGTTTATCTTATCCATGTACTCTCTAGCATCTTTCATACCATCTTCACGGGCAGCTTTAGCACGAGCATTTTTCAATGATGTAGCCATCTCTCTTGAACGGGACATCAAACTCTGCTCTTTGGAGACCAAGTCAGATGCAGCTTCAAAAAAATCATCACTTTCGTTCCCTCCTTCTTCTTCATCATCATCTTCGTCTTCATCTTCTTCTTCCTCTTCCTCTTCCTCTTCCTCTTCCTCTTCCTCTTCCTCTTCTTGATCTCCATTCTCAGCATCTTTATAATCTTCGCTCTCATCGTCGGTATATTTCATTCTCTTCACGGACTCATTGTCGACATAGCCGTTCGTCGACCCACTTCGTTTGGCACCGTTTGCTATTTGTATCATACAATTACGCTGGTCTCTATTGATCAAAGTGTACAAACGTTCTTTTAAATGTGCTGATGTGAATGAAATAAATCAACTAAAAAACAACTACGCGTTTTGTTTTTCGCGGATATATTCAAACTTTTGGCGCCTCTTTGATCTCAATAATACTACTTCTAAAGCAAAGATCAAGCCAAAACGATTAGTTGTTATTGAAGCCTAATTTGTTGCTCAGGATGTCCTATCCTGGTAAAATAAAGGTAGGTGTGTTTTTGTGTTCTAGAATTTAGTTCCCACTGAGTTTCTACTAACGATACCTTTCCTAGGCATTAGATGTGTCAGTCGTGAACAAGATAGCAGCTGGAGAGATTATCATCGCTCCTGCGAATGCTTTGAAAGAGATGATGGAGAATTCTATTGATGCTGGCTCAAGTTCTGTGGAAGTCCTAGTAAAAGAGGGTGGTATGAAGTTGTTGCAAATTACGGATAATGGTTCTGGTATCGATAAAGAAGATCTCCCTATATTGTGCGAACGTTTTACTACATCGAAACTAACAAACTACGAAGATCTAAACTCAATTGCTACCTATGGTTTCAGAGGTGAGGCCTTGGCTAGTATCTCACATATTGCACACTTGTCTGTCACTACCAAGACAGATTCAAGTGCTTGTGCCTGGAAAGCTGTTTATTCAAATGGTGAACTCACACCTTCTAAGCCAAACGATTCGAAGGATCCTAAGCCGGTTGCTGGAAGGAAAGGGACCCAGATAACTGTGGAGGACTTGTTCTATAATGTTCCTTCAAGGCTCCGCGCTTTGAAGTCTTCAAGTGATGAATTCGGGAAGATATTGGATGTCATTGGGAGGTACGCCGTTCATACTGATGGAGTTGGGTTCTCATGCAAGAAATTTGGAGATGCCCATTACTCACTGACCACAAGACCGAATTTATCGCTCAAGGAAAGAATACGGACCGTATTTGGATCATCCATTGCTAATGAGCTTATACCCATAGAGATTGACCCAATCGAAGAATACGGTGTCTTAAAAATATCTGGACAAATAACTAACCCAAATTACAACAATAAGAAGTCTATCCAGCCAGTCTTCTTTATAAACAATCGTCTAGTCTCAAACGATCCATTACGAAGAGCTTTGAACTCTACAGTTAACCACTTTCTGCCCAAGGGACATAAATCCTTTATTTACTTGAGTCTTTTGATTGCGCCACAAAACGTCGATGTTAACGTTCATCCAACGAAGAGAGAGGTCAGGTTTTTACACGAGGACGAAATCGTTGACAAAGTTTGTGTCGCTGTACAAGAACAATTTGCTAAAATAGATTCCTCAAGAAGTTTCCCAACTCAATCGTTCTTACCAAGCAAAAGAGCAAGACCTGAAGATGAAGACGAAGAATTTAAACCACCTAGACCAGTAATCTCTCAGCAGGCAGTTAAAAGATTGGATTATAAGCTTGTGAGAACAGACGCAAATCAATCTAAAATAACCAACTTTCTTTCACACTCACAAAGAGATCCTCGGTCTCAGCCAGAATCACAACCAGAAACCTCAATCTCATTCGATGATGGACACTTCGAAGAGAATGACACAGTTTTTGACATCGCACCACCAGGATTGACAAGTTTGACTTCACAAGAAACATCTACACAAGTTCAACAAAATCATCAACAACATAAACCAAAGTTCATACCTAAGGATAGGGTTGAGGTCAATCTTCAAAGTATTCTTGAGCTTCGAGACTCAGTTGAAAGTTCTGTCAACAATAATCTCACAGAAATATTTGCTAATTTGCTATATATCGGTATTGCAGATTCAAAGCGTCGATTATGCGCTATTCAGTATGATGTCAAACTAATGTTGATGGATTATGCCAGCGTATTGAGTGAACTATTTTATCAAATCGGCCTAACAGATTTCAGCAATTTTGGTACGATAATATTTGAGCAAGAGCTCTCCATAAGGGAATTGCTGGAAATGGTGGTTTCACATAAGAACTTTCCAGGTAATGACATCAAACCTATCAATGAAATAATAAAAACCTTTGTTGACATGAAAGATATGCTTGAGGAATATTTTTCAATAGAGATTGTGCATACGGATACTGAAGATCCAAAAATTAGATCAATTCCATATCTTTTGAAAAATTACACACCCCCATTGGATAAACTACCCTTATTTTTGTACAGAATTGGAACCAAGGTTGATTGGGAAGATGAGAAAGAATGCCTTAATGGTATGCTGAAGCAAATCGCGTTGTTTTATATTCCTGAATCACTCGAAACTAGCGAAGTATTAAAAGATGATGATCCCGAAAAACCTAAGCTTATTGCTAAGCATCAAGAACTAAACCAATGTTTAGAAACCGTTTTGATGCCTGTCGTAAAGAAAAAATTGCTTGCGACTAAAAGTTTAACCAAGGATGTTGTTGAGATTGCAAATCTACCAGGTCTATATAGAGTATTCGAGAGATGTTGATATAATGTACAGGTTGTTGATCTTGCAAATATAATACATTTAATTTCTCGTGTCGTATCCCATTAATAATTATATAAAGATGTCAAATACAATAGCAGTGGAAAGTCTTAATGATAGCGTGTGAATGGCCTTTAGCATACTTCCTGTAGTAGTAGTGGTAGTTTTAAAGATAGAAAAATCCAACCAATAAAAGTTGACCAATCCACTCATTCAGTCTGTTCTGGCTTAACGCTCGAGGTGAAAAAAAAGTCAATCAACTCCTTATCAATATTTGTCATGCCCTTCTCAACAGATTCCTTCAATAATTGTTCTCTTTTAACTTGTGCCTTCTCAAAATTGCTAAATCCGTGACCACTTGAAACAGAAGGAATAATGATTGAATTTGACTCTTTGTTGTAAAAGTTTGAAGTAGTATCGATATGTGGATAAGCATCTTCAGAAATATCAATGAATGAGGTAAGCTGATTTTCCTTTACTAGTTTTCTTAAAATCTGTTTATTTGATTCGTCCAAAAGAATCTTAGCAGGTAAATTTGAGACGTCGCTCAAGTATTGAGATAACAACAGTGTTCTCTTTTTGAAAAATTCTATCATCTTAACAGGATATTCTATCAGGTCTTTCTGTTCATCAGTAATGGCTGCTTCATTGTAGTATCTCAATACTGGATTAGCAGTTCTTGTACCATCTCTTCCATTAAATGAATATAAATAATAAAATCTGGCCTCTGGGAAAATTGCTAACAATGCTGAAATTGCCGCATGGAAATAAGAATATAAGGTGAAGACTTCATGCGAGTATTCTTGATCAATATATAATTGTTCTGGTAAGATTGAATACCATTTTTTCATTGTGTAAAACAGAACTTGCAGATAATTGGTAGGCCTATTCTCACGAACGTTATCAAAATATTCGTCCAATTTAGTACTGAATTCAATCAAGTCATCATAATTCCTCTTGTGAGCGTCATCCAACGATTCATAAATGAATGGTTTGGCCGCTTTGATCTTTGTGATTAACTCTTTGAAGAAAACCGTATTATATTCTGCAGTATGATATGCCTTTATACATTGAACGTAGTAAATGATGAATACACCCATATACTCATTTAAGACAGCAGCTTGCTGAAAATCAGGATCATCTTTAAACTTGGTGGAAAGTTCGTCATTCTTGAACGCAACAAATTCATTGTTTATATATTGGATGATAAAGTTGAAAAAACGACTAGTCAACTCAACATTATCGTTCATATTATGAGAGCCAAAATAAGTTGTTGGAATGGCTGTTTGGAAAATTTGGAATTTTGAAAATGAAATGTTAACATTATTATAAAAAACTTTTGGATCATGAACCTCTTTTGACATATGAATCTTGAATTTATCCAAGAATCTCAAAACAATTTCGAAATCTTTATTAAGTTGTCTTGTTGCCAGTGTTACAGCTTCATTATTTGAGTACTCAGTTAACAGAACAGCACCAGTTGATAGCAAAGACTTAAACAAAACAACATTGTTGCAGCTTTCTTCCATAACTTTTACATGATAACGGTCGTACTCTTTATATAACCATTCAGGCTCAAATCCAGCACTGAACTTTCGAATCAAATCCCAATCGATCTTTTCCCATATTGTATTCAAATGTTTTGTGCATTCTGGATCAAGTTCAATCTCTCTAAATTGATCTGGGAATGGTACGTTTGGATCAGAGATCTTTGGGTCAATATCTGCATGCTCTTTAATGAGAGTGGATAAACTGTTAAAACTGTCTGATTGGATTGAAAATCTTGGAGTCGGTGGAATTGCAGAAGTTGAGTGAGTGGAGGCTGAGGCAGACTCAACAGAGCTCAAAGAACTTGAAACATCTGAATTTTCCGATTTTGGTCTTTTTATGGTTGCCTCTGTGGGGCTTTCATTTCTAGATACGTCTCCAGACCCGATTGTCAGATTAGTGCTGGGTGGTGTAGGTTGAACGACAGTATTTTGAATTCCCAATGGTGGTAATAAAGGGTGCTGCAGGTTCACCTTTAAAGGTGGTGTACTTTCATTCCTAATGCTATTACTGTTACCAGCTGTCCATTGAGGTGGTTGATTAACGAAAATTCTTGAAGGTAGTCCAGGGGCAAAATATGGTTGGTTTATGTATGGAGGTTGTTGTAGTGGATGCGGATTATGAGGATGCAAATACTGTCCCTGTTGATGCTGCTGTTGCTGTTGTTGCTGTTCCTCAGCTTTTCTAGCTTGCTCCTGAGCTTCATTGTTATTTTGAACGTTTAAACTCTGTAGTCTTGCCTGATGGGCATTTTGAGCTGTTTTCAAAGCTTCTCTAGCAGCATCATCCAATGCCAAATAGGCACAACTCAGTCTAGCTCTAACGCAGTTTCTGCACTGCGGAAGCTGTTCATCACATTTGATACGACGGCTCTTACAAGTGGCACAACCTAGATGAGAGTTTCTATGCCTTCTTCTTGAATTCCTGAACCCTTTCTTAGCAGCATTTGGATTGGCTTCATTCTGAGGAGACGTATTAGGATTACCACTTGGCGGGCCACTATTTGGAGTTCTTGATCTTCTTCCATTTGTACTATTTGTTGTTGCAATAGCGTAAGGTGGTATTGGGTTCTTAAGCGCCGAATTCAAAGCATCAGTATATTTGACATCGGCGCTTGGAGGAATGGAAGGATCTTCAAAAGCCATCGTATATGTTCGACTAGCAGGAGTAGAGAGTCCACTAGATTCAGGAGGTTGTTGTTGTGTCACAGGGGAAATATGTTGTTGATAAAATTGAGGTGAGTTACCATTAGAATCGTAACCGATCACTGGTTGTCCTGGAGGATACGCATACTGGACTTGGCCATAAGGTGAATATGGACCACCTGGATTAGCCCCTTGAGGTATCATTATTTGACCATTCCATATTTGAGCAGGTACGGTTTGATATTGTGGAAGTTGATTTGGATGTTGAGGATGCTGTATCAAAGGAACCGTTACCAACTGAGGTTGTTGTGACGCCTGTAACGGTGGCTGTTGCTGTGTTTGACTCCATGGATCCCGCTGTACGTGAGCGGCTTGGGGCTGTTGTTGTTGTTGCTGTTGATTCTGTGGATGATGTGGATGTTGATTCTGATTTGAACCTGGAGAATATTGGGGCTCGCTCTGGCCGTTCCAGCGATCCATTATATTGAAATTGTGATAGGGCGCTAGATATATATGATTGAAGTATTGGTGGGTCTTCTTGAATCTTAGCTATTGGGCACTTGTTCAACAGTTGATTTGTATATCTTCGTGTCGACGTTGTGGTCTGTTCGAGTAGATGAAATGGTGGGACAAAATTATTTTATACGTGGTGTTGATGGTGTTGATTTTGAGGTACCAGTATAAATTTCTTTCCTAGGTGGGATTTGTAAAAACCGTTTTGAAGAAGAGACTCACAAGGATAGCTGGGATCTTGAAGGGAACAAATGAGTGTGAATGACCTGATTTTTGAATCTTCTGGTTGACTTGCTTGCCACTTAATCTTGACTGTTATTTTCTTTCAAAAGGAACAGCAAATCAAGTGTATTTCCCTAATATGTGATGAGATTTTCAAACAAAAAAATCAACAGTTATTAAGATTCTTAAGCTTTCCACTGAATGAGTCGATCTGTTTGATTTGTTCTGATCTAACCAAAGTCTCACTTTCTCTTGCCAACTTTTACAATTGTTCAATTATGAAGGCCTTTTTTCTCTAGGAAAGTTGATATATAGTAATCCGGGAGCAGAGAAACCTTCGGCCTTGAAATGTTTGGAGTAAAAACCCAAGAGTTGTAGTATAACAGTAGTTTATTCAACGCTTGGACAAAGAAGAGGCCACTTGTATATAGTTGACGTTGAGTGTAAAATTATTTGCTGTTCAAGATGATGGAAAAAGCCAGGCGACGTTTTGGTCCTTGAATTTGAAGTCCAAGGTTGAATCTGGATGATGTTTTCCTTAAAAGTGTTTATTACTCGAAAATTTTACGATGATAAAGATTGGTATATATGGGTCTTAGACCTTGGACGGCAGAAATGAAAAGCTAAGCTTGAAAATTCTAGTGCAATTTCAAAGAGGGAAGTACTGTAGGCGCAAAGGACTGGTCACTGGAATATTAATAAGCCAGGAAGGAAGTAGAATAAAAATGTATTTCACAAAGCTTTCTTTTGAAATAAATGTATGTATGTACTTATGTTCATGTACTCTTCTTTTCTTCTTTACTTGCCAAAAGCTTTTCCCACTGGATTTTGGAAATTCAAGTGTTCCAAAGTGTCTGAAGCGCTGAAGGTTCCTGAAAATCAAAAGCCACTTGCGCAGATTCATGCAGGAGCGGGTCTGGTGCGCTCCTAGGGCCCTCCTAGGAAGCTACTAGGGCCATGCTATACTTCTGGACCTAGGCTCCGTGTTTCTGGCTGGCCTAATAAGGCTGGGACTGGACTTCCTGTACCGCCTACGTGAGTTGTTTACCAAAAGACCTTGCCAGGCCTTGCCAGGCAATCCCTTTTCCTCCCGCTTACTACGCAGTACACTCAGACAGAAATTAGTCAACGGCCCAACACTCACACAAATGTAGCTATAATCACATCGAAAACTTTGAAATGCCATCAAACGCCATCCATCTAACTTATGATCCTTCAAGGATCGAATACAAACTTTTCAACAACCATAGTACCATAATTTCACTAAACCTGAAGCAACACCTTGCTCGGTCTTATTTCTTAGCCACACAACAACTAACGGGCCGACCCGGTACATCCCCAAACAAGGAAACTCCACTGTTTGAACTTTGTATCCCAGTCAAAACCAAAAAAAAAAATTGAGTTTGTGGTAAAGGTTTTCGGGTCTGGACTCTAGCCTGAAACCTGTGAACCTGGGGGTTCAACGTTTGAACTTTGAACTTTGTGAATCCTAAAATCACGATTAACGCCCAAAAAATCATAGCTCATGTCGGCTTTCCTACTTTAAACTTTGATTAAGTATGGTTCTAAACTGATAAAAGATTTAGTACTAAACGCTTCCTGGCTGGCGGAGAATAATAAGAGGCCTTCTTCAGCTTTACCCCCTGGCACCTGTGCTTTAAAGCTTAGATGGTTTATCAGGGTGCACTATGAACTATAGAGAAACAGATCACATGAAATTTCGGGTACCTACATCTGCTCCTGGACTCGATAAGCAAACCAGTTGCCTTTAGTCGACAATAGTGGAACTTAGAGAAAATTTTAGAAGCATAAGGCCCAATTTGGAATATTTAGTACGAGTTTTGTAAGTTCCTAGTTCTAAGTTTTGAATCTATCTATATCTATAAAGCCGTACAACTGATTTTTGACCCTATAAACATGCACTTGATGTCGGAATACATTATCACGATAAATGGGTACAATTAGCAATTCAAATACACGACCATCTTACACAGTTGCACTCAACAAAGATGTAAAGGGTTGTATTATTTAGCTCGGTACGTGGAGATCATAGTAAAACAATAGGCACTGTACGTTGTTATACGACCTCTTATAATTAGATAGATATTTTAGGTGATTTAGGGGTTGTCACATTAACTGAGAAGCGTAACTTGTTTACAGTAAAGTTTAAAAGAATCACTTTACAATAAATTATTTTTGATCAGGGCCTTCTTGATTTTGAAAAATCTGAAAATGTTAGAAAGACTCTTGATCGTTGAAAATAATATCAAAATAATCAGGATTATCCGTGATTGCATTTCAATGCAGATCTTAGCTTCACGACGTACTTGGAAGTGAAAAGAAAAACAACCTTAGCTTACAGGTAATGCTAAATCTACCGAAAATATTGTATTTTTACGTAGCCCAATCCAGTTACACACTCACGTTAGTACATCCCTTGAAACAATTCAAGATTTAATGGTTGAAGTGCGCTACCTGCTGGTTTGATCAGTTGTCGCTCAACCTTGAACCGTTAGAATCAAGTGTTTCCAGTCCCCCGTATAATGTATATAATAAAGAACCCGGAAACCAGAAAAAATATAGACAGTTGTAATTGATTCTTGTTTATGCATTAGGCTCCTACCTACACTATTACCCATCTCGATAATGATTCCAAAGGTATAAACAGGATTTTGAAACCCTAGAATGTATCACGTACCACGGTTTAATATCCTGGATTGCCAACTTCTACTTCGACTCACAAGTCCTTTTTACGTAGACAGGTCAAATACGAAAGTAAAATCTCAACGACGGACTAGACTGCATTTGGACTTGAGTGGGTCTACTAAAAAATTCCAACAACACAAGTATCACAAATCCAGATCTTCGACAATCTTGAACTGCTTTTGAGCACATT
This sequence comes from Hansenula sp. yHMH451, assembly GCA_030571095.1. Classification (NCBI taxonomy): domain Eukaryota; kingdom Fungi; phylum Ascomycota; class Saccharomycetes; order Phaffomycetales; family Wickerhamomycetaceae; genus Hansenula; species Hansenula sp. yHMH451. The sequence continues at coordinate 127,092 of JAJLXE010000014.1, read as the reverse complement.
TGATTGAAGTTATGTATTACGTGGTTCCTAGCGTATCGCACAGATATATGGAGTTGAATTTTTGGGAGTATGAGCTGGGTTGAAAGATTTGCTATGATTATGCTAATATAGAACTTTCGGTGAGAAAAGCTACCGTCGCAAGCTAGTTGAGAAATTAGCGTATTTGCCTAAGAAGGTTGAAAGATTGTTCAGCTATATTCGATTATAAAACTAAGTTCAATCATTAACACGGTAATGCCCTAAGAACTTTGAGACTTGATTTCCCAGAATCCCGGATCAATTTATGGTAGATTATTTATAGATATCCATTGGTATCAAGTCCCAACGTGTTAGTTGACCTTCAGTTCTAACGCTAATTAATCTTTATGTTAGTTCTAAGAGCAACTTTTTCGTCTCTGATCTTAGATGGCAAGCTGTAAGACTCGATTCGACTGTTTCTAATATTGTATATATCAGGAACTATATATTACAACATATCTAGTACATGTCAACTAGAAAATTTGACGATCTTGAAGATTAACACTTCATTCGTTTTCAATTGAAGAACACCACAATTTTTGTTACGTTCAACATTTGAAAAATGAGACTCAAAGTTAGCCAAAGGTAACACAAACCGTTTGTCAAGGTCCAAGATCTTGATTCTTGAGGTTGACCTCATTTCAGCACGTATATTTACTACAATGCGCTGGTGGCTATACCTCAGTACGTCGCAGAAGTAAGTCGTGTTAAAGAGGCAATTTTGGTAAAACAGCGCAAATCAACAACTTGTCAAATAATGTATCATGAGTTAAAGCTCATAGCTTTCTTACTTCGGAAAACTCCCTGATAAACACAATCTTGAATAGTGAATAGTGGGTATTACTGTAACAATCCCAGAAATCTATTCCTCACAAAAGGCAAACCGTAATAGTTTGAACATACCACCCACCACTAGCGAGATAGTGCTACAGCCTAACAATGTTTCTAGGGTGTGTTTCAAGTGATATGTGTCGGATCGTCATCGTTTGAACAGTTATAGTATTCAATTAGGCGTTGTAATTTTTTCAGGGAATACTGATCATCAATTGATTCAACCCCAAGTCTCTCCCACCGTCAAGTCACGACTCACAAGTCATAGATCATATGAATAACATTCGAGACCAATTATATAATATGCCAAAAAGAAAAGGCTAGGATGAAACGTTTCAGACTTCAGACTTCAGACTTCTTAAAGCACATACACTAATTCGTTCCTTTTCCCAAATCATTAAGGCATTTGACGTTAAGAGCTAATTTGCCTCGTTCACCTGTCAAAACTCCTATTATATTTTACGTGTGAACTTATGATCTGACGATTCCATATACTACATGTTTATAATTTATGTACCCTGAAAAAATAAGACGAGTAAACTCCTTGTTTTTGAGCAATTGCCTCATAAGAGTCAACAGCTGTTCCTCTGTGGTCTCTCTGCCAATTAGAGAGGTTCCAACAAGAAATTTTATACTACTCTTTCCAGAGGTATGAGCATCTTTCGACGTGCGGTTAGGTGCAAACTCAAAGGCGTATCATAAAGAACACGGGCCATGGTATGTACTTCACGGATGTACTAGAGCAATAACGTTCTAGATATAGAATATTTGTGTTAAATCAATGCAAGTACATACTTTAGCATGAGCTACGGAGTAAGCTGATTTTACCGGCTGAGGAAGGGAATTTGGGTGCGTTCCGAAATTTGGAAGCACGGTGAATTAAAGGGCCCTAGAGTTTACTACTTGATTTTCCATATTGAAGAAGCGTCGTAACACACATCTTTGGTGTGCTGCGGTTAATCTGATCTTATACTAGATATTGTAATAACCTAATGTTAGCTGATGTTTTCCAAGAACTAGACTGAAAAGACAATCAGATTCAATAGCTGGAATTTGAAAGAGGTGAGTCCTAAGACTTGGGGTGCCAAATTTAGACAGAAATTCAATGGGATGTTATTAATGTATGTATTTAATTTTCAGATAAAACGCCAAATTGTTACCTCATCAAGATGATATTCAAGATCCTCACTGGTTTTTCAACCCGAACGAAAGCCGTTGAAGGTCAGTTACTTTTAGATCTACGATAGGAGTTTGTAATACTGGTTCGGTTTTAATAAGACTAACGACGATTTATTCCCTTGAATTCTACAGATTTACAAAGAATCAACTTTATGGGTTACTACATATACTAGGTCTACTTTTTGAATATCCATTGAAGGATTGTCCATTCTATGTATCACCAATTTTGATCAATTTGATGTAAAGTACTCGGTCTTTCGAATATCGGCAAGGGCAAAGTTAGGCTTATGCTGGAAGGTACGTTAAAGCAAAGTTTGACAACCTACGATCTTGATATACTGACTCCTGAGCATCCATGCTCCGGTATATTGTAGCACTCCAAGTAAATCGAAACAATTGAGTCAAAGGTATGAAAACTTTGGGTTTTCAGGCTGGTAAATCTACAGAAGATCATCGAGTATCGGCAAGAAAAGCGTTATTAAAAACTTTGTTTATATTGGAGTCTGGAATCCTTGAATACCAATAGACCGAATTCAGTAAACCTCAGACTTCACGATTGATGATTTGCTGAATTCCAAGGGCTTCTGAAAGCTGTTTTTTGCTCATGGAAATTTAGGCAAAAAAAGATCGTTAGCCAACGCATATGTCAAACCGTTAGTAGGAAGTTTGAACTGGGAACCTTTGGCACTTCCTAAATCTTGACAGATTCCAGTTATAATCACCAAACTATGCGGAATTGTCGACTGATGCTGGTAAGTTACAACAATTGCTGAATAAAAAAACTTTAAACGATATAAGGGTCGTCTTCTACTCTTTTAGGGGGAAAAAGAAGTGATTCAACCACCGCCCCAGTAGTGAAGATTAAAAGTCCCACTCTCTACGAGGTGGCCTGCAGCGTCTTGAATCCTTACCAAATACCTTTTGAGATTATTGGCAGAAGTACTCTTTCTGTAACATCGATAGTTTAGCTATTCAACGAGATTTGATTAAGGAGTTCATTAGTAAAAAGATTGTTCTTCTATTGGAAGCAGCTAAAATCTGGAATCAGGTTTCCTGTCTTCCGCTGCTTTTTACTGAAGAGTTCAAAATAAAGAAAGCCCTGAAGGCTGAAGCTACATATATAGCACATACTTTTTCAAATAGCACACCAAGATGTGCGTAGACCTCAAATCGCAAAAAGTCTAGCGTTAAAAAAAAAAAAACATCAGATGGAAAATAACGAAAAAGAACGGTGATCTTTAACAAGGATGTAATGTGGAAGTACGTAAGGAGGTCTTAAATAATTCAGGATATAAGATCATAGAATGTATATTACTGCTTTTTTGGCGACAGTTGTTTGTTGGTTGAGATCCATTTTCTTGTGTTGTGTTTAATTTTACATGGGGATCCACTTTGTTAGCGGTGGTTTTAGATCGAGTTATCTGTAATCATAATTGATGTACCAGCGTAAATATTCAGTCTCGTATATCCCAGACCACAGGGGCTTGTTCGGATGGAGTTCAAGACTAAATTGCGGACTTCCATCGGAGGCTATAACCCTGGTCTCGGACTTGCTTTTCCAGGTCTCAGGGAGTAGAATGTAGTATGTACCAGATACATACATACTTGTGTAGTACCTACTTTTAAATCGAAGCAGCCAAATTCATCCTCGTTTTTGGTAGAAATAACAACGTATGGACTTTGGATGCTCTGGGAGACGTACATGATTGAGGAGAGCTGGTTGTGCGTCAATTCGAAATTGATATTATTTAATCAAAGACCCAGATTCCAGTCATTGGGGGGACGTTGGATTGTTAAAATTTAGATCAACACCCCCATGAAAGTACAAATATTATCGGAAATCAGAAAAGCTAGGATTGGCTGGGAATGACTGTGAAGTACCAAAGTTACATATAAAGCACTAAACCCGTGCGGCAGCCTTTGTTTAAAGCTTGATTCCTAGCTTCAAAATGTTGAATCTTGTCACACAATATTCCACTTTTGATCCAACGTTTACCGCGATCTAATGTATCTTTTATTGTTCTTGATTCACGTAAATAGGGGAATTAATGAACCGGTGCTACAACAATGATTTCCGTTAAAGAAAAAGGAGCTCTTGGCTACGCATATCCTCGGTTCATCATCTACAGGGTTCCAAATTCAATATCGTGGTGATTTATTAATTAGGAGGAAGTTGAATTATAGTGGCTGTTTTAGTAAACGTTTGAGCCTTGAGGCTTGACTATGTTGAAAGTAAAATTGATTGCCGTAGGCTCACCGAATCGTACTTGATATTGCTTAGAGCGTTTAGAGCCTCAAACAATTATGAAGGTATTTCCTATTAAAATGAGTTTCAAAATTGTGCAACAATATGCGTTTATGGAAACCGGTAGAAGAAATACTTTGATTATGTTTGAACGTTGTACAAATATCCTTACTTGCAATTGGAATTTTGTCTTAAATTTTTCCAAGTCTAGGGAAGCCCTATCCCGACTAGATGCACACAGTTGGTGGTAGGAGCTGGATACGGATTGTTCAAAACCCATGAGTCTATCCAGAAGTGGAGTATAGAGTTATGTACTCTACCTCCCAGATGATGATCATTAACTAGATGAGACCGCTATTTGACCTAGTTTTAATCCACCGATGCCCTCCTCTAAACTCACAATTTGGAGAGCCTGGGAGAGGGTTATAAATTTTCTTCAACTGGTATCCACTACGATTCATACACTTCTCTTCAGTCTTCCAAGCGGGACAACAAGTGGGACGTCATGGTCAAATGAGTCTATGACTCTATGACTTATACGTAGAGACATGTGAATGTTCGTAAATCTCACTCGTAAAAAAAAAACACAGCAAGTACACCTAATTGAAAAAGTTTTCGGAGCTGGGCAGTTCGAGATAGTTATAAGACACAACTTGAACAACAATGTTTCCACTTTCGATTGTTCGAAGTTATGCAAAAAATTGTATTGAATCACAGTCATGTAGAATGAAACAGCTCATATTTGAAATTTCTCTTTTTCAATTGTTTTGAACTATTCAAACAATACCTGCTTGTGAGTGCGACAATTCCCTCAGGGCAAGGGTCATAATCATCCATCTTAGGGTCATTTTGAACTTTGAACTGAAGACTTTGAAAGAGGCAATGTTGGTCTTGATTCTTGATTTTTTTCAAGCCAAAGAATTTTTGGCTTGTTCCTTGAAAGTCGTAACTTGCAGGATTTTTTTTACGAGCATGCAGTGTGGCTTAGTCTTGGACTTGAATATAGTTATAGTAGGAGCTTCCACATATTCAGAGTTATGAGAAATAAATATCTAAGAAACTTAAGTTATTTCGCTGGTATAATATGCTTGATCTAATTATCTAGCTAGCCCAGACTTCATACTTCAGCATCAAGCAACATAGAATAGCAGTCTTAAGGCAAGCGGGATTTTATGATGAAAGAAAATTAATGTTGATCTATCCGAGATCAATCGATTAAATATAGAAGAAACTATAAGATGTCGGGTAGTGAAGACTCAAGACTCAATTGTCCTATACTTGTTAAATAGTACGAGTCACCTTAAGGATAAAGCGGACCATCTCCTTACTTTTGAAACCTGAAATCTGTCAACTAATGTAATGCATTTATTTTGGAGTCTTGGGGTCTGAAATTTCAACCAGTTTGCTCATTAATGTTGATATGTAAATTAACAACAGCCGAGCAACACTATTTGCGATAAAAAGCATTGTTCTGTAATAAACATTCCGTCATGTTGAGAACTCACGAGTCACAACTATAGTGAAGAGACAGGATGGAATATTTATCCGTTCAAATTTCAACTGATCAATTCAGGAGAATCTAATTTCAAGTCGGAGATAAAATCTTTAACCGTTGAAATAACGTAAACTGAAATTGCAAACTATGTGAGAATATAGATTAAAAGCCACTCGTATATATTGTGAATAAAGCAGATTTGTACCTGAACACTTGAATCTGTTCCTGATTTTTAGATGTACGATATTTTTGCCGGGAATTTTGTAGAAAGTATTGTCGAACTTCTAAATCGAGCTATATATGGGGAAATTCAATACCGGTGCAAATAGGAACAGTCAGATATTGTAATCGATCATCCGATACATTGAAAAATTTTGAAGTATTTGATTTCATCTTATACACAGGGTAGTCTTCCGTGAATATGTGATGTTTGTGAATTGTGATATATAGCTGGGGACTAACTGAGATTTCAAATCCGCCCGGAGAAATATCGGGAATTTTGTGGCCAGCTTTAGAATACAAAACTAGGACAAAAACGTACAAATTAATACATATAAATCGTATCAAAATAATCAGAAGAATGTAACATACCTAATTATTTGAAAAATAGTGAGCAGTAAGTAAATGTTTTGTGCATGCGTGAATTAACAAAAATAATATTAATTTAATTGGAATATTTTCCAAACTCCAAATTTTTAAATCTATTTCAAAATTTTATTAAAATAAAAGGATTAGTTTAATTTTTTCATAATTTGTAATAAATCAACTTAGCTAGTAAGACCATCAATAGTAATACATAAACATTTTAGCTAACTATGTACATCAAACGTTTGCAATATTTGTTCATCAAAACTTGATTGAAATAATCAATAAGATCTAATTATGTAAACATCAGAACACCAGAAATTTTATACTTCCCAACGCAAAACCAAAGAATAAAGTTTTTTTAAGTGAGTATGAACTGGTATATAGTTTTTCCCTTCTTTAGCTAGGTGATCATCTAATGATCACCTAGCTAGATGAATATAATCATTCATTGATCATCCAAGTTTTAAATTTTCGTTGGTGGTTTTCTGGAATTTAGTGAATAAAGTGATTTTTCAGGTTCTTTGGTCGTGTTTGTTCGTCGTTAATTTCACAATCTAAATTTTCTTCATATTATAAAACGTTAAGTGAATCAAATGATTTTCCAAGGGTTCTTTTGGAGTTTCTTTTCCCTTAGTGTCATACTATTTACTTAATTTCCTTCACATTAAAAACTTTTGATCATTGATATTTATTCATTGATCAAATTTTGTGACATTTGAAAAAAAATTATCAGCCGCATTTTTTTTTGTGATTCCGATACTTGAATAGTTATGTTCCCATTATAGTCTGATGAAACTGTTTCATTGTTACAAATTTTACCAATATTCCTACATGTCGTTTTTTGGTTTTAGGTCTTTTTTCCATATTTGGTTTTTTCCAATTCGAATTTTAATTTTTGCCAACATAGGAATCTAATCATTCTTATATTCGATTTTCTTCAATTATCTTATTGTTGGAATATTTCCTTTATGAATTATTTTGTTCGTTCAACTGGAAAGCAAGAATAAGGAAACTTGCATTTGAATTTTTTTGGTGATGAATGCTGTGTGTTCTTTTTTGCTTTGATCACTGTAATCTATTGGGCCATGTTTCTGTTCCTATCATGGTTAGAATATCAATCTCAGGTCTTTTGTCTGTGGACTTTATGAGGAGGGCTTTTTTTGGGGTTGGGAAGCCGTCGTTGAAATTCACCAATATCTTGATTTTAATTATGGTCTTCCATTCAGTTCTCACAGTATTATTCAATCATATAAGCATTTCGGATTTCCTTTTTCCTTGTTATTCTTGAGACTTAAGTGCCAATTTTTAATTTCTCCATTTCAATTGTTGTTGATCTTGTAAAATATTTGTCGTTGGATCCAAAAGCGTTTAAAATATCCAGGTGACGAGAGAAATCAAATGTGTTATCCATTCAGTATTAATTCATATGTTGATTGGTCCTAGTGTGTTTTTTCGTGGCAACTTTTGAACCTAGGATTACTTTTTTTTTTCAAGCCTAAGACAAGAGTTTTATTTCAATAATTTTATCAGTCCAGATCAAGTGCAATCATCTCATATCAAGAAGCTATATTCTCTCAAGTGGAACAATCATAAGGCCGTAGGGCATCATACTAATCACAATCGAGTTTCCAGATCCTTCTTTTTTACTACATTTTTACTACATTTCAGTCTATTTACGGTATAGAATTAGAAGTTGAAGGATCTTAACTTTTTTTTTTTTTTTTTACTTATAACTACAACTGTCAACGCCATAGGGCGCAATCAAAACTGGTCCAAGTACCAAAACAACTATAATATCTATAGTTAATAGCTTTCTTTTGAATATTTGATTGACACTGCTTCTTTTCTGGAAAATTTTCATTGAATAATGAAATTTTCGTTAAAAGTTCAAAAAAACTGTGATGATACAGAATTTTATGAATCTCTTGTTACTATTATCAATTTCTTTCAAACCTACTTATTGGTGGAGCGACATGAATTTTATGCCGTTGCTTCAAGAGATCAATCATGATGGATGGAGAGACAAGGAGAAGGATCTAGTCTCTTAACTTCAATTTTTTTTAGAAATAATTTATTAGTGGAATATTTCCATTTCTTAGCTTAATTTCGAAACGAGTGTCTGAAGTCTCTTTTTTTTTTTTAGATCGACCAGATAATTAATGTTTATCTAAGCTAATGTACAAGTAGTTTAACTTTTCCAGTTTCTTCCTTAAAAGCTCTTCTTGAACATTCCACCAACTCGTCATTTGCTAAGAATACTCGAGTTTTGACATGACCGATAAGACATAAGAGGCCCAGCAGCAAGCACCTTCCGGATCGGGCAGCTTTGCGCTCGAGGGACCGGCTGGAGCTGACTTAGGCGGGTGCTTTCTGCCTGGAGCTAGACAGAGATGAGGGGCCGTCGAGCCCAGGCCAGTTAGCACATTGTGCAGAGATTAGAAAGCAGGCTCCGTTGTAATTCCATCCCTGCCTGGCTCTAGGAGAGTGTCCCTCTGCCTAACTGCTGCAGCAGATAAGCCAGTGGGAACCCGGCCAGGCAGCCAGCGCATTTCGATTGATGGAGATAAAAGATAGTCTTGACACTTTCTGATGAATTGAAAGTATATAAAGAAGCTATTTGAACTGATTGAAAACTTTGAAGTATTTGCGAATCAACCGTATTGAATCATTTTAACTAGTTCAATTGAGTTGTTGCTTTGTTGATCGAGTCACCGCTTCTTAATTTCATATCTGAATATTCTACATTATGTCTAATCTATCTGTTAAGATCAATCTACCAGATGGGAAATCTTATGATCAACCAACTGGGTTATTCATCAATAACGAATGGGTTGCTGCCAAATCTGGTGAATTCATTGAATCAATAAACCCTCACAACGGTGAAGTCAATGCTAAAGTTCACGCAGCTGGTAAAGATGATGTCAATACTGCCGTTGCTGCTGCTAAAGCTGCTTTCAAACCATGGAAAAGATTACCAGGTACTGAAAGACGTGATCTATTATGGAAGCTAGCTGAATTGGTTATTAGAGATCGTGATATCCTTGCCTCTTTGGAAGCTAATGATTCAGGTAAACCAAGAGATACTAATGCCATCTATGATATCGATGAAGTTGTCGATATGTTGAAATATCTAGCTGGTTGGGCTGATAAATTAACTGGTAAAACTATCCCAACAAATCCAGAAAAATTCGCCTATACAATCCATGAACCATTAGGGGTTGTTGCTTGTATCATTCCATTCAATTATCCATTGGCAATGTTTGCTTGGAAATTAACTTCAATTGCTGCTGGTAACACTGCAATTTTCAAATCTGCCGAACAAACCCCATTAAGTATTTTATATTTTGCAAATCTTTTCAAAGAAGCTGGTTTCCCACCTGGTGTGGCTAACGTTATCTCTGGTACTGGTGCCGTTGCAGGTAATGCTCTTGTTGAACATTTAGATGTTGCCAAAGTTGCATTTACAGGTTCTACTAAAACTGGTCAATTGATTCAAAAAAATGCAGCTGTTAATTTGAAGGCTTTAACTTTGGAATGTGGGGGTAAAACTCCATTATTAGTTTTCGAAGATGCTGATTTCGAACAAGCTGTTAAATGGACAGCTTGGGGGATTTTCAATAACATGGGTCAAATTTGTACAGGTTCTTCAAGAGTTTATGTTCAAGAACCAATTTATGAAAAATTCCTTACAGCTTTAAAAGCTCATGTCGAAGAAGAATATCCTCAAGGTTCTCCATTCGATTCAAAAGCTGTTGTTGGTCCTCAAGTTTCCAAAGCTCAATATGAAAAAATCTTGGGTTATTTAGAAACTGGTAAAAATGAAGGCGCTCGTGTTATACTTGGTGGTGCTAAATCTTCAATTCAAGGTTTAGAAAATGGTTATTATGTTCAACCAACAATTTTTGCAGATGTTAAACAAGATTATAGAATTGTTCAAGAAGAAATCTTTGGTCCTGTTGTTTCAGTCGGTAAATTCTCCACTACAGAAGAAGCTATCAATTTGGCAAATGATTCAGTTTATGGTCTTGGTGCTTCATTATTTACTCAAGATATAACAAAAGCTCATACTGTTGCTCAAGAATTAGAATCAGGTATGGTCTGGATCAATTCAAACAATGATTCCGACGTTAAAATTCCATTTGGTGGTGTTAAATTGAGTGGATATGGTCGTGAATTGGGTGAATATGGTTTACATGCATTCACCCAAGCAAAGGCTGTTCATGTTAACTTGGGTATGAAATTATAGTTTACGAAAATGTTTAATTTATATAATTAATTGGATTCTTATTTTTTTCTATTTTTCAGTGTTTCTTCATTTATATGGTTGGGAATAAATAATGTTTGCTTTATACTACAGTAGATATAGATAATACAAAAGGAAACGTCAATGTTCTAAATTTATTCAAAATCCATTCATAAACCCTCCATTAGGAAACCCAAGGTCAACATTTAAATCATCGATTCCTAAATTTCCTTGAGATCCATTTCTTAACCCATTATTAGTGCCATTGCCATTATTAACATTACCATTACCATTACCATTTCCCCAAGAATTTTGTCCTGGCGCTCCACCGAATTCATTTGCATTAAATAAATCCATAAACTGCTGAGTAGCTAAGGGATCTTGTTGTAATGGATCTATTCCTATACTTTCACCTCTTGATTTTGGTGCATTAACCCCATTTGGTGGTAAAGGCGCGTTAGGTCCACTAGCACTAGCTCCATTATTAGCAGGACCAGCAGGAGCACCTGGTGCTCCTTTGGTTTGGTTTTCCAACATCATTAATTGCATTTGATAATCGTGTAAAGCAGTGGAATTATCACCTCTTAATCCATTATCAGCACCAACTGGTTGTGGAGGTGGACCTTGAGGACCCTGAGGACCTTGTTGTTGAGGCGGTATACCAGATGGAATACCATTCCCTTGAGGCTTAGTATTCACATTAGGATTTGGATTTGGCCTTTGCTGTTGTTGAATTCCAAGCTGTGGTGGATGCTGAGAAGTAGGGGTGCCAACATTGGAGCCTGGTTGTTGCATTTGTTGTTGACCTGGCTGTGCCATACCCATAGGGTTCTGTTGTTGTTGTTGTTGTTGTTGCAAGAACATTTGTGCTTGAAGAGGATTTGGTGGAACTTGACCAGCGGCACCAGGTCCAGTGGCACCACGGTTCATAGCTTGATTACGAGCTTGTTGTGCCATTGCTTGGTTTTGAGCAGCTTGAAATCTTTGTTGATTCAAAAATAGTTGTTGTTGTTGTTGAAGAGGTAATTGTTGAAAATTGTATTGATTATTTAATTGCATCTTTTGCATTTGCACTCGTTGTTGTAATTCTTGAGCTTGTAGCTGCTGTTGGAACTTATTGAACTGCCATTGTTCTTGAGGCTGTCTCTGTTGCGAAGAAGAAGGAATTTGACCTTGTTGTTGAGAATTCTGTTGGTTTGGTGCAGTGGGTTGTTGATGAGTTACCACAGGTGTACGTTGGTGTGATTGAGGTGTTAAATGATCATGCTGAGGTCCAGAACTTCCAGGAGGTTGAGGTTGAGCAGCAGCTTGCGCATGAGCCTGTTGTTGAGCAGCTTGCGCAGCTTGCTGTTGAGGAGGGATCTGTTGCGTCGGTATCATCCCAGAATTTGGTGCTGGTGATGGTACATTCATATTTTGGCTTGGATGTGGTGTCCCATGTGCAGATTGTGGTAAAGGTGATTGGAGAACTTGTTGTGGTGTTGGGACGTGTTGCCGTCCAGTATTTGCTGGAGATGACACATTATTTGCAACGTTATTGTTATTGAGGGTGTTTGTTGTATTAGAAGGTGTATTATTATTAGAGTTATTATTAGTATTATTATTGGTATTTGGATTGTTTGAATTTTGTCCTACTATAGGTGAATTGTTTGAGTTTGATAAGTTTTGTTGACTCAAGACCTGAGGAGGTGGAACAGTTGGGACAAATTGATTTGGCCCTCCACTCAATTGAACTTGAGCAAATGAATTAAAGCCTGCACCACCTGCAGCAGCTGCAGAGGGTGTTCCAACAGCACCTAAGCCTGCCATTGAAGCCATATGTTGTTGTTGCTGTTGTTGGATAGCAGGTGTTTCTTTGACATAACTATGTAGAGCCCAAAGGGATTGCCACCACTCCAATAGGAAAGTGTCTGGGGAAGTCATCAACATTTGAACACCTGGTAAGTTTTCACTCTCCTGATCTTTAAGGTTATTTGAGGTTGTGTTGTTTGATTCATCATTCCCATTTTCATTTCCGTCCTTATCTAATGGTGTAGACAAAGGGACATCTGCTTCTTTCAGCAATATTTTGGCGGTATCATGTAGATTGTTTTCCAATAGATAGTTGTATAGATGGGCATATAGCAGTTGCCTAGAGTTTTTGGCCAAAGCATCAGAGACAACAGGTTGTTTTCCTTGGGATAGATCCTCATCTGCCCTGGATGAATTGTTATTTGCATTCATCATCCGCAGAGTGTAGATATAAGGAGCTCAACACTGTGATGAACAATTTGGACAGAGTTTGGGAACCTTTAGTAAAGATAGTGAGAGCAAGACCTTAGTAGCAATGTTTTAGACGTTATTCAGTGATGTTTTGAGACAAGTTTATATGGATCTGTCTTCTCAGTGATGTTGAAAATGTTGAGACTTGACAGGTTTGACGAAGGAGTAAACCCAGGCGCTGTTGATCAGTTTCGGTGGTGTTCAGCTGAAAATTAGACCGATGAGTAGCTGATGAGGTTGAGTTTCCAGCAGTGGAGAATGTTCCTCTGTCAAAGCTTTCCTTGTTGCGCTATTATAGCTTAACTGTACCGTTATGTATTGTTGATTGTCAATTTTAACAAGGCTCCTTTTTCTGGTGATTTTTTCGTTTTTCGTCTTTTCGGAAATTTTTTGTTGATTTTAGCGGGAAAATGCTGGAAATTAGAAGGAAAGCGACGCTCGGGAGGTTCGAATGGGGAAATTTATATGAACGGTAGTAATGGAGTTAGTCGAGAGAAGAGTGGCAGCAACTACTGAGTTAGAGTAATAAGAGTGTATTAATTATAGAGTACTGTTACTGATTCACTTCACCGAGCCAAATATGGCATTTTCAAAACTCGTTGTTCCTAATCAGTAATCAGTTATCAGAGTGTTATCACTAATCCCATTCCCGGGAAATAAAGTGATTCGATTCGTAATCACAGAACAATAGCATGCTTCAAGAATCAAAAACTAGTTGGGGATAAAGCCATTTGAATTTTGATCTTCCCTATATCTCATATCTGGACTAAAAGGGTCAAACATCATTCTCACTGTAGCAGTCTTAGAGTAGTAATTGTCATAGTATCAGCTCATGTACGGAGTTCTAATATACGACCCAGCTCGTCTCGAGAGCTCGAGAGCTCGTGATCAGCACTTGTACTTCTCATGGATGGACAAAGACATAGCTAAGAGCCCTCATAGAAGCGTATATTCCACATCTTCCACCTCCATCCCAGCATATTCTAATAGATTCTCCTCTCTACAATCCACAATATCCACACAATCCACACCTCATCACTCGCCCAATCAGGAAACCAAGACCTCGGATTTCTTTTCGTTTCCAAAATCTTTATCGATTTCATTTTTGTTCCCATTGAGAAGAAACAGAAATTGGCCTTCAACGACAGATTGTTCAAATCGCCAGCTTTGAAGTTACAACATCATAGATAATATTCCTTGAGGAACACCAGCAAGAAATATACACTGATAGCTCATATAGAACAGCTCTATACAGTCACATCTTGCCATCAAGAGCCGCACTCATTCCTTTCCTACCCAAGCAAATTTCCACCTTCAGCCTCCACAAAAAACCAGCTCATCACATCTTTATTCACTACCAATTTTTGCAAGTTGATCTAACAAACATCACCAAAACACCAATACCGACATCTATATAATATTACCAGAGCACAGTTATATATAGAATATAACGAATTATGTCCCGTTCTTACACAAAAGATCAAGAGATCATAGTGGAGAAGATTTTGAAGCATAAAGGCCATGAATATTATAAAATTCTTGAAATAGAGAAAACAGCTACTGATAATGAAGTTAAAAAAGCTTATAGGAAAATATCTTTAAAAGTCCATCCGGATAAAAACTCACATCCAAAGGCTGCTGATTGTTTCAAAATAGTAAATAAGGCATTTGAAGTGCTTGGTGATTCACAAAAAAGAACAATTTTCGATCAAACTGGTTCCGACCCAGATCAAAGAGGTGGATTTGGAGGTGGTGGTGCTTCTTCTTCAAGTGGTGCCTCACCTTTCGGTCCTGGTGGACCATTTGGAGGAGGTGGTGCTTCCCCATTCGGTGGACCATTTGGTAATTTCCAAACTGCTGGTGGTCAAGGGTTTGATACTGATTTATTTGACATCTTATTTGGTAATACACAGGGAACTACTTTCTCATTTGGTGGTGGCCCAGGTCAAACTTTCACATTCAGCTCAGGAGGTGCTTCACCTTTCGGCGGTGGTGGTTTCCCAAGACAACGTCGTACAAGAACAACAAGAGGTACGGGGAATGGAGGAACTGGTGCCACCCAAAATGGTGGAGCACAACAACCAGAGGATTTATTTGGAACTTTGAAACAATTACTACCTTTATTCGCTGTGTTGATAATACCGTTGATTTCTAATCTATTTGCAGATAATTCAACAAATATTCAATTTCAAATGGAACCAACTGGATTATTCACACAAGAGAGAATATCAAATAGATTTCATGTTCCATATTATATCACTTCAAAACAATCTAAATTACTTCATGAAAATCAAAAAGTCTCCAAGAAACTGGATTCAGAGGCAGAATCATACTATGTTGGAATATTGAAAACAAAATGTAATAGAGAACAAAATTTCAAAGAAAATAGAATCAATGATGCTTATGGTTGGTTTTTCCATGATGAAGAGAAATTGGCCCAAGCCGAGGCCATGAGACTCCCTGCTTGCGAGAAATTGTCCACCTTCGGTCTAATATAGACAATGATACCCACCCACCGCACGCATTCCTAATAACTAATTCTTGTATAAAAAAACCCAATTCGAATAAATTCCAAAACGGGATCTGGAGGTTATGCCTGTAGTGCCCGCCCCAAAACGTAAACAAAGAGAAATCGCTAAAAAATTAAAAAGTCGCGAAAAAAAATCTAGCCGTTAGGACGAAATCAAAACAATATAAACAAAGGTCAAAAAAAAACCTTGGAGAATTGTTCAATTTCAAGAAGACAAAGATTGAGGTGACTACTGCTGGCAGAGGACGTTCATGGAGAATTGAGAGCGAGATATGGAGAGCTACATACGGGACGGCATAGCGCCCTTGAAAAGGTACTTGTCTTCTGGACTAACAACTACAATAAACACAAATAATGCAACCTCGGCAGCCCAGAATCAACAGCTATTTCAACAACATAAAATACAATTTGGTAACTCTGGTCGTTCAGAGTCCAACACTTCGATAACATGGGACTCTGAGAGTGAAGTGGATCAAGACGCTGGAGTAATGGATTGGGGGATCGATAGTGAAGGTGGATTATTACATTTACAACCACATATTCTTCATCATGGTGATGATCATGATGTTAGTTCCCCAACTTTGATTAATGAATTTGTCAACTCGACTTTTAATGATGATGTTACCAATGATGGGACTGATAGAGATATGGACGGTATGACTCCCTGTATTGATGATAAGTTCTATGATTGGGGTATTTCTCCAAGAAAACACCATGCTGCTAATAACAATAATAACAAATGTTCATCTCATAACAAAAGCTTAAGAGGGATGTTTGAAGATCTTGTGAGGTTAAACCACGAACAAAGGTTGAAAAATATGGCTTTTCTAGACGAATTTAGATATATCTTAGTCACATCACAACTGTTAGATGAAAGTATCTTAGTTTCAAAATTTCAACAAAAGAAGAAACAAAGCTCTTTAAATTTAAATAAATTTTCAACAGTTAAAAAATTTGGTCAATTAATAACAATAGAAAAATCATTCAAAATAAGGTCTCAGTTAAATGATTTAAATATCTTGAACATCATCGGTTTACTCTCGCATTTGAAGAAAAATCTACATAGCCATTCAATCTCTTCAATACGACTGGTCATTATAATATGCTTAATAGTGCTCAGCTCATCTTTGCAATCGAGTTCTTTACAATTGGAACTTATTCAACAAAAGATATTGAATCAAGTTAAAAAATTCATTAAACTACAACAAGGATTTGACATACAACAACAAAAATTGATTATTAAATTTAAAGAATTGAGGATTTATAACAATATATTACCCAATACAGTTTTGAACGATAATCAAAACCCAACTCATCTATTTGAAACCATATCTAGTACATTGATCATTGCCACAAATTCCATTATCCATTCATTGAATGGATTATTACCATTTGTTAACGGGTTAGAACTTGAGAACTTTTGCGGGTTATACAATATTGAAATCACTGAATTGGGATTCGAGATTGAAGATTTAAAACCTTTCAAGATTTCAATTGATCATAGCGATGAACAAATTGATCAAATCATTCACAAGTTTAAGAAATTTCAATATTTAAGAAGATTCGTTATTGTTTGTCTTCTTGCAATGAATCATCAATTTTCAACACATTCGCCCTTCCTGATGAAAATTTTCGGAATATTTCAAATTGATCATAAAAAAAGTTGTTCTAATTTGGAAAATTTAATCTTGGTATGCCAGATATTGGAAGGATTACAAGAGCTGATTGGTGGGTTAAACACAACTTTACATAATACCTTGGATGTTCCAAATAGGACCATGTACGAAACGGATCAACCATTAGTGACATCACCAGCTTCGATTGATCAACTGATGAACAAGATCAAAGAATTTGAATTACAATTGGTATTGTTACGCAGAGCCAATACACCTTCACAATTGAGAGAAATGGGTGAAACTTTAGAATCATTAACAAGGTTATATCAAAAGGAAACGATGGCTCAAAACCAAAAATTGAAACAAAGATCAGTATCTACCCCATCTTCAATTAGTCTTAGTAAGAGGAAAAGATTTTCACTACCTGCTGCTCCGAATTATTCACAACAGCAGGTTCCACAATTACAAATACCACCAATCCCACAACAACCACGTTCTAAACCAACTTCTCCAAAGAATTATAAAAGATTGAGCACTGGGTTTGCATTACCTTTACTAACAGTCACAGAGGAAGATGAAACTCCTAAAAGGGCTGTCTCATATGATGACAATTATTTAAACATTATGCCAACTCACCAGTCATTTGACCCATCACAAGAACAAAGGAGAGAAAGCCAACAAATTGAAGAGACATATTATTCATCTTCGCACGACTATATCCAGGAGAGAAATTTGTTATCTAATGATGATAGTGTTATCATTAGAAGCATCGAAGGTGAAGATGAAGAAGAAGATCTGGAAGAAACTGTTGATAATGAAGAATTCAAGAGAAAATTAGAATTAAATTTCTCAAGAATGGTTAATGGCGAGACTGGTAAAAATGAAGAAAATGTGTTGAAAGAATTAGGTGGGAATCATGTTAATAAAAATGATCTACAAATTGATTCAAAAGAAGGTATAATGTTGATGGATGAATTAAGAAATGCGCTCAATAAATAACAAGTTCATGCTGGCCATGAGCATATAAGGAATATATTTATATGGATAATAAACTAATACTTTAATACATACGAGAAGTTTAAAATTTTTTTAAAAGCTAATTTGTATTGTATATTTGTAGTTATACTAAGAAGATATCTAAACAATTTGCAAGTTTTCTAATCTCTTACCTTTAAGATATTCCAAACCTTCACCGGCATATGAAGTTAAACTGCTAACTTCAACTTCACCATCCAATTCAGCGCCCTGTGATTTAACCCACTTAGTACTTAAAGCTAAGTAGTTGGCAACACTTGTCTCTGGAGTGTCATTTTTAGCACCTGACCCATTTTTCAATGGTGAGAATTCTTCAGATCTTTCAACTTCTAAAGAACCAAATCTTGAAACTTCAATGGATTTGAAAACATCAAAGATGAATTGTTCTAATTTGATACCATTAGGTTCTGTTGGTTTATGAAAAACACCTTCAGAGTTTAACGATGGGATTTTTTTGTAAGCAATATGGAATGGTAAGAATTCTTGATTATCAATCCAGTTTGTGATTTCGTTTTGTAATAATTCCACTGAGTAATAATGATTAACAATATTAGCAGCTCTAAAGCTTAGCAATCCATTAGAATCTTTTTGTTCAGCCAATTTAGAGTCAATTTCACTATATTCAATGACGGCTGGCCTTTGAGACTCTTCATCCAAGACAATCAAACCTACAGATTCGGCAGCATCTCTTTTTCTGACAACTTTAGTACTCAATTGGAATTTCTTATCAATTGAAAATCCAATGAAAACTGGATCAGCAACACGAACTAAGACGTTATCAACACAGTACATATGTATATGTTTGATTCCCTTTTTGGTGAAATCATCTAACAAACCGTTAGTATAAATGGCCTTGTATAGACCACCGTTACCATCAGGAGATTGGGCAATGGAGTCTTGGTTTTCCAAGAGGATTTTTTCACCTTCTTTGTCGAAACATGGTAAAGTACCTTGGTTGAAGAAAGTAACTTGTGATGATTCTAAACCGAAATATTTGTTGTCAAGGAAATAATTTTCAGTGTCAGTTCTGGTTGGCTTGGAAGTCATGATATACCAGCTAACTTTGGCATTGGTATTATGTTTTTCATTAGCTAATTGTTGGATCTTAGCCAACTTCTCAGCTTGGATTTGGAATAAGGATTTATTTGATGGTAAACCAATATTATAACAACCTTTTGGACTTGAAGATCCCAATCTGGTACCTTGACCACCAGCCATTAAAATAACACCAACCTCACCTTTGGAAATGGCTTCTAGACCAATATCAGTCCATTTTTGTTTAGTTTCAGCTGATGAATCAATCAATGAAAAGGCTGAGGTATCTGGTAATGGCTTGAAAGATCTTCCCTTTGTGGAGGTCTTGGAGAATTCAATTGCTTTCTTCACAACTGGAGAAAGTTTCTCTTCTAGAACTTGCTTGGTCTCTAAGGCTGACATTACAGGAAGTAGTTTTAATGAATAAGTAGTGGAGAAATAACGATACAATTCAGTTTTGTGACAGAAGTTAAACACGTTGAAATCGAGATCGAAATAAAATTGAAATTCGCTTCGAGACTTTAAAATCCGTGTTTACGTTTTGTGGTGTGTACCACAGATGCTGTTATATATAATATATAGAGAAAGTCTAAGAATCTCCTTTTGTTTATTAAGGGAATCAGATGAAAACTTTTGGGATGTTTAGTATTTACCATTGGAAAATACGAACTTCTTTCTCTCAGATTCCGGGAGAGAATTTGTCTGCTGAAAAGCCTGTAAAACTGCCTTTTTGAGATTTTCCACACTCTCGTCATCAATTTGATAATGGAAAGCAAATCTCCCACTTAGACGAATCTTCACATTGTACTTGTCACTACTCTTCTCTAATAAATCTGGATCGATTGGTGTCTTTTCCAAGTCGAGAAACACAAAATTAGTATCAACAGGTGATTCCAAAGCGATTCCATGTTCAAGAAAGAAATCACCAACATTTTTAGCCTTCTTATGGGATTCATGTAACCTGGGCAAGTTCTCTTCAATAGCAACAAGTGCCATGGAAGCCAAGAGCCCACTTTGTCGAATACCACCACCGTTTTGCTTTTTGAAATGATTTGCTTTTTGATGAACTTTTCTGTACCGACTAGTACTGAGCCAATTGGTGCACCAAGGGATTTAGAAAGACAAAGACTAATAGTATCGAACAAATCACCGTATTCTTTTAGACTAACACCGGTTGCAACACTTGCGTTCCAAATTCGTGCACCATCACAATGTAGTGGATATCCGTTTTCTCTTGCAAATTTGGATATTTTTTTCAACTCTTCAATTGGGAACACAATACCATGTAATGTATTTTCCAAAGAGATTAGTTGTGTTGGAGCACCATGAATATCACCATCTTCAGGAATAATGTGTCTCTTTATATCTTCAAGAGTTAAATAATCACCGTTAGATGGAACAACAGGTGTGACCATTGCTCCAGATAGAATAGCTAAGCCAGCAGCTTCTCTGGTATAGACATGGGCCCTATAATCACATAGAATTGAGTAAGGTGGTTGATGCAAGTGTGTTCTGATCCCGATTTGATTCGATAACGTACCACTAACGCAGAAAAGACCAGCTTCCTTCCCTGTCAGCTGTGCTACTTTCTCCTCTAAGTCAACAGTGTCGCTATCTTCATCGTAAACAGAGTCTCCGATTGAGGCCCCTGCGACGGTCTCCAACATCGATCTTGTAGGGGTAGTGAAAGTGTCACTTCTGAATTCATTTCTTGCGGATTGATATTTTTGAGCTAGTGGCATATCTGGGTAGGTAAATTGGATGGCACAATGGCTAGCTGAGGGTGAATTGAATAATGGTTCAGGTGAAATCTTTATATGTTCATTGTGAACATTTGTAACTTCACTGGGGGAGTACGGGGGAAATCTCCGAAAGATTTCCGAATACAGATAACACAGAAACATTCGAATTTGGTAATAAGAAGCTCAGGATTTAATATTTACCTTTAAAGTATGATTTTGACCTAAGTAATTTTCGAAAAAGCCATAAGAAATAAGATATTTGAATACTTCTACAAATTAATGGCTATTTGGAAGTCAAAACGGTCAGATATAACTGCTTATATTAACATCGTTTATAATATCAGAAATCTATTCAACTTTTCCAGAAGTGAATTGATATGTACCCTTTTTGATCTCTGCGTCTTGATTCTTAGTAGCCAGTTTCTTTGTCTCTAAATGAGCTTCCAAAATGGCCTTTTTAACATTCTCTAAACTTTCATCGTCAGTTTGATAATGGAAGGCAATTCTTCCATTCCATAATTTGACATTATACTTCTCACCGAATTCTTCAAGAATCTTATCATCAATTGGTGATTTTTCAAGGTCAATGAAAACGAAGTTTGTATCAACGGGAGAAGCTAGTTCTATATTGTTTTCAATGAGGAAGTCCGCCAATTTTTTAGCTTTATCATGACTCCCTTTCAATTTTGGTAAATTTTCATCTAGGGCTACATTGGCCATAGTTGTTAATAATCCACTTTGTCTAATACCACCACCATTTTGTTTCTTAAAATGATTTGCTTTCTTGATAAATTTTTTCGAACCAACTAAAACAGACCCAATTGGTGCACCGAGTGATTTTGATAAACAAAGACTAATTGTGTCAAAAATTTCTCCATATTCTTTCAAAGATATTCCAGACGCAACACTAGCATTCCAAATACGAGCACCATCACAATGTAATGGGTAGCCATTCTCTTTGCAGAACTTGGAAATTCTCTTCAACTCCTCAATTGGATAAATAACCCCATGTATAGTATTTTCTAAAGAGATCAATTGTGTTGGTGCGCCATGAATATCACCATCTTCAGGGATTATGTTTTTTTTGATATCTTCTAAAGTCATGTAGTCCCCATTCTTAGGCCTGACAGGAGTAACCATTGCGTTTGATAAAGTAGCTAAACCTGCAGCTTCATCAACATAGATATGTGATCTGTAATCGCACAAGATAGAATATGGGGGTTGATGTAGGTGAGTTCTAACACCAATTTGATTAGCGAGTGTCCCACTAACGCAATACAAACCAGCTTCCTTGCCCGTAAGTGCAGCAATTCTTTCTTCCAAGTCAACGGTATCACTATCTTCATCGTAT
This sequence comes from Hansenula sp. yHMH451, assembly GCA_030571095.1. Lineage (NCBI taxonomy): Eukaryota > Fungi > Ascomycota > Saccharomycetes > Phaffomycetales > Wickerhamomycetaceae > Hansenula > Hansenula sp. yHMH451. Next base: position 104,922 of record JAJLXE010000014.1, on the reverse strand, counting down.
ACAGAATCACCAATCGAAGCTTCAAAAACAGCCTCAAGCATTGTGCGTGATGGGGTAGTGAAAGTGTCACTTCTGAAATCGTTTCGAGCGGATTGGTATTTTTTGGCAACTGGCATTTTGTTCTGGTTCAATTGGTCCTCTAGTGCTCTATTAATACTGTATAGGGTTTGATGTATTTGGTGATTGAAGGGCCGGAGCTGATGTAACTTCAACCCTTTATATACCGTTTTTATGTTTTCAACAGTTCAAAGTTCAAGCCTCTCCCCGAGTCAACGAGTCAAAACTCTCGAACAACTACTTATTTGTAGAGTCGATTTCAGTTGGAAAAGGATTGTTGTTTGAACTGAAATAAAATAGGATCTAGCCAAATCGGGCTGTCTCTTAATATTGGCATCAGTGTCGGAAGCTATTTCCTACATTTATCCTAGAAGCGAAGTGCTAGTTCTCACGGAATGACACAAGCTTTGGGGGATCAGAGTGGGAATTTTTGAAAACGGCGCAAAAATGGAAATGAATCACCATGTTGAATCTTTATAATGTTAAGAGGAAGCGATAAGGTTATTGAATTTTACAGAATTGCAGATGAAGAATCTACAACTCGGCAATCAAAGGATTTCGCTATGTTCTTCACATGTTGAGATAATTGACTCGGACCCCAGAACAGATCTCCTATATCGAAAATGATAAAGAAGTAACTGATCGAGTATTGGCTTCAGAATCATTAAACAATTGTAATCTATAGAGAACAAGCTGAGGCTGTTCATATTGAAATGTTCAAATGAATTGAATTGGGTTGGTGGCTCAAGATATACAGTCATAGTTACTGTTCCTTTCAGCTTATCTTAAAACTACAAAAATGAATAGGTGAATCGTAGTACTTGTAGTAATTCTTCAGTCACTGTGAATCATACTAACTGTATACGTGAGAGCTTAGATCGAGATGCAAGGCGAAATAATTGATCATATACATATTTTTCCCATGATTTTAATTGTTATCAACTAGATATTTTAACTATATATGTGATACATAGCATATGTTTTAGATATTGCGGCACATGTATAGTAGACCTAAATATTGCTGTCTTTCAAACCCATTAGCCTTGAGGTCAAAGTGAATCCGGGAGAAATACACAGACAATATTTATATCTATGATTGCTGAAGTACATGTTATCAATATGATAACTCATTATACATGAGAAATCTCCGCCAAACTCCCCAGAAACAATACAAAAAACGGTTGCCACTTGAATGGGTTGATAACCATTAGTAATTTAAATGTTTAAAACGCCTCATAATTGAACTTGAAGCTCATTACTGGCATATTTCTTCCAAGTGCTTAGCTTCTTGAGTGTTGAATTGAAGCTTGAACCCTTCAAATAATTATGGATCGAATTATTTTTGAGCCTGACAGAAAGCTTGTCTATATAGTCCCAGGGGTCTACCGTTCCTGGAGACTGATGAGCGGACCTAGACCGATAATCCAGACCCAGACCTCAAATTTTGTGGATTTCAGAAAAAGATCATAAACTTGATGAAAAAACAAATGGAAAACAAAGTGGAAGCACTGGAACCTGAACTCCACGCAACTGCAAAAGATTAAACCTCAAGTCAGATTTTGAGGTTATTCGTCTTCTGACCGGCTGCTACAAGCGCAGATGTACTGGACACTGACTATACTATCCTTGGCCATTCTTTGGCTCGCCCATAGACTATACCTCTTGACAAAGATTCCAGTTGACCATTTGATCAAAACGTTAAAGATCGAGATACCCAGATCATCAAAAATCTCTGTGGACAACGTTACAGATGACAAAATCTTCATCCATTGGGATCAGCCTGTATCTGAGCCAAAAGTTACTGGTTTCGCAATATATTTGAACGGCAAACAAGTGTACGTTATAAGTGGAAACGAGTCACATTGTTACCTCACCAATTTGCTACCTGATACAAGATATAAAATTGATTTGATATCGATAAATGCCAAGAGCTACAAAGCTAAAAGTGATTCAATATACATCAAGACAAAATCTGAGAAATTACAGAACTATGCTAATAACATTTTGCTGGAAAATCCGGAAAATTTGTTTAAATTGTTGACTGATAATCCAGATGTCACAACAATTCAGAAATTTGCTACACCGTCTGCCTCAACCTCAAATCCAGAAGGGAAAACCCCAGGTAGGTCTCGTTCTGCTACTGTCTCTTCTGTTACAGGGAATAATTTGACGGGCGCTTCCAACGGTGGAAGCGGAATTGCTTCTTATGCTGCTTCGACCACAAGTTTGATGCCTGACCCTAAATCATTGGAAGACATAGAGGAGCTCAGGTATTATTTGGTTTCAGGCCAAGAGGAATTGCATACAGTTTTAAACCAACAAGCTCAGGCTTTGAAAGATTTCAAAGAACAAGAGGCTATTTTGATTGAAGAAAGAGATAAGTTACGTGATCGTAAGAAGTTGGAAGACGGTAACAGACAGTCTATGAAGAGTGAAATCAAAATGCTCGATGATTCTAGAAGACTCACTGAGTTGAAAAGGTCAAAACAAGAGAATGCCTTGATCACAAAGCAAAAAGCCATTGAAAAGATGGAAGCTGATCTAGATACTTGGAATTTTAAAATTGATGAATTCGAGAAACAGAAACTAGATCTTGGTGACTCTGAAGAATCTATTCATAAAGATATCGATACAGATATAATCAGGAAGAAAGAGAGAATTAAAGAGTTACAAGAACAGATTTTAAAGATTGATGAGGAAGTGAAGGCAATAAATGCCGAAAAGAAGCAAAGGGAACAGTTGAAACCACAATTTGCTAAAGTCTTTAAAAGTTTAATGGATCATACAGATCAGTCGGGTTGCTTAGATGCTGAAGGTGTAAAGAGCCTTGAGTTGTTGAAAACTATCGATCCAATTGTTCATATGAAAGTTTTGAAAGAAGTTGAAAATGATACACGATTAGAAGCCGAATGGAGAGCCCAACAACAACGCGAAGTTACAAATTGTCATAAGGCGTCTTCAGCATTTGATAGACTGAAAGAAGAGAATTCAAACATGAAGAATCTAGTAAATCCTTCTAGATCTCATAGTTCAACTCCTCCAAGTAACAATATCCAACAACCTGCTATTCTGCAGCAACATCATCAACAACTTCAGATGGCACATCAACAGCAGCAACAACAGCAATCCCAATCTGTTTCTCCACCTGCCAATACATTTCCCTTCAACCAGAACGGATTCCATTACGGAGATGTTCAAAATGGAAGCTCACCTTCTTTGAGCTCATACATGAATCCCCAGCAACAGCAACAGAAAAGTTCCACACCACCTGCATTTACTTCGTCTTCTCTTTGGAATACACTCAGTGTTGCTGGCAGCAATTTTGCAAATGCCAATTCGTCAGATTCAAATGGATTTTCATTTAATACTACTTTACCAACCACATCTGGTGCATCTGGTGATTTATTAAACAATCAAAACGATGACCTGGCTGGCTATATGGAAGGTCAGGGTACAGACACTAACGCAAACCACCTATTACCAAAGAATTTAATTGATGAAGATGCTGATTTTATTAATTTGCTGAATAGCGTGCAAGCAGGTTTACCGCTAGAGAATCATACAAGTACCAGCAACCCCAAGAACAATAACGGTCATCATATAGCATCAAACACCACTTCATCTACGGGACCTTTCGCTCTAGGCAACGCTTTTAACAATTCTGTCAATGATTCCTCTGCTAACATAAGCACTAGAAGCATGTTTCATAATGATTTCAACCAACCGAGATTTTCATTAGATAATGCCTCATCACCCCCTCATTCTTTCAATGCTGATCTGATCTCTACACAAATGTCACCATCTACGAACAATAATGATATACACTCTGTCTTCTCAGGCAATCAAAATGAATTATTGCAACAAGGCTCGTTTCAACCAACTCCGCCAATTACTCATGATCCACAGACTCCTAAGGAAAATGGTCATTTAAGCTCATTCTCACCAAGAAGATTGTCCAATGTCTTCAACTTCGGTAAGAAAAACAGTGATAATGATCCTGAAGGAGTCAATAACCATCCAGTTACTTCAAAATCAGCTCAACATAGTAAGTTTTTTGGTATTAAATCAAATGGGAAAAACGAAGAGGTTGACCCAAACAATGAGGGAAATTCCTCCAAAGCACCTCTATTTTCATTTACTCAGGATGGTGCCAATAGTCATGGTAATAATGGAAATTCTATTATAGATTCAGTTTGGCAAAGTCCAGTTTTACATGTGAAGAGAGGTAGTGGATCACACAATAGAAATATCTCAGTCAACTCATCTCACTCAAATAACACAAGTTTTGATAGAGAGCATGGGACTTCCAAGTTTTTCCCTGCTAGTGGTGATAACAATAAGGATAACAATGATTTTTTGAATCCCAATTCCGCTGGTAATGTTGGTGGTTCAAATATTTCCATCTCTTCAGGTGCTGTTTCTGATGGAACGAGCGGTGATCATGGTGAGCCTATGATTTTGGTGAACACCGATAGGACATCAAACACAGCTTCAATCAAGTCAATCAAGTCTTCATCCGCTGACAATTCCTCGAATGTTAGTTCCTCACCGTCATTCTTCCGTAAAAACAAATTTCTGGTTAATCCATTTAGTGGTAATAACAACAATAACAACAACATACAAAATGATAGTTCAATCGGGAAGTCCCCTTCAAGACAAAATTCAACATTGTTCAGGACTACATCGCCAACAAAGAATAGCGATGGGAATTTTGGCAATGATGATTCAGATATTGAAGATTATAACCCAGGTGTATCATCAAGTACTACACCAAAGAGGTTGTTTTCAAGAAATCGTAAGACTTCTTCTTCAAATATGAGAAAGCAATCAATGAACTCCATGGGTGCTAATAGTTCAAATGAAGGCGACCTAAACAACTTAACCGATGGATCTATTCAATCCGCTCATTCAAACTCAAATTCAAATGGGAAGACACTAAACTTCAAGAAACTGTTTGGTGGTAAAAATGCCAAAGACAATCACCGAAAAGATATTGATGATATTGATGAAAAAGTTGAAGATGAGTCAGGTTAGTGGTTGAGGTAACAAGGCTGCAATAATCAAATCTATGTGACGCTTAATGATTGATACATAAAAATCTTTCAACAACAAGTCCGTTTTTGTAAATAAGCATAGTCCGGAATCTTGATGATTTAAAACATAGCTTGCGACTAAGTTCATGTAGTTACAAAAGCTACAATGACCCGACGTTAGATGTTAGGGACTCATTTTGAAGTAGTAGGACGATAAATGTTATGCAACAGCACCTACTATAAATACTATAGTTGACTTTTTAAATTAGGTATATATCTGGAATGCTCAAAAAGCGTATAACAATTTGATAGGAGTTCTGTTTGTGAAAATGAGATACATGTAGAACGAGAAATTAACATATTGGAAAACAGGAACAAGTAGCCACAGAAAAAGCAATCTTCTATATTCTGGTATAAATGATGAATACTGTACATGGTAGTATGATGAGGAGTAGGTGAAAATGTATAATCATGAAAGAAGAGATGATGATGATGGTATTGATGACGGTATTGATGAAGATGGTAACAACGATGTTGGTAATATTTTTGAAAAAAAATATAATTATTATGAAATGACAAAAAGGTATAAGTGTTTTCATTCAGTCCAAAAATTCAACTGATTCAAATTATTTACCTTCTTGAGGATCAAAAGCAGCTAAAACTTTATCTTTATCCTTACCTAAAGGAGGTTTATATTGGAAGTTATCAGAATCTGACCAATCAACTTTAACATTTTTAATTTTGTTTGTATCAGTATTTTTGAAAATATTTATACGATCGTTTTTCCAATCACCACGAACATCTTCAAATCCTTCTTCCCAAACTTTATCATAAAACTTCTTCAACTTAGATTCCTCCAATTGTCTAGCCTCTTCTTTAGCCATCCATTCCATATGTTTCAAATCATCAGAAGATGGTTCATAGATATGCCATATCACGTAGTGAGGTAAACCCACAACCGAATAACCCATACGTTTACATAATTTCCCAAAAGCTTCAGTTTCTGCATGTTTTTCAAATGAAAAAGCTGGGAAATTTGCACCTGTTCTGAAAACTTTTGCTCTGGATAAGATTGAAACACCTCCAATACCATCAAGATCCATTTCGACTTCTTCATCACCATAAGGATCTCTTAAATAAGCAAGATGAGGTCTCCAAGTGGCATATTCAACGTAACCTTCCACAATGACTGCATCTTCACCAAGAGTCTTTGCTAATTGTAAACCACCTTCACTTTCTTGCCATGAATTTAAATCATATGGTTGTTGATTTCCTAACCAATCTGGTAAAGGTCTCCAAACATTTGGTACGATCACATCTTTACCATGATGCATTAAATCTTCAATAATTGTCTTAGGAACCGTTTCAACATCCGCATCTCTCCAGTAGACCCAAGAGTGATAAGGTTTGACACTGACTGTCCATAACCAATTTCTTGCTCTAGCCATTAATTTTCTTCTCGGGCCTTGAGCTTCAAAACCGTGACGATCACTGAAACCTTGACCAATAACTTGTCCAAAATCTTTTTCAAAAATTTCAATTTCACCAAATCTGTTTGATTTTATTGGATCATTTTGAATTTCTTTCAACTGTTTTTTCAATTCACCCATAGTGTCATCTGAACTATCACTAACTAAGAATGATAAGTCAATTAAATTATGAGGATAACTCAAATTCTTCATATGACCGAAAAACATTGGCAAATGAGCAGCAGCATCTCTCAGGGGAACACAAAATAAGACACGTTCGTCATGTTGCCATCCATCTGCTAGACCTTCAAAATTTTTCAAATCATAAAATTCAGTAGCTGGTGTGTTTGCAAAATTTGGCACGTATAATTGACCAAGAACAACTTGTATTATGAAATTAATCAGTACGACCGCAGTTATTACCACACCAATGATTGATATGGAGTACTTATTCTGTGTGACGGATTTCAATTTACTCAAATATTGATTTTGAATGGGTTGTGGTTTGTATGGGCTCATATTGAACTAATTTTTTTTTCTTCGAAGCGAAACTTTAAAATAGATTTGCAAATCTCAAAAAAATATGTAAAGAATATTTGAATTTCGATGGTTGATGTATGAAATTATTTGGCACAAACAAATGAACTTATACCAGTTTGAATCTTTGCTTTGCTTGGTGTAGCGATGGCTTGATTCAGGACTGCTGTAAAATGTTCCTTCTTGATTCTGATCCAAAAGACACGTTCAGTGAAGAGCGAAAAAAAGATCAGTTAGTTGATCCAAACAAGAATGGGAAAAATCGATCAAGTAAATAGCAACAGGTTATATTAAATTGATCCAGCAATTTAATCTAATAGAGCAAAATGGGTGGTCTCCAAAGTTTTATCTGTGAAAGTCTTCCTTGTTCTATCTTTTGATTCAAGAGAATGTGATTCGAATTTCCCTCGTCACGTCTCTTCCAGAAGTAGGGCAAAAAAAAACGTACACTGAATTGAAAGGAAAGATCGATCACAAGTCTGATCTGGTCGTTCTGGGCCTCTTGTGTGATGATTGAACGTGCAGCTGAGTGTCAGACCACAATGGATTCCAATAGACTTTTGCAAGAATAACGTAGATAAATTTCGATATTTTGGTGAGTTTTTCTACGTAAATTTCATTTTTATTTGTTTTTTTTATTTTTATCCAAAGAACAAAAACATTTTAAGTGCCGCATTTGGAAGATAACTCAATGAGGATAAATCACGTGGAAAATTGGCAGATATATTCATGGTTATAGACTTTTAACATGAATTATTTAGTTTTTGATCAAGAAATCTATAGCTACAAGGTAAATTGAAGAATCTGTCGTTGATTCATAGCTCAAAAAAAGTCAAAAAAAGGAAAAAAAAGTTCACCACTGGGAGTAGTAGTAATTGTTATAGTTTCACAGTACCAGATGTTTGAATTGATCCCAAGTCACTAGATGATCCTATTCTTATGATCTAACCTATCTATGGATCTGTTCCAAAGGACCACCTAGGCTGTTATGTACCTTCGTCATTACTGAAGATTCGTCATCAATAATATTTTATGCTTAAAAATTCATATGCAAAATAAAACAAACAAAAAAAAACATAAACAAATGCAAAACCCTCATTAATCTATAACCCAGTTGTGATTGATATCACACACAACATTATGATTTGTGTATATACCATCAAAAAAATTCCCAAAAACATTGAAAAAAAATGCTTTTAATATAAATAACCCATTATCGTACCTAATATGCCATTTTTAAAGTTCTATCCATACCTCTGTTAAGTTTAATACTTAACAGGGGTAGGTGAACGATACATCTTATAAGGACCATCATGATAATGAGGGTTCTTTTTAGCGTTTTGATGAGCATCGTGGACTGCTTTCTTGACATTTTCCAAAGCTTCATCATCAATTTGATAATGGAAGGCAATTCTACCACCCATCAATTGAACACCATGGATTTTCCCATATTTAATCAAATCATCATCTTTAATATGGTTGGATTTTAAGTCAATGAACACGAAATTAGTATCAACTGGAGATTCCAAAATGATACCTTGTTCAATACAATAATCACCTAACTTTTTGGCTTTATCATGACTTGATTTTAATAATGGTAAAGTTTCATCAATAGCAACTGAAGCCATCTTGGCCATCATACCACTTTGTCTAATCCCACCACCACATTGTTTCTTGAAATGGTTGGCTTTCTTAATAAATGGTTTTTCACCAACCAAGACAGATCCCATTGGAGCACCGATAGATTTTGATAAACAAATACTAATAGAATCGAAAATTTCACCGTATTCAGCTAATGGAACATTAGCTTCGACACTAGCATTCCAAATACGGGCACCATCACAATGTAGTTTATAACCATTTTCAACACAAAATTGTTTGATTCTTTTCAATTCGTTAACTGGAGTAATAATACCATGTAAAGTATTCTCCATTGAAATTAATTTAGTTGGAGCACCATGAATATCACCATCTTCTGGAACAATATTTTGCTTAATATCTTCTAAAGTTAAGTAATCACCATTGGCCGGTCTAACTGGAGTGACCATAGCGTTGGATAACATTGCTAAACCTGCAGCTTCATGGGTATAGACATGGGCTCTATAGTCACACAAGATGGAATAAGGAGGTTGGAAAAGATGGGTTCTGATGGCTATTTGGTTTGACAAAGTACCAGAGACACAGTAAAGACCGGCAGGTTTCCCAGCTAATTTAGCCACTTTGTTTTCAAGAGCAATTGTATCAACATCTTCATTATAAACGGAATCACCGACTGAAGCAGTCAATGCAGCTTGAATCATGGATTGAGTTGGAGTGGTGAAGGTGTCACTTCTGAAGTCATTTCTAGCAGAGGCATAAGGTTGAATTACCGGTTCTGAGGCAGTCATCTTGTCACTTGTAAGATCTTTAATGTCTATTGAAGAAGTTTGAATAGAAAGGTATAATCAAATGACACATTCATTTTTTTCACTTTGTGTTGAATTTTTTTTCTTTTGGGACTCGAAACTTTGTGCCGTAAAAATAAACGGCTTTTCCAGAGACTCGTGCGGAAGAGCCTGGAAGTTTCATTCAGGGTATCTTTCTGTTTGAGGTATGATATTAAAGGGTTGTGATCATGACAGTAAAGGGAATATATGTATCAGGATCAACCAAATTTTCAACTTATTGGCACTCAATTGAGCTCAATAATACTGGTTCTTCTCTCTATTGTTTGCTCAGAGTCTCGTGGACTGTGCTCAATGTGGGAATTTTATGCTACAATTCGAGACTCTCGGGGTCTGGCTCTCGATCTTTCCTGGCGTTTAGAAGAATCCGATTGGTCTTACGGAGTCTGGTTTATGGGTCTGAGACCATGGAAGTTCCGGAGAATGGCACATAACGCTTATAACCATATATAGTCGTTTTGGAAAGAAGAGATTGAAACAGTATTATGAAAATTCATTCAAGCTGGCTATAGCATTGATCCTTAACTTTTCTTTCTATGAAGAGGTGAAAGGATCAATCAGTTCAAAGTTCGTTGATTCACTAATGGTCGGAACTGTTTTTTTTGATGGTCGGAACTTCGTCACTCTCATTAATTTCTTAGTTATAGAGAAATGATTTAGATCTCCAAGATTACAAAAACAGCGACGTCAGCACAACTCTCAAACATCACTTCTCAAGCTCAATCATGACTGAAGTAGATATCCATGAGGTGGCAGAGTCTAACCAAGGACCTTTCGGCTTCAAAAATCCAAACTATAAACACCCAAGTAGAAGAGTTAAAGCAACGAAACAATTAGCTATTGATGAACAAAAATATTTGAAATCAAACGAGGAACATGTAAAACCTGATTCAGTCAATTATTTCACAATAGAGAGTCCCCCATCTTTGAAACCTTCCAAGAAATACTGCGATATTACAGGATTGAAAGGAAATTATAAGGCTCCTTCAAGTGGGATAAGGTATTTTAATGGTGAAATATTTTCCATTGTCAAGAATATGGCCCCAGGTGTTGATCAACAATATTTGGAATTAAGAAATGCAAATGTTGTTTTAAAATGAAGCTATTTGGTTGTATCGCTTGCTACGAATGTTATGAAATATTATATTAATGCACATCATTATTATGCCCTTTGGTCTGGTACTGTATTATATTTAATTCTCCATTCCTCTATTATCTTAGTAATTTTCAATGAAGTCGTCTTATGATTAATCTTAATTTTGGATAAGTCATCATTTTGAAATGGATTGACGATCAATGCCAAATACAACTTATGTAAATTTTTGAAAATATATTCAAATGACTGATCGATCTCTGAAGATGTCCCCACTAAAATCTTCAATCCAGTATTTGTCTCATAACCATAAACATTTATTCCATCCTGGATGAACAAGAGCGAAGGCATTCCTTGTTCCCCTTCATAAAAAGGCGATAAAAATATATCCAAAGCCATATTAGAAATGAAGTGATATTGTAATATTTCATCATCATTAATCTCATTCGCTAGTTTATCACCTCCAACTTTCTTATCAGGAGTGTTTTGCACCTCTTCAGCTAATGGTACTTCTCTAGCCTGGTTAGTCTGCTCATCGACACGCTCGCTCAGTATCACATCCACTCCTTTCAATGGCGAAATCGATTGTATATGTAAAGGACGGTTCTATCTCACTTGTTAGCTTTAAACGAACACATATTCCAAACTCTGAAAGAACTCACATCTCTGGAAATGAGCGATATGAAAAAGATTTCTTTTGACATCCTGTATGAAAATAACGATTTCCTCTAAAAAACAAATCAACAACTCCAACAAATTGATCGTGTGGTATCTCTCAATTGCTGGCTGGAAACTCATAAATACAATTGAATCTGTCAATATTGATCTGGAAATTCAACTATGCATTGTTAACATCCGGACATCACATGTGATATATTAATTAAACAACAACAATAATACCAACAAAAGGATGAAGCTAAATAAAGACATATTGAATAGATTCATAAACATTTCTTATTGTTGATAATTTGTTCTTAATGAAACCAAAATTTCATCGAATAGTGCAAAACCATCAAAAATACTGACAAAAAACTCCCCAATGGGGCAATTACCTTTTTTGTCCTTCGCAACTTAATGGCAAATGACCTTTAACGAGTACTTGACTGGATCCTTGAAACTGACAATACTTCTACCATCAGCTGAAAAGACTCTTTGGAAAACTACAATTGCAGAGAAAATTGAAATATAAACAAACTAGTTTCAAGATTATAGTGGTTGGTTCATTTTTTTACTGATTATCCTATTGTTGTGTGTAATTCCCATAGCAATTATTAGTCACAAAAGTCACAAATCTCTTTGACATATAAAAGAAAAGAATCCCTTCTCAAACCAATTGATATTCAATAAAACAAACAATTTAAAAAGTGAAGACTAGTGGATATGAGTGAGTTTCAAAGAAAGATACATACTCCAAGCCACAAAATAGCTTCAAGACCAGCCTCAAGATCAGCTTCAAGAGGTCCAAACGCTGATGATGATCCAGATGGATTGTTAAATGATATCAATTTTGGTAATTTAGATGAATTGATTAGTCTTCGATTGAATACTTTGTTGAATGATGATGATAATGACAAGAAAGATTCTAAAACAGGCAATAGGAGTGATGAAGCAGGATCCACTGTTAAATATAAGTTGAATTCAATACCTGAAATCATCAAAACGTTACAAAAATCAAGAAATGAAGTATCATCCCAAGATCGTGAATTACTATTAAGTCAGTTATACAATTTGATCATCAAAAAACCAAATTTGGCTAATGAATATGATGAGGTTGATTATGAAACTGATTTACTAAATTTGTTCAAGATTCTCCAAACCTCTAAATCAAACGAATTGATATTGGCCAACAGAGCTATAACTGCTTTCACCATTACAAATATTGATAATGCAGGTGTTGTTTGTTCTGAAGATAAATCTCAAAGTATATTAGAGTACCTTAAGAAGAAGATTAGTGATACAAGTTTATCAAATTCTTCAAAACAATACTTAATTTATTCTTATACTGCTTTAACTTTAGTTATCTATGATGAATCCGGTGGTTATGGGGTTGAAGACACTCTAGAATTTCTACTTGAAACATTATTAGGCTTAACGGGCGATGGTGCTTCAATCGACGATAAGAATCCTTCACTAATTACATCAATTATTTATGGATTGGGTTCCACTTTAACTGTGTTGAGTGACAATGCAAATTTAAATGAATTGATTGAAAATTTATTAGACTCCACTGTGGATTTATTCTTAGATGTTGAAAAATTAGAGATCATCAAACCAATCAGTATGCTGTTTGGTCTTGCTTATGAAATTTTCAATTATGATGATGAATTAGGTGAATCTGTGGATGAAGATGATTATGATCAGTTACCTTATACAAACACATATGAACTCCAAACAAGATTAGAAGAACTTATCAAAAGTTCCACCAAAAAATTATCCAAAAAGGATAAGAAGGAAGGTCGTTCACTGTTCAGAGATGTCCTCACGACTATTAATTTTTATTCTGACAAGGAAGCAAGATTGAATAAGTTATCTTCCAAAATGCAGGATGATGATGATTATGCAGCTCAAGATGAATTAGTTTTAAGTCATATCAAATTAAGTAAATCAAGATCATTGGCTGTGAAATCATGGTTTGCATTCTTCAGATTAATTCAATTGAAGTGGGTCTTCAGTTCAGGCATTCATACCCAACTAGCAAACAATTCAAGAATTGAAAACATAATACGAGATAAACCAAACAACGATTATGCTGCTCAGTTTAAGAATAATGGAGCTAATGGCGAGGAAGACCAAGAAGAATATTGGAATGATAGCAGATTAAACAAATTGACCCATAAAAAGAAGGACCAAGCTATTGATCATAGAAGATTGGAAAAATTACATATTGGTTTGGAACAGCAAGGTGTTCTAGAAGATTGATCATGCGAGACTTTATGATGATCCCGATGTCTAATAATCATTCATCACCTCACCTTCAAAAACTCGATCGGTGAAGGTTTATATAATATAAAATTGGAAGCTAATCTACTCTAAATACATATTTATGCTCTATTTTCCTCGTGTATATATGATAACGACGTACTCTTCTTTTCTTGAAGACTACGTTTGACTTGACAGGCGATTTTACTTATTCACAGTTTAACTTCCAGGAAATACCTTCCTACAGCTGGATTAAGTCCAATTGCTAGTCAGGAGAGTAGAAAACCTGCAGTGTCAAAGTACATGTGAGTTGAAGAAATGATGAATTCATTCTTTAAGTTGAAAAATGCTTCGATGGTTCCTTGTCAGAAAAGAGAATGGATTTGTGAAATGTGTAGAATATCTCCACTCAAAGCTAAAAGAAGAATACAAAAACAAAGACTGGGCAACAAACACCCATATTGAACTGAACTGAATTAATATTTCTATAGACTGGTTTGCTTCATAGAAAGCTGATATTTCTAGTTGAAACTGTCATTATAAAAGTTGCAGAACCTATTCGCGCAAGCGCGAACTTCACCCGGTGTTGAAGTTTTCGCGAAGAAATCGAAAAAAGGCCAACACTTCGCTTGAAATCAGGAAACGTATAAACAAGTTGAGATCAGACCAGATCAGAATTCATCCAATTCCAAGCTTGATCTTGAATTGTTCAATCAGCCCGGCAAAGCAGATATGGATTTCGAAGCAAACGAAGATATCAACGGTGTACGTCTCTCCTGGAACGTCCTACCTGGATCCAGAGCTGAGGCCAATAGAACAGTTGTCCCAATCGGTGCACTATATACTCCATTGAAAGCCACTGCAAATTTGAAAATCGCAAACTATGATCCGGTGACTTGTTCAAATGCTCATTGTCGAGCCATATTAAATCCATACTGCTCAGTTGATATGAGATCAAGATTATGGATTTGTCCCCTATGTGCTGGAAGAAATACATTACCAAATCATTATCAAAATATTACTCCAGAAAATTTACCATTAGAGTTATTACCAGAATCAAGTTCAATCGAATTTGTTTTATCAAGACCAGTACAACATCCACCAGTCTTTGTCTTTGTTATTGATTTATGTCAAGATGAAGATAACCTGGAAGCTTTAAAAGAAACACTAGTCATTTCATTAAGTTTATTACCTCCAAATGCCCTAGTTTCATTGATCACTTTCGGTACCATGGTTCAATTACATGACTTGAACAGTCCAGTGCCAAAAAGCACAGTTTTCAGAGGTAACAGAGATTACACTTTGGAACAGTTGGGCGAATTGTTGACTAAAGATTTTGGAAGATATTTCTCAATTCTACAAGACGTTGAATTTCAATTAACTTCCACTATAGAAAACTTGCAAAGAGATCCATGGCCAGTTGTTACTGGTAACAGAGCAATCAGATCTACTGGTGCTGCTTTATCTATTGGTGTGAGTCTTGTTGAATCCACTTTCAAAGGATTTGGTGCAAGAATCTTATTATTTTCTGCTGGTCCAGGTACCTTAAATCCAGGTTTGATTGTCGGTAATGAATTGAAAGAGCCAATCAGATCACACAATGACGTTGATAAAGATACCGCTAAACATTATAAGAAAGCCATCAAATTCTACGATGCATTGGCCGAAAGAGCCACCAATAGTGGTCATACTGTGGATATTTTTGCTGGTTGTTATGATCAAGTTGGTATAAGTGAAATGCAAACATTGTCAAATAAGACAGGTGGTGTCTTGTTACTATCTGATGCTTTTACCACTTCTATCTTCAAACAATCGTTCTTAAGATTGTTCTCTAAAGATGAAGAAGGTTATTTATTGATGGGGTTCAAAGCTCAATTAGACGTCAAGACTTCAAAAGAATTGAAAATATCTGGTCTAATCGGTCATGCCTCTCCAAATAAAGTTGCTGCTCAAAATGTTGCTGATACTGAAATTGGTATCGGTGGTACAAATAGTTGGAAAATGAGTGCAACTTCTCCAAATCACAGTTATGCCGTTTTCTTCGAACTGGCTAATCAAATCAATGCCAAACAAGCCTATATACAGTTTGTTACAAACTACCAACACGCTTCAGGAACATACAGAACTAGGGTTACAACCTTGGTTAACCCATTGTCAGGTATTGGCGGAGCAGATATTGCTAGTACTTTTGATCAAGAAGCTGCTGCTGTTTTAATGTCAAGAATTGTCATTTTTAAAGCCGAGCAAGATGACAGTGCAGATGTTATAAGATGGATTGATAGAATGTTGATCAAAGTGTGCTCTAAGTTCGGTGATTATTTGAAAGATGATCCAAATTCATTCAGATTGTCGCCTGTTTTCTCTTTATATCCACAATTTATGTTCTACCTAAGAAGATCTCAATTCTTACAAGTTTTCAATAATTCGCCTGATGAAACTGCATTTTATAGACACGTATTAACAAGAGAGGATACCACAAATTCCTTAATTATGATTCAACCAACTTTGACCGCATTCTCAATGGATGCAGAACCTGAACCAGTTTTATTGGATTCAATTTCTATCAAACCAGATCGTGTACTATTGCTGGATACTTTCTTCCATATTTTAATTTACCACGGTGAAACCATTGCAGCTTGGAGAAATGCTGGTTATCAAGATGATCCAGATTACGCAAGTTTCAAGGAATTTTTAGAAGAACCAAAGAGAGAAGCTGCAGAACTATTGATTGATAGATTTCCATTACCAAGATTTATCGATACAGAAGAAGGTGGTTCACAAGCAAGATTCTTGTATTCTAGATTAAATCCTTCCACAAGTTATAATGATGGTACTGCAGCCCCAGGCGGTAGTGGTGTTGTCTTAACTGATGACGTGAACTTACAAACATTTATGGATCACTTGCAAAAATTGGCTGTTACCAATAACAACTAGACTTTTATTAAATCAAGATGGTTTCAAAAAAAAAACAGCTTTGTACATTAGTTTTCATTATGCATTGAATTCCTTCAGTTCACGGCGCAATCTTTCCCATTTTCCTTTTTCCCTACCCAAGCCAAATCCCTTAGAGAAAAAAAAAACGTTTAAATAATTTTGTTAAAATACATAAAAGTCAAAGATTTTGCTGCCTTTTAAGTAGAAAATTAGTACCAGCATAGCATGTCATTCATTAAGATTTATAATATATAGTCAAGCTCTATTAAACAGCTATAGCTCATATATTGGCATTGTAAAATTGTCACCATCAAGAATCAACAAGTTATTGATTGGTATCTCTTTCTTACTTATGTAGTTGATTACATCCTGGGCTAAAGTGCCACCCAGAATAGCTGCAACTGGAGAAATTTCAGTATTTAACTGTTTAATGACTTTTGTGAAATATGTTTCATCACTTATCTCATTTAAACCTAATCCTTTATTAATTTCATTGGCTCTTGCCTTCATGGATTCCTCTGTAACTTCTACGCCATCTAAACCAAACTCATATAAGGAAAAGAAAATAGACAACAACGGTGATACATTTTTCTTTCCCTTTCTTGTCAAATCGTTCAATTGTGTTGACTGTATAGCATCTTCAAATTTGATGAATTTTGATTTTAAAGTGAACACTTCAAAAGTCTCATTAGTTTCTTTATTGTGTTGCACGTCAACTTTGATGATTTCAGTGTTTTTACTTGCGGCTCCAACAGTTCGAGCAATTGGCATTTTCTTCTTTGTGAAAGTGGAGATATCTTGGATTAAATCACTAAAGAAGAACCCATACAACCCATGCGTAGTTGTTGTGTATAATGAAATGTTCAATTTTCTGGTAACTTCATTGTTTAAATAAGAGATCTGCTTAGCAGTTAAGTTGTTGGCGATTATCAATTGGAATTTCTTGAAATACTCAAGCTCTTTTGATTCAAATGTATTTGTATCTATAGTTAGATTGACTCTAGGATTCATATCTATGATTCTTGGTTTCACAGCTTCTAGTTTGGATTTACCCAAGTCTTCCTCCGAAAGAAAGAATTGAGTGGAAAGGTCTTCCTCGGTGACGATAGAATGATCCAAAAGTTCAATTGCACCAATACCACTCAACGTCAAATTCTTCACAATTTCTGTACCAACACCGTTCAAATTAATCACCAAGATAGATGCATTTTTGATCTTGTTTTGTCCATCAGCTCCCCATACACGGAGTTGTCTGTCATACAAGGCCAATTCATCAGCACTCAGTTCACTCATATTATCTTGATGCCTATTTATTGAGCAGTTCAATATTCAAATTTTGAATAAAACTCGTAAAACTCGGAGAATTCAGAAACTTCTTAACGATGTTCCAACTTTTCGAAGGAATTCGCGAAGTATCTGCCAAATTTTAAAGGGAAAAGTCTTCCGTAGGTGAAGTGAAAAAGGAAAACAACGATGACTTTGACACTTTCGACCAGATTGCAACTTGAAGATTTATAGCTTTGAGGCAGAATTGTTTAATAATGGATTTGTTCAAGATATTGGATACGACACCGGAGCCACCAATTGTCAATTTGAACACTTCGCTTGACACCTCAGGTGACTATTGGCTCGCGGTGCCTATGTGCGAGTATCAGAAGGAGCTGACAGACCAGGTTGTCTCATTGCATTATTCAGATATTTTGAAGTATTTCGAGACAGACGATAATGATCGAGTGTTGCTGGACTCCCTTGAGCTACTGTACTTGAACTCTCAACTGGTTGCTACCCATCCTTACCTACTAATCAGCCATTATTTGCCAAAGAATTTGACTTCAAAGGATATACCTTATAATTTGTGTGAAACAAGCGGAAAATTTAACGTGTTAAGAGATGTCTTAGCACTAATCGATGATAGAAAGTTGAATATAGGTATTGTTGCCAGATCAGGGAAGCTGTTGGACTTGATCGAAGCCTTGCTGTTAGGATCCAAGACGAACATCAAAAGACACCAAGGCAACTATATCAAGGACCCTGCCAAAAACAAGCAGAGAGATCTAACGTGTCATATTATACCATCCGATGTGGATGTTGATATTCAGGAGAAATTTGATTTAATATTTTCGTTGGACATTACTGCCAGAGATGATCATTTGCAAAGTTTGAAGAAAGAACCAAATACGCCAATTCTACGATTTGTCAGTGCGAACTCAATTGACCATGTTGCCTTATATTTCCGCCAATCTAAGAAAGAAAGAGCAGAGTATTTGGTTGATGTTACTGCAGCAATTGTTGTTTTAAGGGACAGAGTTGGTATCTTGCCTCCAGATTTGAGACCAATTTACACCAAGAAACTTACTTACCTAAAAGACTGGTTCAAGGACTTTAATAACAGACCATGGCCATTACCTGAACTAACACATATTAAGAAATATGATGCTAGCGATGTGGAGAAATCACTATTATCTGAAGTACGTCACGATAGATCAGAGGTTACAAAGGAACCAAAGAATTACTATGAGTCCAAAAGGTTGAACCGTGACTATACTTCAAACCCATTGAAAGATGTTACATTTGGTATTTTAAGTGTCAACTCCAACTATACGGAGTCTTTGACACATAAACTAATTCAAGAATTCAACGTACTACACAAAGACTTCTCAATTCAGGCAGACGAACTTTCCCACTTTGATGATTTTTATACCAATGAAAAAAACTACCTGTTGGCAGATGAGACTAAGATCATAACAGAAGTTGATCATGTTAAATCCAGAATTACTACTGCTACTCATAAATCCGATAAACTATTGGAAAAGATTGAGGATACCAAAACCAATATTGCCAAATTGGAAGCAGAGGTTGCAGAGCTGAATAAGAATGAAAAACTGAAAAAAATTGAAGAGCTAAAGGAGTTACTGGTAAAAGAAGAAGTGAGAAAGAAAAGTCTTAACACAGAGAATGAATATATGGAGAAGGAGATCACCACAGCTAAAAATTCCATAGTCGAATCGGATAAGAGTATCGATGATCATAAAAGGATGATTTCAGAAAATGAGGTCAAATTGGAAGACCTGTTCAAAGATATAAAAGATGAGCCAATAGTTTCCGACGAAATAAAACAACTCACTGGTAAAACAAATGCGTTGAAATCTCAAATAGAAGAGTCTTTAAAAAATTTGAGTACTGGCAGAGGAAGAAATTCTGATAATAGGAGAAATAGTCCCAGTGTGAAATAAATTTTATCTTGATGCGAATAAAAAGCTCTACGTTTAAGTTTGTAATCTCCATTCATTAATCTTCAGGGGACCATATCTTTACTGATCTATCCCAACCACTACTTATTATAAAATCATCAGTCAGATCCACACTCATCACCTTATCCGAATGTCCTTCCAATGTATGCAAACCAACCCAATTATCAGTACTATATAACTTGACAGTTCCATCATATGAGCTCGATGTCAATATCTTGTTATGGAACTTAACATCGGAAACAATTTTTCTATGAGCTGGAATTGTGAAAATATTACTAGACATTCTCAAATCCCATATCTTTATGGATCCATCAGCACTACCTGTAGCGATTTGATACCCATTATCGCTCCAGTCTAATCCGTAAATAGGTTTAATATGCCCATCCAAAATCATAATGGATTTACCCAATCTAAGATCCCAAACATGACCCATCGCATCAAGACCAGCACTTGCAAGTAAAGCACCATCTTTTTGGAAACCCAAAGCATAAACCTCTTTAGAATGTCCCTCTTGTAACAATAGTTGTTGCTGAGTTTCAACATCCCATAATCTCCATGTTTGATCGAAAGAGGCGCTTGCAATGTAATTACCTGATGGGTGGAATTTACTCCGTACAATTCTATTCTCATGACCTTTAAAAGTCGCTATTGGCGATGACTCTCCTTCAGAGTTCCATAGTGCTAGATTGTTCCCAGAACCTATGAATATATTCTCAGCCGTTGGTGACCAATCTAATCCACTTATTTTACCTTCATCAAATGTGAATTCTTTTAATATCTCCAGTTTTCGGTTGATTAATTTGATGTTTCCAGACCAGGAGCCAGATAATATCTGATCATTATTCGATTTGTTGATAGTGACATATGAAACTGGTCTTGTCGAAGCCAATTGAGAACCGGAAAGCCCAAAAGTCTTAAATTTCTCATTTATAGCTCGCCTTATGGTCAGTTGTTTTGCCATTGACACACTAGACTCTTCTTGTTGTTTTGATAATCTCGCCTTTGTCTTCTCCAAAGCATACTGCGTAATAGACTTTCTGGCGTATAGTAATTCTTGGGATCCAGGTGTATAAAACTCTTCATCTTCGTCAAGTTCCTCCTCCTCATCGGCATCTTTCATCTCAATGTCCCTACTCGTTAAGTCGATGTTCTTGTTCAGCACCAGTTCTGTCAACCTTTCCCTTCTGTCTGCCTTGTCTTCGCCAAAGTAGGTTATTGGCTCCCCTAAAGATCTCAACATCACTTTAACGTCATCATCACTAGTTGGAATCAGCTGCAAGTTGGTCCTTCTCTTGCTTTCCAACTGCTTCAAATACTCCCCAACTTGCACACCACCAGACTGGTAATCTCTATCTTCTCTGATATTGTCAAGAGTAACCGTGTTCTCAGCCATGACTCCGAGTTCCTGCTATTTTTTCGTCTTGATGTTCTCGTCTATAGTCAATTTACCAAAGCGGTTTTTTTTTATTATCAAAAAATCAAAATAGCGCTTTGAGAAACATCACCAACAACTAAAAGAGCCCTGATAGACAGCGAAGCTTCACAGAGAAATGCCATTGCAGAAGCAGAAACATATAGATTATATTGTGTCGCTAGACAAACAACAAAAGGACTACCAGTATTGGGTTACAGAGCACCTTAGGCTGAATGGGACCTATTGGGGGCTCGCTGCGCTTTGCTTCCTGGATTCCAAAGATTCATTCAAGAAAGAAGATGTGGTGAAGTTTGTGCTCAGTTGCCACAATGAGGATGGTGGGTTTGGTGCATTCAAGAATCATGATAGTCACCTCCTTTCCACGCTGTCTGCTTTGCAAATACTACTGATTTATGATTCAATAGATGTATTGGATCCTCAAGCCATTGAGAAATTAGTCAAGTTCATAGAAAATCTACAATTGGAGAACGGTGCATTTCAAGGAGACAGATTCGGTGAGGTTGACACAAGATTTGTTTACACGGCTATACAGTCACTTGCTATTCTTGGGAGGTTGACTTCGAAAGTTGTGGATAGTGCAGTTGATTTCATAATGCAATGTGTGAATTTCGATGGAGGATTTGGCCTTGTGCCTGGGGCTGAGAGTCACTCTGCTCAAGTTTTCACATGTCTAGCCACACTAGCAATAGCAGACAAGCTGGACCTAGTTGACCAAGAGCTAACGGGCTGGTGGTTGAGTGAGAGACAGGTTGAGAATGGTGGATTGAATGGGAGACCCGGAAAAATACCTGACGTTTGTTATAGTTGGTGGGTCTTATCATCACTAGCCTTGATTAACAAATTAACCTGGATTGATTATGAGAAACTTAAAGACTTTATCTTGGAATGTCAGGATGAAGTGAATGGTGGGATTAGTGACAGACCTGGCAATCAAGTAGATGTTTTCCATACGATTTTTGGAATTGCAGGTTTAAGTTTGATGGGGTTCGAAGAGCTTGTTCCTGTGGATCCAATGTATTGTTTACCAGTTGAGGTAGGTAAAAAGATAAAGAAATGGCCCTACGTCAACGAATGAGATGAATGAATAAATATTAATAAACGATTAATTAAAAAATTCATGACTGTAATGACTATATATGACTGACGTTAAAAAATGAGATGCCACATTATAACAAATCAATGAATTAAAAATGCAATTCTTTAATTTCTGCTTTCTTCGAAGTTAAACTGTATTCAATATAGTTCAGCTTTCTTTTTTGAATCATAACTCCAGGGTTCAAACATCTGCATCCGTTGTAGGTGACATCAAATGCAGGTGAAGTAGGATCCGTTAGTATTAAGACAGAAGGTAATGGAGATAAATGCAAAGTGTGATCAAGATGCCATATTACAGGTTTTAAATCTTTAACAAATGGTGATAAATGGCCCTGGTCCAATATGGTTTTAACAACTTTTCTAGCTTCAGAAACTTTCAATGGCAATGATTCTAGTTTTTCGATTTCGGTCCTTCTTTCATCATCATCATCTTCGTCACTATCCTTTTCCAATTGAGGGAACAACACAGTATTTCTTCTTAATCTAGACCCTAAGTCGTCTCTTGCTATTACGATCTCCTGTGCTAAATATACCATACGTGTTGGATTTGATGACCAGTTGACATTTCTTGCAACTCTTGTAATTCTATTACCGAAAAGTTTTGGAATAGGATGTTTTGGCCATAATGGGGTCTGCCATAAATCATTCTCACCAGGTACAAAAGTTAGATTAATCCTACTTGCAATAACAGGGAATTTCTCCAGTATGGCAGCCAATGAATCAAAGAGATTCTTATATCCTGATGAGTGTTGTGGCGTTGATGTGAATGACCCATTGAAAATGATCGATATAGGTATATCCGAGTCATCTTCTGAAAGTCTTAAAAACAATTTTGATAGTGCATCTAAAGTTTTCAAATCATCTAAAAAACAATTGGCCCCAAGTATGATAAGTTTATGATCCCACTCTCTTTCTAAAAGTTTCAATTTTGTGTGCAACTCCCTATCAATTCTCAGGTTGGCATGAATCCCCAGAAAATCCAAGTTACCTATGGCCTCTAAAGTATCAGCCCTTCTTTCACCAGGTGGGTGACCAATAGATGAACAATAAAATTTGGCATTCGAATGAATACCATCACATAGAACCATATTTCCCGGTACGTAATAGGAGCCAAGATTTGGTTCTGCTTGTGAAATGTCTAGTTGTATTCTATCTGAATGATCTTGCAAGTACCATTCACCATTTATTAGCGTTAGCATACCAAATAACATGAATCTTTGGTTGTTTCTACCCAAAAGATTCTTCACTTGGGTTATTGAGTTTGGTTCAGAATGACCTTGAACTGAGGAAAAAGCATTAAAGGACCCGGCTTGAAAGTTTTCATTCCTCAATAATCTATCTTTCACTATATGGAATCTTTTCTGGAATAATGAAATATTTGCATCTATTGAAGTGGACAAGAAGTTAGATTCCTTTATTTTTGCAACCTCGTACTGCTTTCTATGGTAATTGTAATCGAAAAGTGGCTGATCAAACGCATCAATGACTTTGAAGTAATCTTTCCAATCTAAACTATCTTTGATCGGAGGTGGTGATACGCTTGTTGCAGGACTGGTCCTTCCAATGATCTCATCATCATCGCTCATGTTTTCGTCCACAACAGTATCTGTTCTTCTTGCAGCAATCATAGAATTCACTGAGACTTGAGGTTGTCCGCTTGTTCTATTTCCATTGGATGGTTTATTAGCTTTTGCTACTGTATTTAATGAATCAATCTCTTTAATGACATCGTTCAAACCATCCCCGTCAATAAATAATCCTCTATCTTGCTCTTTCCATAACTTGGCAATGTCTTCCATGAAGAACTGAGACTTAGCAGATTTCCATTCGTTACCGTATTTTGGACCAATATAATCTGCCAGAATTTTCAAAGCATCAGATTTGATATTCAACCCATGTTTCTTTGAAAGCACTCTGTACGCTATAGGCCTCAGATTTGAAGGCTGTAAACGAATAGGAAGTACTATGGGTTGGCTCTCCATCTTTGTGTATCGTCTTTTGTATGACCGACCTGCCCTTTAAGCCGTAGAAAGTGTAGAAATATTGAATCTGAGTTTCTCGTTATAGAGCTCTCAGCTCTTACGCGACGCGTTAAGAGTCCAGCACCTCGGAATTCCTGGGTCGGAATTGGTTTGTTTTGTGCTTTAGCAAAATGTAAACAATGAAGTTGGAAGAGTCGATTCAAGTCTTTAAGAACTCACATTGAAGAACTTTGGAATCCCGAGGCAAATGTTCTCGTCTATTTCAAAAGCATGGAGCGAGGTCTCTGATGAAGGTGGCAACGTGACTTTCAAGGAGGAGAAACCTGGGAAAAAGAGCATACATTATATCCATCATGACAGATCAAGTAACCCATTAGAAAGACTGAAGAGAAGTGGTAACTCAAACAAAAGAGGTTCACCAAGAATACTCAAGCCTCTTGATGATAATAAACAGAATTCTTTTTGGGGCTCAACTGTGAAAAACATCTCCAAAATTTTTAAAAGAGAGGATGAAATAAGTGAAATGAAGCAGTATATGGAAGGTATGATCAGCAAACCTAAGGCTGCAAAAGATCTGGAAGAGAGAACAAGGAGCAGAGCCAGTACCATAAGCATTGATGATATAGCTTGTGAGAATCTTGAGAGACCGTCAAAAAGGCGCAAAAGAACTAATTCCATCGCATGCAGAATTGATGAACTTACGAATACTTTGTCAAGAAAGGACACAAAACGAAAACGGTTTGAGAAAGAATCTGACGCAAGTAAAAAACCTAACTTTGAGTCGAAATATCAGTCCCTTTATGAGTTGCCTGATATACCGAAATTCGAGTCTAGCTATAAATCTCCGTTAGAGCCAAGTGCCGTTCTGAGACGACATCCTTCGAGATCTAATGTTGATGAATCGTGGAAGAGTTTGAGAGCGCAAACTTCTGAGGAACCCCCAACAGAACCCTCTAATTCTAGGGCTCTCAAGATGACTAAAATAAGAGCACACGAGTTACCATCGTCACCTTTGTATCTGTACAAGTCTTCAACGCCAAAATCCACAAGAAAGTCAAACGTTTCCGTTGATACTTCTGTTGATAAAAGTGCTATTGATTCTTCAAAAATTGACGAGCTTTATAAGAAAGTGGTACAACTTGAAACTACGGTAGACGATTTGAAGGAACAACTCAAGACTGCTAGTGAAAAATCACTGCAACTGGAGAAGTCTTTCGAAACGTCAAGAGAAGCTTCTGCTTTAGAAAATACCACTGCTAATGAAATAGATGACTTGGAACCAATTCTGGATACCAACATATCTAGACATTTATCCCCTGTCAAACTAGACCTTGAGAGATTTAAATTGATCAGATGACTGTATATGAAAACTTATATATGATGGACCTTTTTTAATGATTCTGTAAATGCCTTGTGTTTTGTAGCGGTTTTGCTAATGTTTATGGGTTTACGTAATCTAGCACTGTAAGCTTAGTCATAATCTCAAATTTTTGATACCGTTTTCAAATCCAACAGGGAAAAGGACTTTATTCTGGCTAAAACTTTGCTGATTCTTTTCGAAGTTGACACAAAATTGATTGTTACCTTTTCCATTTAACTATAGGCTTAGTAAATTTCATTCTATCACTTTCTTGGTGTTCAAGCTTAAGCCACAGGCAAACTTATATTTCATCCATCCCCGAGGATATCCTTCGTTTTGACCCTTAATCCATCAAGCAAAAACGTAATTACAATATGTCAACAGGGGATTTTTTAAACAAAGGTATTGAATTAGTGCAAAAGGCTATTGAAGCTGATAATGCAACGCGATATGATGAAGCTTATCAATTATATTATAATGGGCTTGATTACTTGATGCTTGCTATAAAGTACGAAAAAAATCCAAGATCAAAAGAATTGATCAGAACCAAGTTCACAGAATATTTAACAAGAGCTGAAAACTTGAAAGAGCATTTGGATAAGAAAGAAAAAGCAGCAGAGACTTCAGCGAATGGAAGTACCAAGAGCAAGAAATCTGGATCTGGATCTGGTGGTGATGATGATGATGATTCCGATACCAAAAAGTTGAGAGGCGCTTTATCAAGTGCTATATTATCAGAGAAACCAAATGTTAAATGGGAGGATATTGCTGGTTTAGAACTAGCAAAAGAAGCATTAAAAGAAGCGGTTATATTACCTGTCAAATTTCCTCATTTATTCACAGGAAATAGAAAACCACTGTCTGGTATATTGCTTTATGGGCCACCAGGTACTGGTAAATCATACTTGGCCAAAGCAGTTGCCACAGAGGCAAATTCCACATTTTTCAGTGTCAGCTCATCAGATTTAGTTAGTAAATGGATGGGTGAAAGTGAGAGATTAGTTAAACAATTATTCAACATGGCCAGAGAAAATAAACCTTCTATTATTTTTATTGATGAAGTTGATGCCTTATGTGGTCCAAGGGGAGAAGGAGAAAGTGAAGCCTCTAGACGTATAAAGACAGAGTTATTGGTGCAGATGAATGGTGTTGGGAATGATGCAAGCGGTGTCTTGGTCTTGGGTGCCACCAATATTCCATGGCAATTAGATGCAGCCATTAGACGTCGTTTTGAGAAAAGAATATATATCGCCTTACCAGAGGTTGAGGCAAGAGGTAAAATGTTTGAATTAAATGTGGGGTCTACACCATGTGAACTGAGCTCCAAGGATTATAGATTATTGGGTGACATGACTGATGGTTACTCAGGTGCTGATATAGCTGTTGTTGTTAAAGATGCGCTAATGCAACCCATCAGAAAAATTCAAAGTGCGACACATTTCAAAAGGACAGAAGAAGATAAACTAAAACCATGCTCTCCAGGTGATGAAGATGCCGTGGAGATGAATTGGATGCAAATAGAAGCTGATGAACTACAAGAGCCTGAGTTGACCATTAAAGATTTCATAAAGGCAATCAAGACTACAAGACCTACAGTTAATGAAAGCGATCTGAAGAAACAAGAAGACTTCACTAATGATTTCGGTCAAGAAGGTAATTGAAAAATACGAAAAAATAAAAATCGCAATAAATATGTCAAATTCGTCAGCTATAAGTTTAGTTCTGTGTAATTATAATATCCCCTCAGCATTCACACTCACAAATTGGTAAACGAGAGCACGTATTTTCATTATCAATGAGCTTCAGTTGTAAACACTTGTATGGGCTTCTGAATCAGAAACCTTCGCACTTGTAATTTGTACCAAGATGATTGAATTTTCATCACCATCGATGTAAACTTTTGCGTCAGGGTTTTCTTTTAATAATTTAGATTTATAATAAGCCAACTCTTCAACGTCGGCCAAAATTTTAGCATTTCCTGACAATGTAGCACTGACTTGACTTAGTTCCGATTGATTCAAATCTTGTAGAACTTTGAATAAATTTGATTGATCAACATTACCTGGTGTTCTGTTGAATATATTCTTTGCAGTGGTCCAGTCATGTAGCAATAGAGAAACATGAGGGTTTTGTTCAATGTTCTTATACTTCACAGAGCAATTCTTAGAGGACAAAATGATATAGGTATGCTCTTGAGATCTAGATCCGTCAACTGGACCCGTCTCATTACTTCCATTAAGCTGTGTATGGGTATATAGTTCATGAGATGGTAAATAGTAATAGTTCATCAAAGCAACATCTGGTAGGCCTTGTAAATCAGCCGTTCCCAAGTGTACAAATTTCCCGCTCTCTAGAAGGGAGATGACACTCAATGGTAATTCGTCGTGCTTATAAGTTCTCGAGCTCATAACTGATATAGATTCTGTAGTCCAATCGATGGTGATCCTTTATATTAGTTCCCAGCAAGTTCCTTCAAAGTTGACATTATTACTTAT
Source organism: Hansenula sp. yHMH451 (assembly GCA_030571095.1). Taxonomy (NCBI): domain Eukaryota; kingdom Fungi; phylum Ascomycota; class Saccharomycetes; order Phaffomycetales; family Wickerhamomycetaceae; genus Hansenula; species Hansenula sp. yHMH451. Next base: position 76,818 of record JAJLXE010000014.1, on the reverse strand, counting down.
CAAGTTTCCCTCTCCATACATCCACACACCAAAGTATACCTCCGCGAATTTAGTTTCGAGCATGAAGTTTCAAATATTCAATGTTTTGATAGAAAAATCAAGATCTGCTTGTAAAGCGAGTTGTTTAATAGACCCCGTGTGCTGAAATGGTCAGACTGGTGAACAAGAAGGATGGTAATAGCCCAAAAGAGACTGATGAGGAAAAAAAGGAAAGGGAGCAACGTGAATTGGATTTCGCTGGTGAATTCGATGAGGTGAGGAAGACAAATGTGACAGTTGAAGGTGATCAGCTGATCAGTGGCTCGAAAGCCAAAAACCCTTTGAAAGGAATCAAGTTGTTTAACCAAATAGAGGATGGAGCTGAAGATGTGACCGCTTTGGAGGATGACATTATCCAGGGTGAAGACGAACAAGAATTGGTAGAATTAATAGATTTTGGGCAAGAGAGGGCTAGAAAGAGACAAAAGAATGCAGAAGCTGGAGGAGAAGAAAGCTCTTCAAGAGCTCATAAAGACAGAAAGCACAACACTGAAGTATATTACCACCTTAATCTTGACGACGCTGATGAAACACCTGAAATACCAGAACAGAAACTATCTAAGGGTGCACTCCCGCAACTTTTCAAAATCGATAACAGCTCAGATATAGAAGCTGAAAGAATACATGAGGACAGTGACTCAGTGGAAGTGGATGATAAGTTCAAATTCAATTCCAATGCAACGCCAAAATCGGCGACAGAGAAAGAGAAGCCAAAGAGCGGAAATGGAAAAGCAAAAGTGGAATATCATTTAGACACGCAAAACGATGATAGCCTTGATAAGGACCAGTATAATGACACCGCAAAACCGAAGAATAATGAGTTGCCTAATAGAGAAAGTAACAACATGACTGTTTCGACAGCACAAATTAATGACCTCAAGATTAAGTTATATTCCAAGCTAACTGGAAGGTCCAATATAATACCCTACGGTTTAGAGAACAAATTTAATGAAATTTATAGATTGCTCGAAGCTACAGTTAAGGATCGTGAAAGTCAGTCGGCTCTTATTGTTGGACCTAAAAATTCTGGTAAGACTGCATGTTTGAATGTTGCATTTCAACAATTAAGATCTGAAATTGCTGATACAAAAGATGATTTTCTGTTAGTGAAAATATCTGGTATCACACAAGAGAATGACAAATTTGCTGTAAAATCAATTGCAAGACAGCTAGATTCTGAAATTTCTAGAGCATATAACTTCAATATCTTGAAATTAGATGACTCCGAGCTTTTAGCACAAAAATCCGTCACTGAAGCATTTGCCAATATTTTGAGCATATTGGATAAGCATATTTTGTCTGAAAATACAGATCAGCAAATAATTAGGATACCAATCGTATTTGTTATTGATGAGGTGGATGTTTACGCCAATCCAGTTAGACAAACATTATTATACAATTTATTTGATTTAGTGGAGAACAGTTCCACTCCAATCACAACATTATGCTTTTCAAACAAACTTACAATTAAAGATATGCTAGAAAAAAGAGTGAGAAGTAGATTTTCTCAACGAACTATTGAATTTCCAAAATTTGAAATTGGTCAATTCGTTACCATTGCTGAAAAGATTTTAACCATTGATAAACCTACAAATGACTATGAGACCAAATGGAATGAATACGTGAGCCAATTGGTATCAAGCGAATCAAACCTAAGGCAACAAATAATATATAATTATTTGACTGTTAACAATTTCAAAAATTTCCATAATCATTGCACCTACCCATTATCAAGATTATCATCAACACAGCCATTTATTAATGATGAAGACTTCAAAAAGTATTCATCAAATCATGAAAAGGCATCCCTTAGGAACATTGTCAATAATTTATCAGAGCTTGAATTGTCTTTACTGATCTGTGCAGCTAGACTGGTTGTTAAGAATGACTTGAATTGGATCAATTTAAATACGGCATATGAAGAGTATCAAGCACAAGCGAAGGCTCAAAACAAAATTAGACAAACCAATGTTTTCAATGTCAATGCAGAGCGTGTAAGCACAGGGTTCAAGATATGGACTAAAGAAAGATGTGAAGAGCCCTGGACTGTTTTACTTCAACTGGGATTATTAACACCCCCAAGTAACTCTGCTAAATCAGGTGGAAGAACTATGGATTTTTCAAATAATACAAAAGAAACCAAAATGTGGCAATTGGAGATAACCCTTGATGAGCTTAGATTTATTGTTGATTCTGATAAAAACGTCAAGTCCTGGACAAGATTATAGTTTTAACGGCGAATGCTGAATGTATGATTATTATGATGAAGGATCAGTTTCTATCGTATCCATGCTGTAGCATTATTATAACAGAAATGCCTTAGTCATATCATTCAAGTTATGGTTATATTGTTATAACGTTGTACTTTGTGGACCCTCGAGTATATACCAGGATCTGCTCAGTGTAGTATTAACACAGTATATACATGCAACTTTAATATAGGGAATGGGTATATCTAATCCCGTCAGTAACTTGAAGCAATTCAAATGCCAGATATAGCCAGTTCAGAGATATAGATCGTTTGACACCTTTGAGATCAAAGTACATCACTAAAAAGTCTTTATGGCCCGCGACAAATAATATTCCTTAATGCACCATCCGACAACAGTAACATCAATGACTGTTAAGGGTTCCGTAATGACCATTGAAGTTAGTTTCAGGAAATTCCTTCACGCAGATTTGAAGAGATTATAGTTATGCTCCAAGATGAGGCAACGTTAATTTCCGGTGCAGCGATGAGGTGGTTCGAGACACAAAAGCGTCTCGAAATTTTATGATTGGAGCCCCGATTGGGACAAAACAATGGAGTTTAGCTGTTCAAGATGAAACAATTTTGAATAATTCACCAATTTTTGAAATAATATCTGAGCCAGAGTATCACAGTCTGCACGTCCAGAAATATACGACACAGAATGAAACTGAGGGTGCTTTTGTAAGAGATGCATTACTCACCATGTACTTAACTAAGGAAGGAACAAAAACATGAAACCATTTTTAACACATTCAAAATCAATATAGAGAGTTGAATAAATTGAAGTTCGTTTCCTCATTGCCATATAAGCAATTTGTCCCATTGTGCCCTCCATCTTGCTGTGCTAAACCTTGTTTAACTATCAAGGGTAGAAGGGCTTATCATCATCTCTACCAAGCGTTGTTGACCTCTACGTTACACCAATGACAACAATTATCCCAAATACAAATCGTGTCAGCTTTGAAGAGTCGAAAGATACTAAAAAACTCACACTTCATGAAGCCGTCTCCAAAAAGATTGATAGAGCACCAAATGGAGCTATCTTCTCAAAGGATCTCAAGAATATATTTGGTTTGACCATGATCTGTTTGGATCTACAGGAAAAATCATCAAAAAAGTCCAGCTTCTTAACCAAAAACTCGCCTTATTCATTCACCTTGCACGAAGTCATTGATCAAATGGCGAATCTATCTCTGAAAGTTGAATCTTCTACTACAAGCACTACATTATCACATAGGATAAAAGGTGATTTAGCACTCTCACTAGTGAAGAAGTTCATGACTGCAAAGTTAATCCACACCCCTGCGGACAGAACAAGATCTGAACCAAAGGCTAAAGTCCTTCTTCAACCTACACCAAAAGGTGTTGATGTTATACAAAGTTACTGCAGATCTCTAGGGTTCAAAAGTACAAATTTACCAAGAATATTGAAATCAACATTGAACTCTATGGATCTTTTTGTCTTTGAAAGAAGTCCTGTTACAGATACAATTGTTTTCTCTGAATATTTTATCCATTTACTATTCCTGAAATTTTTAGGCGATAGTCCAAATGTATGGAGACCAACAAATCTTCCAGACGAAATACCATCGTTGGATCATAGATTCGAAAGTGAAGATGTATTTGACTTCTCAAACTTCTCCAATGAGACATTCAGGTTTCCTGAGACTACTGAGCCTGTTTCAAAGAAATCTACTGAGACATCACATAAATCATCTTCTATATTACCAATATTAGGTACTCATAAGAAGAATAAATCTAGGGAATCACCCTTGGCCCATAATTTCTTTACAAATCCAGAATCTGATTCACATGCCCAATATTATGTATCCAATAAAGGGGTTCGTCTGTATAAGGATCACAAGTTTGGTGAAAAACAGCCTATAACCATCAGTTATTGTTTCAATGCTAAGGCTGGATGGCAATGGTTAATGGATTGCACTGATATCATGTATCCTCATGAAGCCACAAATATCTTGAATTTGTTTTACAAATATAGCCTAATAACACCAATCATAGTACCCCCATCCACTGCTACGTCAAGGAAAAAGTTTATGCCATTGAAAACCTCGTTCTTTACTCCAAGTAAAGAAGGCTGGGAGATCTCGTGTTGGAATAAGTCCAAAAAACCACTGGTTGTCTCAAATGATGAGGAAATCATGCAAGCTGGTCCTAGCTTGGTTCTAAGCAATCAGGCACTTAATGGAAGTGATGTATCTTCTGAAGAAGAGAGACCGATAGCACCAATTGCAAGTGAGTCATTGACTTTGAAAAAAGCTCTTGCTGATCCAGGTATTAGATATCTTTTCAGGAATCATTTGGAGAAGGAATTTTGTGTTGAGAATTTAGAAGTTTATCTATCAATTAAGCATTTCAGTAAAAAGACTGCACTTTTGAAAAATGTCATTGAAATCCAAAAACAAGAGACTAGTAAGAATGGTGCTGAAAAATTAGCACAGGAAGATAAATGGCAAAGAGCTGCTAAGAGCGTTGTTGTTAGATTGGTCAATGAATGTTTATCATCTGCTTATGATATTTATTCATCTTACATCACAATCGATGCTCCATATCAATTAAACATTGACCATACATTAAGAGAGAAAATAGCCAGTGTCATGATTCATCCGGGATCTCCATTGGCTTCATCGTTTAGAAAAGACACAAATGAAGAGACAAGAAATCCTTTATCCCCACCAGCACCTGCTTATATTCCAGGCAGACCCCCAATTATCGAACAGCATAATGTTTTGACCTCAACTTCAGCAGCTATGTTGAACTCAAGTGCTAATATCAAGAAACCTACAAGAGTCATCAACAATAAAAATCTATCAATTGATGTCAAGGACTCAAAACTCCCATCTTCGACAGGGAGACAAAGCCCAAAAACTCCGACTCATTTAGAAATATCAAAAAGTTTACTTCTTTTGCATAAATTGTATCCATTATTTGAGGAGGTCGCTACTCGTATTTTGAGAATGTTGGAATTCGATTCTTTCCCCAAATTTTTAGCATCAGAAACATTTGCTCAAGCAAATCAGCATTAGGGATCTTGAGCGATGTCAGCAGTGTGTACATTATATTGCATACATGAGCTTGAGATTTGGAATCCACACCTGGAGTCTGTAATTCGTTAATGGGAGTTCAATATAAACTAACTAATAATAACATTTGCACTGGTGACAATTATCACTAGCTACACAGTAGGAAGCTTATAACATTAAGTTTTTTGATATTTAAAAGAAAGCTCCGCCAAAAATATATAATTTACAGGTAATTCAAAAAATTCAATTTATAATTTGTTTGTTGTTTTTGTATTGTGTTTTTTCTTCATGTGGGTCGTTATGCATTCTAATTATTAACTGGTTCTAAAGTAGTACCTTTCTTAATAGTAGCCCAACCAATCAAACGCCAATGCTTTTCGATACGTCTAGATAAAGCAATCTTTTCATTAACTTCAGTACAAGCTGGAGCAGTCAATTGTAATCTGGCCATATCTGCTTTAACGGCAATAACACGAGCACCAGTAGCAGTGGAACCAATGTTAACCATTAAAACTTCATTGGCTTCCAATTTTCTAACTTTAGCTTGTTTTTGACCTTCAGTTTTAACACCTAACAAACGACGCAATAAGAAATAGTTAATTTCAATATCAGTATAAATACTTGGCAGATGGCCCTTAGCACCAACAACTTGACCAACAAGACGATCAGCTCTACATAAAGTAGGATCAACTTTTGTACCAACACCAATCAAACCACCTGGAACAGCAAATTTCAAATCATTATGTTCGGCAAATAATGAAACAATGTTAGAAAAGATTGGTTTACATTGGATCTTACCATTGTCATCTTTAGTGACAATACCCGGTCTGATCTCAATTTCATCACCTAATTTGAAAACACCATTCAAAATAGAACCACCAGCAACACCACCCTTTAGATCATCAATCTCAGCACCTGGTTTATTGACATCGAAAGAACGGATAACAATTAATCTTGGTGAAGCAGTGAAATCTCTTGGTGGGATTGGAATAGTTTTAACAATAAACTCATTAACAGCATCAATGTTATATTTCAATTGAGCAGAAATTGGAACAATTGGAGCACCATCAGCAATAGTACCTCTAATAAATTTTAAAATAGATTTTTGATGTTCTAGAGCACTTTCTTCACGCATCAAATCAACTTTATTTTGTAGAATGATAACGTGTTTCAATTTCATGATTTCAATAGCAGCCAAATGTTCTGAAGTTTGAGGTTGAGGACAGGATTCATTACCTGCGATTAATAATAAAGCAGCATCCATAACTGCTGCACCTGACAACATGGTACTCATTAAAATATCATGCCCTGGACAATCAACGAATGAAACATGACGCACCAAGTTATAACGAGAATCAACACCAGGTAGGTCACATTTTGGATGAATTTCTCTATCAGAGCTGAAAGATTTATAGGATGTAGTTTCATCAACATTTGGATCATCTAATTTATAAATTTTCGCATTAGCATAACCTAATTTAATGGTAATGTTACGTTCCAATTCATCTTTGAAACGGACAGTTTGGATACCAGAAATGGCCTTGACAACAGTAGATTTACCGTGAGCGACATGACCGATGGTACCAATGTTGATGGTAGCTTGTCTATTTATAATCTCTGGTGATAATGGTGTTAGTTTGGTGAAATCTGGATTATCTGGTTGTTCTGGTAAACCACCACCTTCTTCAAATTCTCTTTGTCTCTTTTCAGCTTCTTCTTTATCATCTAAAACAGCAAATGAAACTGATTTTTTACCACTTTCTTGTTCAACAGGGACAGCTTCTTCATTTTCTGATTCTTCGTGATCATCATAATGCACTTCTTCAATATCATCCAAGTTACCATTAATGATAATGGTAGGTTGTTGTTCTTGCAAATCTTCAGACATAATGGCTGATGTGTCCCTTTGGTATTCTATTAAATATATCCACACACAGAAACAACTATCCACAGATTAGCTTCTCTAATTAAAAGGTCCAATTCAAGTTTGATCTTTCAGCTCTTTGTATCAACTCTTTAATTTTCCAAATACTTTTTGCCTTTCGCGACGACTCATTGGAAAAATTCTTAAAAGGAAATTCCGACTATGCTGACCCGGACTTGGAGTGGTCGGATTTCAATTATTATGCAATATATTAGTCAAGCACATAAGCTATCACTACAAGTTGTTCTTTAATCATGACAAATCGTTATTATATCGGTTCCATTATTCGCATTCTAGAATTGGCCACTCGGATTATTCTGCCCGAATCTATTATTATTGTATTGAAACAATGATGAAGGAGCACTAGGCGTGAACTGTTGTTGAGCTGGATTGTCTATAGTAGCTGATACATTAGTAGTACTTGGTATCTTTGCCAAATCGTCCGCGTTGAACCCGAAATCATTCATAACAGAATCGACATCTTTCCAAAGCATATCACTAGTCCAGTCGTCGCTTATGTCCAAGGACGGGATATTTGAAGGAGAACTGTTACTAGTAAGACCATGAGGCTCACCGACTGTTGAAACGGGCTGTTCATGTTGTGGAGGTAAGCCATAGTACTGTTCATTTTGCTTACCGGCATTTTGTGCTTGCTTCCTCTTTTGTTGAGGAGAGTTCCCAAATGCTTTCTGTGAAGCAGAGGATTTTAAACCATTAGCAGGATCATTGCCCACTTTATTAGATTTAACACCTGAGCCATTCTCTGGTGAGTGCTTGTTGATGATACTCTGTAGAGATGATTTCATTGATGCTGTTGACTTTCCTGGACTCTCATCAGTGGTTCCTTCTTTCTTCAATGATATTGGGGCTGGATCTAAGGGAATTGTTCTAATGATTCTTCTTGCTGCATTTTCAGCATTGAAGTTGTTTGACAATGATCTTGGTCTTTTTCTCTGTGATGATGTTGTTGATTTGGTATCTGAAGTTTCCGATCCAACGGTACCAGGATCACCATTAACTGTATTACTAGCTTCTTCATCGATAGCTGTAGTTGCGCCATCACTTGAGTTATAGTCTTCTTCTTCTTCGTCATCTTCATCATTTTCGTTTGAAATTTCACCGCTTGACAACTTTTGGTTTGGATTTAACTTGATCATACCAACTTGCTCCCTCAACACCCATAGACAATCAAAAAACACACTGGCAGACATTCTCGTTCTAATTGTAACATCCAGGTTCGAAATTGATGCCTTCTCTCTAAGGGCTTTGAATAATTGCCACATGTTTCTCATAATACCACTCGATCTATAGGCCATATCATGCTTCAAAATAGAGGCCTTCAAAGCTAGTTGAATTGCAGTCATATATAACTGTCTCCCAGCGCCAATATCAATGACATCACTAAGGGAACTGTGGATTAATTTGGCAACGATACATGAAGCTTGCCATATCTTCAAAACAAACACACCTGGCAAATATTTAATGAAGTTTGCATCTTTATTGGAAACAGTATTAGCGTGGTTCAATAAACTTAAAGCTGCATTATAAACTAATACCAAACCTCTTCTCAGCTCAAAAGTTGCAACTCTAGAATTATCCAAGAAATAATAAGTTAATAAATGAACTTTAGTAGCCAATAACTGAAATTTTCTAATATCATCTAAACCTTCTGCTGTTAACTTTACCTCTAGTTCATTCAACTGTTGAGTAAGTACTTTCAAGAGAGGTAATCTTTCCGCCGCATCTGCCAGTCCAACAACATCAACAGTATTTGAATTTAAAATTTTGGCAATTTGATCTTCGAAATGACTAATTTCCACCATATGCTTTAATTGTATGGGTATTGAATCCGAATTATTAATTTGTGCACCATTTGGTCTGCAACTTCCAAGAACTGAACTGTCAAATGATACAAATGCTGGGAACCCAAATGCTGTTGCAATAGTTTGTGATACAATATTACAGGATATCCAAGTTTTTATATGTTCTTTCAAAATGGAGTTTACACCTGGTTGTTGAGTATTATAGTTATTGACACCCGGACCATTCAATCCAATTCTAATGGCTTGGAAAATAGCAATACCAACTGTGTTCCATGAGGAATCAGCACTTAGTGAAGACGTTAATGGTGGCCAGAACGTATAAATCAAGAAAGCTTGCACAGAGTAGACAGACGATACATTTAAAATTGGCTCATCTTCTTCATTTGGTAAATATCTTGTGATGGGGCTTATAGTGATTTCTGCTAATGCAGTCTTCAATAATGGTGCTAAAGTCATCAATGAATCAGTAGAATGATGACGGAGTGAAACAGACATTATAGTCCAGAATAATACAGGACATAGTCTATGGATTCTTTCAGGACCTTTTGAAACATCCACTATTGGTAAAAATTTATGATATTTAGTCACAAATTCAATAAATAATTCTTTGATTTGAGGTGAAGTTAATTCCACCTCTCCAAATTGTTTAGGTTCACAACGTAGTTGATCCTCTGTTAAAGTCACTGATATAGGTTCTAGTTGCTTTTGTGCTTGGTCGTTCCTTATTATTGACGGACCTTGCTCCAACGGCATGTTTGATGGTAATATATTAGATAATGGCTGATGCTGCTGTTGTTGAGGAGGAGGTGTTGGGACCTGCAATGGTGCCTGCTGGGGAACCGGAGCTGGTGATCCTCCAAAAGGTGAGCCTGCCAATGACAAGGTTGGCCTTATAGGTGGCAGTGTGTTATTGTTATATATTGGTTGAGGAATGTGTTGTGGTAAAAGTTGTTGTTGTTGTTGCTGTTGTTGTTGCGCAGGTGGTTGTGAATATGTAGAGTTGTTCAACTCATGGGCTTGGAAAGTTTTCTGTTTCAATTGTCTCAACAAATTTTCAGCACCAGCTTCGCTAAGACTTTTCTTAAGCTCCTCCAGCTCTTCCTCAATCTGTTGAAATTTTGCCCTTTTATAAGTTCTTTTATAATCCGATTGTACAGAACATGATATACCCTTCTTTGAACATCTTGAACATGGATTAGGATACTTTTCCTGAGCATCACACTTTGATTTTTGTTGCCTGCACTCAACACAGGCCATCTTCTTAGCCCTTGATGGCTTCGAACGAGGCTGTCTATGTGAGCTTGAATCTGGACTTTGATATTCTTGAAGATGCTGGTATGATTCATTGTTTGGCACATTGTTCGGAAGATAGTTATTATGCGACATTTTGAGACAAAAAGTGTATGTACAACGCAGCTATCCAGACTCTTAGCCACCCTTTTAGGCACTTATCTATCAACCTCGAATTAGTACAAACACCAATAGTTTGTGGGTGATATTGTTACCTTTAAGTCAGAATTGAAGTTACTGTTTATGTATTTTTGTCATAATTTTTTTTTATGTTTTTCTTTAGATCCGAAAAATTTCTTTGTCATCCATTGTAAGAGAGAATGGTTGAAGGGTGCCCTACGACAATCACAAGACTTTGCTGAAATGATACTAGAAGTTATACAATCGGTAAGATCAGTATATGAATAAATAAATAAATAAGATATATAAATAATAATGAGACTATAAAACCTCATCGACAGAGACTTTTTTCCCAACTTGTCCCCTATCAAACTTGGAGTCAAAAGTATTAGACCCTGAAATGTTACCAGAATCACTTGATGTAGTGGAGTTTCTATTAGATTGATCACTTGAATCACTTTCATGTTTCTCAAAGAACTCTCTTAAACGTTCGTTATGAATTTTCTTACCGAAATTCTTATCAAAATCTGATTGATTAATCTTGAATTTTGTCAAGTTAGTTGAGCTATTTTGGTGAGATAAAGTTGGTGTTTGAACATTTGATCTCAAAGTCAGATCATCAATATCAAAATATCCATAACCACCAAGCGCCACATCGGTTTCTTCTTCACTTGAGGTACCAGCAGTGGTAGTTCTTGACATTGAAACAGCTTGCAAATCCTTTTTTTTCAATTCTTGAGAATTTCTTAGATTGTTATCCAATTCATGAGCATGAGGTATCTTCTTAACACCCACATTATGTTTCCAAATATGTTGCAATTGATAGAACACCCAGTCTAAAGTGGACAAGAACCGGTCGTTTTGTCTATATTGACTGATTAGACAGATTTCAGTGAAATCATCTTTAATGATATAACCAATCCCAAACCCATTACTAACAGCAGGAGTCAAACCAAACAATCTCATGGCTGGATTCCCACAATTTGAAGCAACCAAGTCAGGAACGAATAATGGGAAAATAACATCATCAAACAAAAGAGGTGGAATTTGCTCCGGTATGTCAAATTCTGGGGTAACATTGTTGAAAATTTCACGTTGTAAATAAACATTCTGTAACGCTTTTAAATGTTTTTCGAAACCTTCACCTTTTGCACATTTTTTCAATTGGCTTGTGTGGAAATTACAACAATCGATAAAGGCTTGCCATCTAGTTTCTGGTGATGAATCACTAACAAAGATTTGACATGTTTTGGTGATGAAATTATTTTGTACAGGATATAATTCTGATCTTGAATTTTTGAAAAACCTTGTTGAAACAGGTTCCACTGTAGAGATTGGACGACCATAAAGTGCATAATGAGAGATTTGTAAAGCTATTTGAATCAATGAGTCAGCTTTAACTCCAATTTTCTTTGCAAAATTTCTTCCAAATTTTAAAGTTTTAGTATTTGTTAAATGTGTACAAATCAAATCAGTCAATCTCGTTTCTGCTAAATGTAGTGAAGTTTCAGCATCTGGAGCAAAATTCCATTCCAATTTTTGAGGTTTAGGCTTGGTAGATTCACCCTTTTTCAAAAACTCAACACCTGGGAACAACGTATAATTCCCATCACCTAATCTTAAAACAGAATCCGTGAAAATATCAGAGGTGAACCTTAAAACACTTGTACCATCAGCGGTGAAGCTGTCCCAAATAACGCCAGCAACAGAGTTTGCAGTAACGACTAGTTGTAACTTATCATACCATCTTGAAGTACATGATCCAGTTTGAACACCATACTCATCAATTTTCAAAGATCCAACAGATATTGTTTTAGCTAATTCTTCCATTTTGGAATCATCAGGTTCAGAATGATCTAAAACTAGTACAAATAATGCTGAATCAATAAGGCTCAAATTTCTAGGAAATTCACGTTGCAAATAAACTCTTGAAGAATTCCAATACTTATAAGTATCCGAAGTGATTGATCCGATTGCTGTACTGTTTGGATTTGCAACAGTTTCAATATCTTTCAGGATGTTTTGAATGATTTCCTTCAACTCATCACTTGTGAATATTAGCTCATTCTTATCTGTCAATACTTTCAAAGTATAGAATTGGGATTTAGATAAGATCAAGATACAATCACTTGTTAGATTGGTTTTGGATCTGATACTATCAAACTCTGGTAATCTTGTTGTGCCGAAAAGATTCAAATATGGCTTCATTGTTAAGGGATTCCCACTCATTGTGGAATCTTGTGTCAATGTCCCCAATCTTAACGAACTAATGAATTTCAAAGCAGAAGTGGTCAGTACAGCAGCACGATCCGGTTGACTTTGATCCCATTTAATTTGCTTTAATGGATCATTTTCCAATATTAAAAAAGGGTTTCTAGGTAATGCCTTATGATCAATCAAGATATGATCCAAATTTAAATGATCCAAATAACAATCTTCATTTTGATGGAATTTCAATAAATGATTTTGTAAAGTTTTCGAAACTGGGTTTTGTTTAAACTCTTCAATCTTAGTTTGTAAATTTTTTGATTCTTCATCACTTAACAATGGGACAAGAGATATTTCCAATTGTCTTAACGTTTCGTTAAGCGATGGCACGGGCAAATTAGGTAGGTCGGCTTCCTTCTGGAATGTTTCATTGGACAAGTACTCTGGGAGGTGAGTTGGAAGGGTGATCTTAGTAGGCATTCTCCTTATCCAGTCTTTCAATCATCATTATCAAAAAGAATTATTTAACATCTGATGTATTTAAATCCCTTTAAATAGCTATAAAAATCTATTGTCATTCAATTTGCTTTTAGAATCCCCACCAAAAAAAAAGTTGGATCACCAAATTAAAAAAAAACCGCGAACTACCGCTAGAATGGAAAATTTATAGGGCATTTCGAACCACGCGAGAGTAACTTTTTCGATTAAAGAGTGATTTATTACAGAAATTGGTTTAACATTAATGACATTGTTGTTTGATTATATACAGCTGAAATCGAGAATCAAGTGAAATAGCATGGCTTTATGCAGCTTACAATCTCCCAAAGAAAAGATCCCAAAGTATTAATTTTTTTTAATAATTTTATATTTCCCTCAACACCACACACAAACAAGATTTGCAAGTAGTATAATAAAATAATACACACAAAAGATAAAACAGAACATTTCCTTAACGGTTAGATTTGGCAACACGTTCTAATTCATCCTTCTTTTTGATGGCATAAGAAGTTGAAGAACCTTTAGCAGCGTTAATTAATTCTTCAGCTAAACATTCAGCAATGGTTTTGATGTTTCTGAAAGCAGCTTCTCTGGCACCAATGGTCAATAAAGCAATAGCTTGGTTAACTCTTCTTAATGGAGAAACATCAACAGCTTGTCTTCTAACGGTACCTGAAGAACCAATTCTGGTGGAATCTTCTCTTGGACCAGTGTTGACAATAGCATCAACAACAACTTGTAATGGGTTTTGATCGGTTAAAACGTTAATGATTTCTAAAGTATGTTTGACGATTCTAACAGCTTTTAATTTTTTACCGTTGTTTCTACCGTTCATCATCAAAGAGTTGGTTAATCTTTCAATGATTGGAGCTTGAGATTTTCTGAATCTCTTAGCAGCGTAACGACCAGCAGTGTGGGAAACAAAGACTGGTTTAGAGATTTGAATGTAATCAGTTAAAGAGATATCTTTAACGGTGACATCTTCAAATGACCATTTGTTGAATAATTTAATTTGAGCTTGAGCTTGTTGAACTTCTTCTGGAATTGGAGTAGCTAATTCAACATATTTAACTTCAACTGGTTCTTGAACAACTTCGAATTCTTCTTCAACAATTTCTTCTTGTGGGATATCAACTTGTTCTTCAGCCATCTTGGATATAATTCTGCTTCTTTGATGTTATATCTAGAAAAAGTATCTCTTGATAGTAATTAGAAGTGAAAAGAATGCTTTTTGGATTTTCCCTAGGTGTTGATACCTGAAAAAAAAACTGCCTGGGAGCTTTTTTCCGCGAATCCACTTTCCGTTACAGAATTCGCGAAGCTTCTCATAGTTAAGAAACGAAATTCGCGGGTGGTAGGCGGCGCACTGAAAGAGTCCCCTGTGTCATCTGGTGTATGGGTGTAAAACAGTAGGGCTTCTGGTCACATCACATGACTTGAACACATTTTAGGGCTTTTTCTACAAATGTGAATACTATTAAATATATCAATAATATTTCATGCGTGTTTGTCATTATACATCTTCTGGCCACCAATATGGGATGAACCCTTTTAATCCAACTTTCAAGGTAGAATTATCCTGTCCTGCACCTGGTAATTCAATGCTGAAGTTCAAGTTTTGATTAGAAAAGTCTTCTAATCTAACTAATGCTAACCCAATATTCCCATTCGTAGACAACAAAGTCCCCGAGCTCGAAGGTTTCCTGGCTCTTGGTTTAGGTGTTCTTGTACTGTTACCAAATGGTGATGATCCTGTTGATGCTTTTGGAGGAGATGGTGAACCAAATGGTGAAGCTCCAGTTGGCTTTGATTCACTAGATTCTTGTTTATCAGACAATATATCAACATAACTAACATCTTTCAAAACTTGACAAACAGGATCCATTGGGTCATAAACTGGATAGTCTTCTAATTCTCTATTATTCTCTTTCAATAGGAATAATCTTACAGGGACAATTCTTTTTCTTACAATTCCTGTATGGAATGTTCGAACTGTTAATTCTTGACCTGTATAGCAACCTTTATCAAAATGAACCCCATCCATCAATTCTAAGTTACATTCCAACGGTAGTAGCTGATTTGGTGGCATGTCTCTTGTACCTTCGGGTATCCCAAACAATGATCTTCTTATACTTAATTGTTCAGATGAGATTTCTTGTGAATCTTCCAAGATTGATTCTGATAAGATTTCATTAATTGAATTGATATTTGGTCTAGTAATCAATTTCATACCTAATTCTGGACATCTATCATCAAAGGCAAAGCTTATCAAGTCTTCGTGATTGAAATTTTGATTCCAAAAATCTTCTTCTTTTAAAAAGGATTGAATTTTAGATAATGCTTGATCCGGGTTTTTCGAATCTGATCCATCTTCGTTGAAATATTGTTCTTTCAAATCGAAAATGTAATCTTGTTTATTATCATTATAAAAATACCAAATCTTATAATTTTCCTTTGGTTCAGTTGATAATTGGATCTTGGCTTTCAATTTATGTAATTTTAAAGTCATCATTATTTGCTTTGTTATAGATTCGTCCAATTCCACAAAATATTTTGGTTGTTCATTAAATTCATGTTCATTTGGCGAATATCCAACAGGATAGATAAAATTGTCCGTTATTATTCTTCCCTTACTGTTTAAAAACATTGAATAAATCCCATTTCTAGTGATGATTTGATTCCCAGACTCTTTTGATTCTTTCAAAACCCCCCAATTGACAGAATTGAACTGGATCCCATCGTCCAAAAACAAAGAGTTGTCCTTCTCTTTGGTAGAAAGTGTCATTGTCATCTTCTTTACCGAGTTGGGTAGCAATTTAGCAGTGACTAATCCATTCAAGAACTTTGTGGAGTCGGGACCTTTAACCGATATCAGAGATTTATTTGATAATTGAACAAATCCTTTGGACGGTGGAGGAAACGGCAGCGTTGAATAACAACATTTCCTTACCACTAAGCCAGACACTCCTTCTCGTACAGCACCAACTCTGAGCAACATGATGACAGTTTAAAACTTCCTATGAGAGTCTCAATCAGTATTCAATCGTCTAAATGTTTCAATGATTATGAATCAAAACCTTCAGAAGCCGAAGCGAAAACCAAACAGAATTACATCAGCGCTGAGTAATCAGAATACACCTTTTTGAACACCGAGGATTAAGTCTGAATTTCGTGAAACCTTCCCAATTTAAAAGCCAAACGGGCAAAATTATTAAACACAGACGTACACTGGGCTAAACGTTGAAACAAAGAAATGTGCTTCAGCTTTTGTCCCAAGGTCTTAATTCATAAGAAGTTATGTATGAGGGTTACTACTATACACCGGTTATTTGACCTTGGTTATTTTGTGATCTGAATTGGCCCCGGGGTTCTTTCTATATGCTGCTTACAATTTAGCCCTTGTGACTTCTAAGGATAGCTTTTTCGATCCTTGGAAGGCCAGATAACGAAGGGGCCGTGGGTATATTCTATATTCTACTATACAGTACTCAGAAGTTAGAACAACCTTCAGGATCTGTCCATGGGCCTGTCTGAAGTATAAATTCCGCAATGCCTCACCATCTCGAACCAAAACAGATAAAACATGGACTCCTTGAACTCTGTGCAGCAGCTGGCCAAGCTGTTATCAGTAATCCTCACCACTAGATGGCAGCTTGTGGAGGAAAGTTACTACGTATTAGTACTACTCAATGGAAATGTGCGCTCGCTGGGGTGCTGTCAGTTTACAATTATATACGACTGTGCCTTGCTGTGAGCTGAGCTTAATGTCTAGAAAGTATAATCCATTCAACTTGGACACTTTGAGATCAACTATTGATGGATTAAAGAGCGACTTTGGTGCTAGTTAGGCAGGGCTCCAGGATAAAGTTGAACAGTTTGCTCGTATGTTTGAATCGAGATACCATAGGAAACTGGTGATCTTTGAAGATGAAACACAAGATCAGGCTCGACTTCGGTTTGGAATTGCGGTGAGCATTCCCCTTGAATGGCTGTAACCTCGCGATGTATAGGACCTTGTAAACTTGCACCTTGGGACCGTAGTACCTACCGTACTACGTAGAGGCCCCTTCGATTCGGCTTTTTCAGAGCTCAACAATCAGCCATACTGTATACATAAATTTGTAGATTACTAGACACGGAAACTTTATAACTTCAACCCAAAAGTCTTCATCACACAATGCACATTCAACAAACTTATGGAAGGGAGGACGGGACGACAATAGAACACTGGTTCAGCTGGTAGAAGCTGCAGTGGAATCTGGCTCTACAAGTGATCTTTCGCTTCTGTTTGAAGACTGGATCCCAACCTCAATCTGTGCAACTTCTCAACTGTCTGGAAGTTCTGGAACTACTTAATGATCAGTGATGATCCTTTTGCTCCCTTTTGCTTCGGTATACATCTTCAATATATTAGAACTCTAATTAAGAATCGTGCGGTTTGTTAAAAGCTATCTTATACTCTTCATGGAAAACAATCAAAGGACTATTCACAAACAATTTTCTCGCCGGCTGGACCTGTTTATAGCTGTAGGGGCAATTAAATTGGATTTTTTTTTCGCTATGTTTATTGTCTATGATCACATTGTTCCAAAATGGATGTTCAGAAACCAGGTTTAGAAAACGAAAAAGTAAATGTGAAACAAGTTCTTGATGGTCCATGGTCCATGTGAAGACCTAATTGACACTCCGTAACTCAATTGGCCCACCCCTCAGTGCCCTATAGGTATACATCAGCAAAGTCAGGGAATGTTGTATACATGAATTGTAAGTCTCATCATACAATGTAATCGCTTTGCAACTGAGAATGTTAACGAAGGTGAACAATTGATTTCTAATCCACATCTACACTTCATTTTACTTTGCAGAAATATATACAACATCTTCTATTTCAAAAATATAAGTTTATCGTTTGATTGGACTCTTAAGTTTAGTCAATTGGAAAGGTCAATTATAGATAAGTCTAAGCTTCAACAATACGAATCAGGGATAAGAAAAGATGAGATGAAAAGAAGAACAATATCTTTGATATAGTATTCCCTGTAAAACTAAAAAACGCTCCCTGAAATACCTTGTAAAATTGCAAAACTTTTAATTATAAAAATATAATTCAAAAAGAGAAAGAGCCATAATGTATGAAATAGTTGAAAGATGATGATGAATTAAATGTAATGAAACTCAACTCAACTTAAAGAAAGATGATAGTCTAAAAACATGAACGCCCTTAATAATAAAAATAAAAGAATAAAGCAAAAGCTCAAACAACAAGATAAATTCTAAATTAAAAAATCAAATAACAAGCTGGAAACAATGGTAAAACACAAATATCAGGCAAGAAAAAACGTAAGAGGGAGACCGGAAAACCTGATCCAATTTGAAGTAATTGACAAGTGAAGTTTTGTTGAAGATATATATGATGGTGACAACCTATAATTGGAACCTCTTAATAACGAACTGAATTTTTCTGTAAAACTTTGGCAAGTTTAACAATAACTTTTTTTAGCACACATATAAAGTGATTTAATAATGATAAAAAAATAATTTGTAAATTGTAAGTAAGACGATCTAATTGATCGATTTGATTCATTGGAAATGAAAGGTAAAGGATATAAAAAAAAAAATTCAATAATAATAATCATAAAGGATTCATAAAACTCGTATAATAACAACGTTTGGATATTGTATGGGTAAGCTAATTCAACAAACTTTCAAGAGAATTAGATCTCATTGCTAGAGAATTCGAGTTCGTTGAAGATTGTGGATGATGAGAATCTTCCTCATCATCACTTTCCTTGTTCATTTGTTCATTAATTTTCCCCGGGGATGAAGCAGCAGTGGAGCTTGGAGGAGATGAAGTCTTAGCTAACGCAACTATTCTTCTCCATCTAAATTGACATCCATTTGCAGTTCTATTTTGGAAATACATAGAAATCTCTCTCCATCCAAGATTTTTAACCTCTTTTAAATATTTCAATAATTCATCATCATTTGAACTCCATGCATTTGATTGTCTTGTTGAATTTGGAGAAGTTTGAGATTTATGAATTCTATATTTGTTATTTGGTGAGGCAATTGGTAAACGAGGTTGATGATATTGATAATGAGCTTGAGGAGGATAAGATCCTGGAGTGTTGGAAGAAATGTAGTTGATTGGAGAATGTGCAGGAGTTATTGGTTGGGCTTGAGGTTGAGGATGATGTTGATGCATTGGAATAGCACCATTTGGAACAATATAATTTTGAGGATTATAAGGAATTGGTTGCTGGACAATATGTTGTTGTTGTTGTTGAACCTGTTGCACTTGTTGTACTGGAGCTCCAGCTCCTTGAGGTATGAAAGTACCTGGTGCAGGCTGTTGATGTTGAGCATGCTTAATGTAGGTAGGATTGAGCTGGACAGTCATCATTTGAGGATGAGGTTGTTGATGAAGATGCTGTTCAGTATTTGTAGGAAAGATGTCATTGACACTTGGCAGTCTTATTCTTTGCACAGACATTATGGACAATGTGGTTGTTGAAAATATTTATAGTGGGTATGGTGCTTGCAAAACTTTCAATGTGTGTATATATTATTAGATGTGTATATCAATAGAAGTGTATAAAGGATCTTTTAATCTTGTTGAATGAATGACTGTTTGGATATGAGCTTCCCTTTAGTATGAGATTGACAGTTCCTTTTCAAGTTTCCATAGGTTTGAATAAAACTCGAGAAACAGGATGTGGACTCAATATATATAAATATGGATGAATTTGAAACCCATATCTCGATCGAACGAGTGCAAGTCAAAATGTGATTCTGGAGTACTCTGCTCAAAGTTGTAGTTCGATGTAGGATGCGATTGATAGCCGGTGGACACTGGACACTGGACACTGGACACCAAATGGAGTTCAAACTTCAAACTTCAAACAATCCAACGCACATAATCCTTCATTTTCTCGACATATCTCTTGAATTTCTTCTCGAGGCTATTGTCCATAGTTAAGGATCTTGATCCTTGCCCATTACAAGTTACAATTCTCGCAGTAGCTGCGTCGGTTATATCTGAAAATGGAGTACAGATGCCACTTTAGCAAAGTTTATTGAAGGTTTCTCAACTTTATTGCAACGGGGTTGGACTATTTCATGCACGAGGACAATGTTGAGCGCTGCCTTGATCAAGATATACGCACCGCAACGCAAGGTTGTGATGGAGCCCAGATGCATCCTCTTCAACAGCGAACTGCCGTGATCTGTACATTCCACAGGCGAGGCAATCACTATGGGACACTTTTGGGAACAGCTTTGGAAACTTTGGAACCTGTGGAACACCACGGCACCTGCATCAGAGAATGCATAACATAGCGTTTCAAACGTCATCGAATAAGACACTTTTGGTGTTTTCTAAAATTAAAGACAGGTTGTCCATGCAACTTACAAAATGTTACGCACCATCATGACCATCAACAAAAATACAACTTGTACATTTCCACCGTGTTCAATTGTAATCGCTTTGGGGCCCAGTTTTCCAATTTTTTTCGCAAAATACTTAAGTGCCTGGTTGTCCTAACTACTTAATCAAGTCTTTAGAAACGCCCCCTGCAAGATTCCAAAACCGGCTGCTCGATTTCTATTTCTGTGCACAAAGTTTGAATAATTGACTTTAAACTTGCCTATTAACGCAAAATAGATCTAATTCTTTATATAAACTATCTTGAATATATAGTTGGAATAAAAGTTGATCAATTGAATTGAGGAAGTATTTTATATCAATTGTATGACTCAAGGTTAATAACTAATATACTTGAAATTTTCAATTAAGACCTAAAGTTTCAACGATCCAAGTACAATACTTGCTGGCTGCATACCACTGTTCATTCAAAACCCTCTTCTATTATCACTCTTTGTATCAACTTCGGCTCACTTGCAATCACAGAATTTGAACATCTTTGGAGCATCCTGTAGTAATTAGCAATTGCTTGTAACAACATATCCCAACCTATATCATCGAGCACTACAGTATTATCGCTATAGGTATTTTTCGCCACATTCCTTACAGATCTATGAAGGACCCAGCAGTGAGCTACTGCTAAAACCATACCGTCAGGTAACAGTGAACATCTTGAGATAACTACATCTACATATTTCACTTTTACGCATTGCTATATAGAATCCTCGAGCAAGAACGTAGCAAAAATCACACACAAAAATATCAAGAGAACATCCATGGACATACGCGCTCTGCGCTTTTTCTCAAAACCTTTTATGAAAGATACCAGCTACGTGACAACTTCTGAGTTCTGACTGTTTGGCTTTTTTATGTGCGGTGATAATTTTCCAGAAAGAAGTAAGACCGTAACTGAAGATCTTTCCAACGAAGATTTTCAGTTAAAATTTTCCAATTCGCGATTGACGAATTAACCCAAGTTCCAAGCGTAATTCCATACTCCTTTCTCAATAGTACTTGTACTTATTTTTTCAATTAAACTTGTTCCAATTGGACTTATTGGTATGTAAGGTATTATATACCACATATCTTCCATTTCAGTGTCCTGTAAGTTTCTTTTCCTTGCAAAGGAGCCTCAGGTAGAGACAATCAATTCAACTAGTTTCTCGAATCTGCGCTAAAAGATCATTGGTTCCACCTTTAGTTTAATCTCCCAATTACACTTCTCGTGGGTCTTAAATTTTAAACTGAACGTAGTACGTACCTCCTATGCTCCTAACCTTACCAGAGCTCAACTGTGATCCTACTGAAGATGTGGGATATGGGCTAAGCTCAGATCTATCTTGCTGGATTATTCAGAGACTAAAGGCTCGGCTCACTCCAACCATACCAATTGATAGGGGAATGAAAAGAAATTGGGATAAAGTACTACAAAGTTCCAACCTCTAAACATTTTTACTTCTAAACATTGGTTGAATCTCCTGAAAATTTAAAGCCTCGAGAAATAGGTTCTTTGAGGAGAGTAACAACTTCAAAGTTGAAACTCGGCAGGATAGTGCATCCCTACATATCCACAGAGAGGCAATCAATTGGAATCCCGCTAAATTGACGTATCAAGTTTCAGGGGAATGTTTTACGTGCAAGACTCAAGCCCAAGGTCCAAGTACCAGAACTATCAGATTCTCGAAATTGATGCATGCAAAAGTTGGAAAGGAAAAAAGCTGTTGTTACAATAAATGAATAAGTAGAACAAAAGATATAAATCTTTTCCTACAAAAATGATTTCTTGCCCATGGCACGTAATTGGAAGCACATCATACTAAAACAAACGTTTAACAGCTGAGCGTTGCGATGAACGAATTGAAATCATCATATAATTAATTTTTCTTAACAAGGCGTATCAGACAATTCTATTGTTTATCCTGTTTCAATCTGACAACTTTGAAGCAGATTGATCTTTTTTTTGTTTGATCGTTGCTTAATACCACAATAACTCACATAGTTATGTCGAGAAATTTATTGAAAAAAAAAAATTGCAACCGTAACCAGCTTCACATTCTACGTCCTTCGCAAACAACATTGTACATAGCCTCAATAAGCTCCATATCGCTCTTCTTCGGCAGATCAATAACAATAAAGGATGTCGTTGATGTAGCTCTCATACAAAGCACAGGATACACCTCTATACAGCACAGGTTGTCACCCGTCGTAATCAAATTCACCTTTCCCAGCGCGATACCAAGTAATCAAAGCTCATCAATAGTTTCAAGTCGACAAAACACCGTAACTCATCAAGAGCATACGTACGTTGAATTTTTTGAATAGATGGATATCATATCAATGCCACCCAGCATTCAGCCACATAACAGGGGAGGTTTATGGGAACCAATAGTAGCTAGATAGATGGCAGAACGTCAACTGAAAGTTTTTGAAGATAATTTGACTTTTAGTAAATAGCTATATCATATGCTATACTCGAAGTCGCCTTTATAACTGAAAAATTAATTGTATTCGAATTAGGCAGGTGGCTCGAAAATTTCCCAACAAAGGGAAACAATTTGAAGCCACATTAACGGAGGATACTACTTTTCGATACCGTATGTTAAGGGAAGAAGTTACTGCCTATCGATAGTTCTGACTTGTTAATACAATGTTGTCTTGTTTGGTACTCCAGAAGAGTACACTCTATGATTGTTGAATGGTTAACATCACTTTCTATCAATAAAGTTACAAGAGCCAAATACGTTTGTAAATCATGCCGGACTTTCGACGGTATTACACAACAAGCAATATATATGAACATTCAAGAAATTTTAAGCGTTTCATCAAGTGCACAGAAGTCCATTTCTCGATTCTCTTTTACCAAAGGCAGCAGAATTTACAGTCAACCAATATAGCACACAGTTTACATAAGAAAAGGCGAACTAGTCCGTATTCGATAATAGCATAGTGTCTTACTGAGCTAATTAGTATATTCTTTTAGTGCTTTGAGAGGTGATATTTGGGTAGTACACTGTTGTGAAATTAATAGGTTGTTGAAACATCTTTGAGCAAAAAACTGCGCAGATGATTGAGACCCGATTAGACCCAACTGCAGACAACAACAGAATAGTTATACAGCGTACGCAATATGCCTTTATAGTGAAGGATCTGCTATTTCTAATATACGTAATCAAGATATTTAAAGATCATCGAATTCTGAAGCGTATGATCAACCACAACTCCTGCAAACTATATTGAAACTATTTCTTTAATGTTCTTTACTAACGCTAGCTGGCATATCGTTCAAGATTATTAACATACGTAGTTAAGTTCCACTAAGCACTTGTTGAGAAAGTTGACAAGAGAATCGCTCTTGTTGTTTGCTTGCTGCATAACTAAAGATTAACGATCACATCATCATCGGACTTCTCTTTATTGGAATATGTCAATTAAGGTACCTGTTTCTTGGGTACAAGAGTCAAGACCAAAGTATTCAGTTGAAACTTGATACCATCTCTTAACACACATCGAAAGTCCAAACGGGACCCTATCTGGTTAAACTACTGAATCTCAACCATTGGATTCAAACGTTATAAGATTCAACATTTTTTCATCATCCTTTTAACTACAAGTTTTAACTTTCAGCTCAGTTGATGGGAAAGGGCTATACCTTACCAAAATCAAGCCTCGACGTATCGTACCGCCTTATGATCTTCGTCCCAACTAGTGGAAACACAAATCTGTGGTTGTTCCGAAGCCCGAGAGGGTCGCCCCGACTCCCAAGATTATTCCCCCTGGTTGACGTTTGCTGGATACGAATATCTCAAACGTACACCCCATCAGTCGTTTTTGAATATGTCAACCTTGATTCGTTGACTAATTTCCATTACGATTTGTGAATTTCGATAATCTCAGAGCTGAATCTTTTATTCATCGGGATCTCTGACGGTTGACCGTTTCATGCTAAAAAATCCAGCGTTCACTTCGAAGATCTATTGGCTAGTTTCTAAATGTACACCTACAATTGATCTCAGGCCTATGTACGTAGAAAGGTATTATCGATTCTCGAACTTGGATGTTATGACTTATGATGTTGTGATGTCTGGTATTTGTTTTAAAGTCGTCGTTAATTTAACGTTAATCAAGTCTCACCCAGAGGAGTCAAAGGAAGTTTTGAAAAACCGTTACAACACTTCAAAAGCTAGATTTAAACTTGCATCCTGTCTACGCCTAGAGTCGTGTAATAGTATATGTGATCCCACCAAATCCCAGTTATCTATCAATCCTTTGGAGCTTTAAGACATTGTACCTCAACTAAACATAAGTCACAATCACTTGTAATCACCTCAAACAACACGATTTGAATTTTTTTCGTCATCAAGAGCTGTACGTTGGAACTTAGAAGTTAGTCCCATACGTCGTTAGAGCAAATAAAACCCAATTCGTTTGTTGTCCTGATTATCCAAAGGCAACTCCTAGATTCAATCTCAAATTGTTTTTTTCATGCATCATATTCATTGATGTATATTACAACTACTAGTATCGTAAGCGCTGAAAGTCAAAGAGGTTAAGCAATACGTATAAGTTTTAGTTTCTTCGAAGTTTGGTCTGTGGTTGGAACTTGAAACTTGGGCATCAGCTGCAATGGGATGCGGCTCTCAAATTAGGGTTTTGGAAATAAAGGGCCTCATGGCAACTTTAGCTTTCAACGGTGCGCCTGACTGCATGCACATCTATACACTTGAAACTTTGTCAGGTAAACGTCTTTAAGTAAAACTAAAACTAACTTGACTCTTCCCTCTTGGCCCTTGAAAGCTCACAAATATTAGCCAGTTATAGACACATCAAGCAGTGCGGATAACGGTTTAAGTTATCGTCATTTCAGGATCCTTACGAGGTGGAAAAGAAATGACGAGAATTAATATTTTTGACAGCTTCAATCGGATGAACATCATGGAGATCAAACATATCAAGAATCTCACTTTTTTCATTAAATTTTCCTTATTCATACCCTTAGCCTAATTGCTCCTATATGGAGAAGCTGTGTCACGGGGTTTCAGACACCTGTTGCTGTTCAACTCAACTGTTGCCACTCCCTGAACTCTATCCATGCTCGGTAACCAAAATGCAGTTCTCATTAAAGAGTCGAAAGTCTTCAAGTTGTAAAGTGGAACTTGAGACTTGAGCTTTGATTTGCCTGTGCCTCCCCCAGTTTTATAATGAGCTTTACCTTTCAGGAAACCGGATTTCGGACAATTGCATAAAACCAAACGGTAAGACCTTGCGTATTGTGAGTTCTTTGGTGGGATTGTAAAGGTTTCCCCTACTATTTCTTTGTATACATCCTTCAGGTATAAAGAAATATCAGAAGTAAAAAGCGACCGGTACACAATAATGATTTCTTTCGTATGAACCGATAGAGCAAAAGCAAAAGGAAAACTGGTTCATGTTGCTCATTTTAAACTAGTTAGTTACTAAACACTGTGGGCTTCTTCAATGGACTCATGTTTACAAGCTTCGAAGCTAGCAGGGGACCAGATAAACCCGAGTGAAAGAAATCATTTAAATTAGGAAGCAATATGATCCAACAATGGTTCAGCTTAATCCTGCGACGACAGATTGACCCGATAATAGGAGATAATGAACCTTCATTATCTTACTACGCCCTTCCATGTGTCAGTTTCTCCGCGAATGTACGTTGATTCGAAATTTCGTATTACCAATTGAAAACAATCCAATGTTTGTCAAAATGAATCGACAACCCTATATTATCCTCTGAAATAGTGGTACTACAGAGCTGGATCATTTTTAACCGTAAAATTCAAATTAATTGAATAATTAAAATATAATTAAAATATTAATATTAATTTCAAGATCTTTTGTTTATTTGAGAATTTGACCTAAAATATGAATTTACCAGGTAGATGAATTTTAAAAAATTAATTTCTATTTTTGGTCTTTGCTTGAAATTTCACAGAAATAACACAACCAAATGCTTTAAACCTTGTAATAGAAAATTTGATAGTATCATTTTGTTTTAAACTTATTAAGCTTCGATTCGTTCTTCAGTTTCATCGGTAAACTACGCTGCCAGCCTATTCGATCGGTAAGAGAATTCGCGCATTACTTGGACCGTTTAAACCCGAGACAAAAAACGTATCCACACATAAGCAACCACTACGAATTGAACGTTCTCAATTTTTTTATTTCACTGCCTTAATTCAACGCGTAGAAGATTCATTTGAATGTTGCGGCATATACTGGACTTGTCAAGAACTAATATTGGCTTGAGTTGTTAGGTCTCAGTATGACTGTTTTGCTGTTCTACGTAATCTACGGTGTATCCGTAAATGTGATCAATTTGTCGAAGCATTCATTGGTGCGTAATGATTTGGTTACTCGCCACATAAGCTAGTTAAGGATGGCAATTTGAGATGTGGTGACTGCCTTTTGACTAAATATTTGTCAAAGAATGTCAGAGGGCTTCAGTTTTGAGCTGAAAATTTCTTAAATTAGCTTGAGGCTCCAAGGATTCATTGTTTATAGATCATAATGCACTCTTCCTCCGCAAAAGTTAAATGGGTTGTTATCATCGAGACAAGTTGGAAGCATACGCATATTGAACATCTCACCACATCTAGCTGGAAGGTGCTTGTTCAGTAAAATGTTGACATGTTTGACAGCCAATCAATCCTTTAATTTATGTACTTTCTCATGCAATAATGTTGCTTAA
Organism: Hansenula sp. yHMH451; assembly: GCA_030571095.1. Taxonomy (NCBI): domain Eukaryota; kingdom Fungi; phylum Ascomycota; class Saccharomycetes; order Phaffomycetales; family Wickerhamomycetaceae; genus Hansenula; species Hansenula sp. yHMH451. Next base: position 49,489 of record JAJLXE010000014.1, on the reverse strand, counting down.
ACTTCTGACAAAACTTGAAGGCTTTAGATATAAATAATACAAGCGATCAGTTCAATAAAAAAAAAACGCTCGAGAAGGCTGTCTCAAACTCCTTTCTCGCATATGTTCCAAAGTACGTAAGGAGAACCCACGGAGAGCTATTTCAAATTCATTGAATGTCTTAGTATCTCTGTTGAGGGAATCGGTTAGACAGCGGAGAAACAACATCTCCTGAATGAGACTATATGGATATATAGTGTTACTGGAAATCATGATGATATAGCTACTGAAACATTCGTTTAACTCAAGAGTCAATATCTGGAAATTTAAGGACTTTTACAAAGTGCATAATTCATCTTCACTTGCGGTTATTGGGAAGTTGGCAACACGATTTTCCTCCTATTTAATAGCTTCACCAATATAGGCGCATCGGGTTATTCTCAATCTAGTATTTTTGCGTTTGTAGTGAAGTTCAAGATATCCAAGAGAGATGACTGGTCAATTCAAAGGAGGTCTTGTCTTGACTTTTCATTGGTTTCATGGTTCATCAAGATCAGACGCTCAATTATTATCTATATTTGTTGACTAGGTTTAAACTTTGAATTGATCAAATACACTTTATTATTTTGAATTTGTCTTGAATCTTGAATCTTGAAGAATTGACATTCAGCTGACGGAACCAAGGAATTTAGAAAACACACCGATGTTTTTTGAAGCGGAAAAAGGCTCTTTGAGTCCATCAAGACATCTCGTGAGGTTCCTTCAACTTTTGAAAGGTTTCGATTTTACGACAGATTCAATTTCTCAATTCTAAATATGAGTAGTTAGCACTCACTCGCGTAATTAACTACAAGACAAACAAACATTCATAATCGACGTGATTCATATTGCAGTTTAATAGGATACAAGATTCAATTCTCTATAGAGGTACACTGTCTCTTATTTTTTTCTTTTAGTTTAAATAAGAAGTATTAACAGATTTAAGAAGTGAAAATTAAAAATAGCTTATGCTATATCTAACTTTTGATTGAGCTGGATGTTTCTTGCTTGTAAAACATACTGACTTCTGAAAAAGTAGACTTGCATAGTGATGTTATCTTCATGAAGAACGTTTGGAAGCAATTGTTTCAGCTTTTGAAGCACCAGTGGCAGTTTCATCTTCAACAGATTCAACGGATTCAATTTTTTCAGAAACAATTGGTTTAGAAGAAGCAGTTGGAGCTGGAGCAGGAGCAGCAGAGCCACCTGTAATGGTGGAGATGATGACAGACCATAAACCAAGAGTAATGCTTGTGACCAAAACAAAAACAGCGGCATAAATACCACCTTCGAATGGTTTGTTGCTTAAAGTACTTATTGGGTTGGCGATGAAATCATTTAGATATTCAAAGGCATTAGCAGCAAATTGATTAGCATATGCAACAGAAGTTGTTAATAAATCATTACTATATTCATCATCATCAAATAATTTTTGATCTGGTTTATCAGCTTCTTTAGCCTTTGGAGCTAAAGCTAAAACTTCCTTTTGCTCAATTTCATATTTAGCACTGAAAGTTTCATTACCAACTAATTCAGCTTCGTCAATAGAATGACCCAAATAGATATTATCAAACAAAATGTTGTTTTCAATGGACCATAATTCGAAACCTAAGCCACCAATTGGTTCCAAGTTAGATGGACTTAAATCTTGATAATACTCTGGGTTAGCGATTTTCTTTGGAGTCCATTCACCTTTATAAGATGGGTTTTCAATGATTGGTTGTTCCCATCTACCTTTATAATTTGGATTTTCGATTTGTTCTGGTTCCCATGGACCACAACCATGTTCAAGACATTCTGGATTAACAATAGTTGGAGCAACCCATTCACCATCTTCTTCATCATCCCAATAATCTGGTTTTTCAGCATCTGGATCTTCAATATATTCTGGTGTTTCTTCTTCCCAAGATTCTGGTTTGACAGCTTTTGGATCAGCAATGAAATATGGAGCATCTTCATCCCAATCTTCTGGTTTAACTGTTTGTTCTGGATCTGGGATATATGGTCTATCATCCCAATTTTCTGGTTTAGTGTCATTTGGATCATCAACTTCAGTTGGTGGGTTTAAACCTGGTAACAAAGTGTCATCATCTAACAAGTTACCAGCTTTAACAACTTCACCATTGATTCTAATTTCGAAATCTTGATCTGGTTTAATCACTAAAGTATATAATGTAGAAGTTTTAACAGCTCTAGCTAAAGGTGGGACGGCAAGATGTTTTTCTTCATATTCCCCAGTGTTTTGATCTTTACGACGGATGATCAAATGAACTTTGTTTGTAGTACCACATTTATCTGGACCAAACATGACTTGATATGGTGTGTCATTGTTAAATTCAGAAGTTTCATTTGGTAAACCTTCAGCGGATAACAATTTCAAATAAGCACCACCACATTTCAAACCTTCTTGTAACTTGACCTCGTATTGCAACACTAAAGTGTTGTCAGTGTTATCGAAAGGCTTTGGCAAGGCAGCATGGATAGCATGATGAGCGGCTGCTGTCTTCAACACTAACCCATTATCATTGTTGAAACCTTGGAAGATTTGTGGTTGTTCAACGGCCCATTTACCGTTGTAGGTGAATTCTTCATCTCTTTTAGCCTTGGAGATTTTCCATAGTTTAGCCCAGTCAGAAGAATCGAATTGTTCTAAGAATGAATCTGAGGATAACTGGGATTTATCAAATGGTTGGAATTCTGGATGTTCGACTCCAGAGTCTTCAGATTCAGTGTCTGCTTGAGCATTGGCCTTCGATAATAGCGCCAAAGCGAATGGGATGGCAATTGTGGATAACTTCATCTTGCTAATGTGTGCAGTGGGTGGCAAATTGAACAAAAAGATCAAACTTCAATACAATTAAAGATCAAATTGAACTCTTTCTTCAACACTTTCCCATCTAATTGTCTGGATTCTGGACACGTCGATTGAAAATCGTAAAAATTCCAGCAAAATCCACCGGGCGGGCCACGCCTCGTGGGCACCTCTTTTTCGGATTTACTGGGGTGAGCTGGGCGGAGGAGCTAGGCGAGGGCCTTTCCTACAGCTGGGCAGAAGCTACTTGCAAGTTGCCATTAGTGTGATCCTAGTTAGTTTTATTAATAAATAATATCATTCAACACTCTACCTCATCATTCAAGAGATCAAATGCATTTCTTTGCTTCTTTGCGTTGGAAGATTCATTTTGGTGTTCGTTGAAGAAGTTTTCCTCTTCCTCCATGGCATCTTCATCAAGAACTTCTCCCTCTTCAGCAGAACCACCTTCACCATCTGCTGATCGAGATTCTCCTGTGGCTGATGATTGATTAATTGCATCCCAATTTTGCTTTCTAGCTGTTTGGACGTATTTAGTTCTTTGCTTACTCTTAAGAATTTTATCTTGTAAAATATCACTTTGCATAATAGCCTTTTGCATTTTTGATCTATTTAAATTGGTGGCATTATTGTTAATCTTCTTCGATATTTGACTCTTATCTTTCTTGTGCATCTTGTTGTTCAGTAGATCTTCATTCTTCTTGGTGGTGGCTCTTATTATAGCTGAGGTCAAATCAGTCTTTTCAGCTCTTGGTAAAGAAGCTAATGATTTAACTTCTGAATCATCTATTTCGTTTCTTCTAGCAGCTCTGGAATGTTTTGAAACTAAAGGATTTGTCAGAATTGCAAACAATAGAGGTGATATAACAAGGTATACGTACTCTTCTTGGCCATTTTTGTATAAGCCTATCGTAGTTGTACTTCAATAATGAGTTTGACGTATAAAAGCTTTTGATTTTTGCACTAGTAAAATTTTTTTCGAGATGAGCTATTAGATAAGCAAGGTCTTAAGTATGGGGAATATAGTCGATGTCAATGGTTATAAAGCCAAGTAAACCAATAGGAAACTATAACAGAGATCGAATCGTCTCTTCATATTAGTGAAACGACTTTTCTCCTTTCACTTCTCAGTCTCAGATATAAGGTATCCAGAGCACCATAGCTCACAGTTCTCGCTTGTTATTCCTTCCCAAACAGGAAAAATTATAGATCATACGTTTGAGAGACACCACATTGTCATATTATGGCACATAAAATGGTAGAAATCCAAAATCTCTTTAGACCCTAACTACAGTATTAGTCTTGTGGTATCTTTTAGTTGCATTGAGATCGAAGGGTTCAAGCTGTAAGTGGAGTGAAAGTGATGCCATCTAACCACAGATTTTTGGCTTATTCCTGAATATATAGCCTATTTAACAACTTGAAACTAACACTCAGTTCCATCCAACTATTTGGTCTCAAGCATACAGATCCAACGACTATTGAGAGAAAATAGATTGAAAGTAATACAGCTTGGATGACTTCGAATTGAACTGCGATGTACTCTCATTTTTGAAGATTTACATGAGTTGATTTAAATGATGGGGCAGTTTGCACAAAAGTTGACATCTCACTGAAGTACTGGAGGACTGAGTCAGCTTTCAATCGACATCTAATTATGATCCTTCATTCATGAAACAGTAGTTGTATGAGCAATTAACGATACATTTGAGCTTAATGATTTTGCAAGTTCTCCCGCGATAAGTTTCATTGATTGTAACAATGAATGAATAAAATACTCATGAAGTAGGACTTATTTGAACCAAATATTGATCAACGACTGGCAATTTTTTCCAGCGTCGCCAAGTTGTATCAAGGTCTGCAATAATCTCACTGATCTTGGTTTTGCAGCAAATTGATCTCCTGATCAATATTTATATCAGATATAATATGTCATGAATCAAAAAGCTTCAAACAGTAGCATAAGATGGTACTTCGAAAACACTCACATGATGAATATTAGATTTCAGGTCCTTCTAAGCTGGATAATTTTCTTAAGATTCAAATAAATCAACTTTTTTTCAATATGCAATAAATTGTACGTTGAGTACGTCGAGGCTAAAGCCCAAAAACCAAAGCCAGCAACCGATTTCAAGTAAGGCTCAGGACCAACTGATTAGCTGATGAATCACCAAAGAGTACCAACGACATTGATGGCGTTCAATTTATTTCAGTTGTTGAAACTTGTGAAAAAAAACTGTGGATTTCTCATATTTTACAACTTTTTGATTTTAAACGATCTCGAGATTGCGTGTCCCCGATAATATCTTTTATACCCTTCTCGAGCTCCTTAAAAATTAAATATCAAACCATTAACTACAAGGAAGGGGCCCATTCTGATTTAAATTTGTTATAAATATCACGGGAAGAATGGTTGAATTAAGACGTTCTGCTAGAGTAAAGGCCAGTGGTTCTGATACCAAGATTGAATCATTGAAAGATTCCAAAGTCTCCAAACCAAAAGCTACTCCAAAGAAGGATATTAAAAATGTTTCAACAAAGAAAGAAGAGATTTCAAACGATAACGCTGAGTTACAAGTTGGTGATGATATTCCAGATTTGCAACTGTTGAACCAAGATGATGAATCAATTTCATTGAAAGAGGCTGCTTCAAAGAATAAAATCATTTTAATTTTCGCCTATCCAAAGGCAAGTACACCAGGTTGTACAAGACAAGCATGTGGATATCGTGATAATTTTAATGAATTGAAAGACAAGGCTTTAATGTTTGGTCTTAGTGCTGATTCTCCAAAATCTCAAAAAAGTTTCCAAACTAAACAACATTTACAGTATGATCTATTGAGTGATCCTAAAAAGGAATTTATTGGATTATTAGGTGCAAAAAAATCACCAAGTGGGATTAAAAGATCTCATTGGGTTTTCAAAGATGGGAAATTAGCCGTCAAAAGAATCCAAGAGAGTCCTGAAATCAGTATTACTGAAGGTAAAAAAGATGTTTTATCTCTAGTTTAAAAAAAAAAACGCTACAGGTTTTCTAAGTTGTATTCTTTTCTTTATTATTACTATTATCTTAAACTTCAAACTCCATTATATACCAATCGTTAAACCTATTTGTCTTTTCATCATCATCCAAGATTAATCTCCCACCTAGCCAATTTAAATTTTTAATTAAAAGTTTTGATTCATTTTCAAAAAATTGTCTCTTCATGTAGATTAATAATTTCATATCTTGATCATCATCATTTTCAATTCCATTCATCAAAATTTCAGAAACAAATTCAAAGATTGACATCAATAAACTTTTCAAATTATAATCATTTTCATCTTTAAAAGGTTGATTTATGATACATTTGAATTCTTTTTCTGAATTTAAAATACCATAGATTGGATATTTGAAGAAAACATTAAAAATTGAAACATATTTTAGATTCTTACTTTGAAAATTATTATTCAATTTTTCTAATCTTAATAATTTATCTTGTTCATTATAGTTCATAAAATCATTTTCTATTAAAAATTGACTCTCACTCAATAATATAATATCCAATGATACCTCAACCAAGTTATTATACTTAAATGATTGAGGGTTTTTCACAGAAATCACATCAGGCCCACCACTGTAACGTTGGAGCCGCGGAGGTACGATAATAGTTATTTAGTTTTAAAGCTGAAGGATTCTTTGGATCAACAATAATGGCTGAAGAATTAATATTCTCTTGATGGGTTAATTGGTTGATATAAAAGATATTTGATAGTTTCTTCTCTTTTGATTTAAGTAAATTCATTGTGATGAAAGTTGGACTGTTATCTGTGTTGATCTTGAAATGGATCTGGTGTATGACTAGACTCTGATTCGAATAGTTTTGAAGTGTTAAAGTTGGAGTTCTTCTGAAAGGGTTTTGGTGATGTTTATCAATTTATCACAGCGCTTAATTTTGAGGAAAAGGGTGGTATCCAGTGCTGAAAATTACACTGCATGTAAACTACCCGTGGCTAAAAATAGTAGTGAACTAAGTAATTATGGAAACGTCTCTGCCTAGAAAAAAAGGTGTCCTTTCTAGATGGAATTCATGTTCTGCCTAGATGGGTTACATTAGACAGAGGGACAATTTAGGCCATATTAAAATAAATTAGAATAAATTAATTAAAGGATATACATCTTGAAAACAGGGAAACAATAATTGGCATTGTACATTTTCGAATTATTGTTTGATTTTGAACTTTCTTATTACGCACAGTTTAGGCATTGTTGTCTCAGTGGAGACCAATATGTTTTTAGACTATAATAGTGCTCTTGATTACACACATTGTGTGTATATCTGAACCTGCTCTGCCTAGTTCTCAGTAATCTAGGCAGAAGCTTTCAAAATCCCGTCCAAGTTACACAGAGAGAGTATGAAGGAAGAGACTTCTAAATCATATAGTACATCATCTTCAACAGTTGAACTCCAATTTGATAGCTGAACAGTAAGCAGCATGAACTAATGCATTTACGGTTATTTTGAACTGAAGCGGCAGGAAATTCAAGAGTAGGTGATAATCAGATCCAACAAAAAGTAACACTACTACACTATTTAGCCGCTTAACATGAGTTGATGATGAGCTTTGATCACTAAAAATTTTCCTCACTCATTTGTCTTGAAACTAATTATGTAATTGAAAGGTACAATTCCAAACTATAAACTAGTTCAATTGATAGAATGTAGAATATATAGCACACCTATATATAGACCCACATGAATTTTTTTTTTAACTGAATATTGATATATTTCTTTCAGTTTGTATCGTTTCGTTTCAGCTGTCTAGCTGTTGAAATTGTTAAAGGGCCAACTTTGAATTTTGGGTAGCTTCTCGAATACTACATTTAAGAATTTCTCTTGAATTTACAAATGAGATGAGATATGCACAAGGATCGTGAGATCTAATGATTCCTGACAGCCTTCAACAGAAGATATGGAAAATTAGGTAGCTAGGGACTTCAATTGATGAATTAGTGATTTATATGTCGAATTTAGTAAGGATTAGTGATATCTATATAGTACTGAATCTCTAGTTTGATATTTGAGTAGCTGATGCGGTTATCATTTTCGGATTTAACATGAGGCTTTCAACCAAATAGAGAACGTCTTACTACACCCAAAATGTGCAGTGGAAGGTTGAAGAAGGTTAGATTTAGCTTCTAAATAATACATTGTTGAGTATTAGTTCAATAATTTTGTTATAACGTACCTCGGATTTAGCTTTTTGCCTCGACTTTAGATGGCGTTGTTTTAACTCGAGATGCCAGTTCTGGCCCAGTTGCAGTGCCAAACAGGACCGGACGTGCCCATAAAATGTTCTCATTAAAAAGCTGAATTTTTCGCTGATGAGATGAGCTACGGGCCCAAATTGATAAATTGATAAGAGACCGTGGGGAACATATGAAACAACTTTCACTACAACAAACCAACAACAAACTAACATAACAACGACACAGGAATGAAACCACCGTTAAACAGGCCACGAAATAATTCGATTGGAAAGTTTTCACACAGAATAAAGACTCCAAAGGTGCCATCGCTGTATTTGAAAGTTTCCTCTTTGGGCCTGGCAGTTCTGCAAGGTAGCGCAGTCTGAAACCTAAAGTGGGAAGGAAATGGGCTTTTTCGCGCTTCCCATAGAGTGAAATTATGCAGCAGCACGCAGCAGAACCTTAAGCTCAGTTTTTCAGTGTCCTGAAAAAGTTTAAAAAAATTTCCCTTCAAGAGTTTTCATTGATTTCAAGTCTGAATGGTCATTATTTGATTTTGTTTTTATTGACTTATGGTGAGATGTAGTTGTATATTGATGATGTTGTCGAAGTTTTACTGGTTCGGCTTATCTTGATTGGGTACATGCGTGGATCAATTGACTTGTTTCGTGGTTTTTGCGAGCGACGTTATCCCTGGGATGTAAGTAATTAAATCGAAATGTTCACGACAGTGAAAACAGTAGAAAGAAGGTGTTAGAGATGACTCAATTGTTCATAAAGATTTAAAAGACACTGTACTAAGACATTAAATACAACTAAAGCACGTACCTAAGCCTTTAATTAATTTACACTTTATTCTTCGTTCTCTACGTCTAACAGGAACAGTTCAAACCCGCTAGTAAACCGCAGAAACCATTACGGTCAAGAACTAGGTTTGATGATAAACAGGATCGTCTCGATAGTTGTCTTAACACTGGTTGATCTCCACTGTGAGCCAACAGCTTTGCATTTTGAAGCTTGAGGAGTCTTTGAGGTTATTGTCATAACTAATTCATAATTCATCACATCGTCATCTAATAAGTATATCAAGCTCAGCGTCTAAACAACAAACAAAGAGGCTGTCAAGTTAAAAACTATTCCTCATTTCCCGTCTAGGTCTAAATACCCAGGCAGAGCCCCAGGCTCAGTTTGTGCTAAGGTTCAGGCTCAGTTCAGTAAGCAGTAACCAGTTCAAAGTTTGTGGAAAAAAAAAGTTTCATGTGTCTGCGCATGTACAATATGAAATTTTTCCCTGCAGGTGGCAGCTCTTTTGGAAAAAGAAGAGTTTCTGAAGAGGTAAATATATATTAGGAAGAAGGGAAAGACTGGTTAACCACAAGAAGTTGTGTTGTAAAGAATGTTTGGTGGTGACATTGATGACAACTATCAATCATTCCGTTTGTTCTCTACAGTCTCATACCCATAACGACTCCTTCTACGTCCATTGAGAAGTTGCAAGTGAAGCTTGAAATATGTCCTCCCCTGTAAGAAGAAACGTAGCTGTGTAGCTGTCTAATTCTTGGTTCGGCAGATGAATCTATAAAATTATGTTCCTGTTAAAATTTCATTAGGTCTATTTTTACTTACTTTTTATTTGAATTAATTCAGGCAGAGGGAAAAACTCATATATAAACACATCTCTTTCACCTCATTTTCACTCAATTGTTATAACTTGTAAAAATATCATCAATTCTCAATTCATTCCCCAAAGATGACTGCTGCTGAAGTTCAAAACAACGCTCAAGATATTGAAGCTCAATCAGATGCTGAATACATCCCACCTTATCAACCAAGATCAAAAGTCCTTGGTTTAGGTGATACTTTAAGAAACCATTTAGTTGCCGTCATTGGTGAATTTGTTGGTACTTTCTTATTCTTGTGGTCAGCTTTCGTTATTGCTCAAATTGCTAATCAAAACCAAGATGTTGTTAACAAGGTTGAAGGTTCTCATCCATCTCAATTGATTATGATTTCATTCGGTTTTGGTGTTTCTGTTGCCGTTGCTGTCTTTATCTTTTTCAGAGTCTCTGGTGGTAACTTGAATCCAGCTGTTACTTTAACTTTGATTTTGGCTAGAGCTGTTCCACCAGTTAGAGGTGCCTTGATGATTATTTCTCAATTAGTTGCAGGTATGGCTGCCGCAGGTGCCGCTTCTGCTATGACTCCTGGTGAAATTGCATTTGCCAATGCTTTAGGTGGTGGTTGTTCAAGATCAAGAGGTGTTTTCTTGGAAGCTTTTGGTACTGCTATCTTGTGTACAACTGTCTTATTCTTGGCTGTTGAAAAACATAGAGCTACTTATATTGCTCCATTAGTTATTGGTTTAGCTTTATTCATTGGCCATTTGATTTGTGTCTACTACACTGGTGCTGGTTTAAACCCAGCAAGATCATTTGGTCCAGCTGTTGCCGCTGCTTCATTCCCTAACTACCACTGGATTTACTGGATTGGTCCAATCTTGGGTTCTTTCATCTCTTTTGGTATCTGGCAATTATTGAAATTCTTGGATTACGAAACTGCTAACCCAGGTCAAGATTCAGATCATTAAATAATTCAATATTTGTCTGAATTTCTACAATTAACCTAATCATTTTCAAACAAAATTCAATTGCAATTCGATCCCTTTTATTCAATTTTCATGATCCAATACAATTCAATTTTACTATTCTTTAAGCCTTTAATATTACTTTCACAATTGCATACAATTTAATAACTAATACAAAATATATAAACCGGCGTGTTTTTCCTGTTTAAATCTCACCAAGTGTTAAGTAGTCACCGACAAGATGTACAATGTCAAATCTCGAATCATTAACAAGAGAAACTTTCTAATTTGAGCTATGAAAGGGCTTGTTCATAATTACCAGGGGTAAGTAAAGTTTCCAACCCAATCGTATTCAATTCCATTTCATCTAGATTTAATTCCCATTCCAAATTGAAATATTAAATTAATTGCACCATCCTTGATTGATTTACGGTGTAATTTATCAGTCCATCAGGCATTCTGGTCCAGTTCTTTTATCAGTGACATCGTTGATCAATTGGAAAAGCGAAAAAACGAAATGCGCGAAAATGCGACAAAGACGGGAAAAGCAATGTACACCCTCCGAAAAGGGATATTACCTAATACGGAAGTGACAATAAGCAAATCAAAACGATAAACTTTCCTACGATTAATACCATACGTAGTAGTAATATTATATTAGGTCTTCCCTATAAGTCTATTAACAATCTCATCAAATGAACTAGTTTGAGCTTCTTTATCTTTCGGTGTCGAGGAATTATTAGAAGCAGCAGCGTTGGCAGATTCAGCAGCCTCCATTTCTTTAACTTCATTCATCAACGGTCTTATACATAACCAACCAGATTCAGTTCTAAAATGACGACCTAATCCATCAGCCCTTGAAAATTTCTTACTACACCCCCATTTAGTTTTACCATCGTTTAAAACACCACCACATTCAAATCTTTTAGCTCCTTCATGTAATAATTCATGTCTTTTCCTATCATGATTTCTGGCAAATTTACGCCCACAAGTGGAACAATTGAATGGTTTTGCATCACTATGAGTTTTCAAATGTGATTTTAAGTTATAATATCTTGAAAATATCTTGTGACAATGTTCACATTCAAATGTTTCCATTTGGGCTTCTTGAGCTTCTCTTTTAGTTAAAATAAAAGTTGTTTTAGATCTTCTTTGTTTATGTCCCACACTATCAGCGGCAGCTTTTTCAGCAGCTTTAATAGCAGCAGCTATGGCACCATCACTTACACTATCAGTTTCATCAGTTTTATCAGAGGGCGATTTTTCCTCTTGCGGTTCTTGACTGGACTTTGCCACTCCTAAAGAATCTGAAATATTTGGTCTTGGGGTTGTTGGGTAGTAAAAAGGTGGGAGAGATATAAAAGTTTGGCGATGTTTTGATATGTTGGATTGTGGTTGAGGATCCAAAAAAGTTTCGGTATTCAATTCATTTGAATTGTAATTCAAAGTTCTTGGAGTATTTGGTAATGATGGTATCATGGGCAGCTGTGGAGCACTACTTTGTGGTAGCTGAGTTTGTTCCGTCGAGCTGGACAGTCTAGGATGCAATAATGAATCTCTTTCTCTAGCTTCAGAACTTAGGGGATGTAATTCTCCAAAGGGAAAGTTTTTCTGAACAGCAGGATTCAATGACATTGGTCCAAACTTATACTGTGATTGGTAATATGAAGACTGTGAAGGCTCAATCGACTCTTGTTGTTGCAATAATTGTGAGTTTGATGATGACGGTTTTGAACCGGAGTTGGTATTCAAGTTCTCATCTTCGTGAATTTGTTGATGATCGATACTTCCCATAGCTTGGTTAGACAAAGGTGCGCCTAATGAAGGGAAGGTAAACTTATGAAAATGATCTAATAAATTGAAATCTTGTTTATGGCTAATATCGTAGGAGCGAATGGGATTAAAACTTGATTGATCTAGCGAATTAGCCGTTTGTTGAATCATCCGTGGCTTTTGGTATTCGGGAATTCCGTTTCTGCTTTGAAGATGTGATTAACTTTAGTTGAATAGGTATGGGCTTGTTGGTGTACTTATACTTGTTTATATAAATGATAATTTGTCAGACAAAAATTCTAATCGATCATATAACGGATGGTGGAAATGTTGCAATATTACTAACTTGTCTTGTCGAGGTACGGTGTAAATTTTCAACTTCGGATATTGGTCTTTGAATAAACGAGCTGCGAGATATCGTTAACTGGGAAAAGGACCTTTCTTATAACTATTGAACCACTGATCTTGATAGTTGATCATTCAATAGGCGAAGTACTTAAAAGTGGATGTCTAAGCTTTTTACAGGGCTTTTCTCAAAACTTCAAATGGATAAATCAACTTGGCTTTTTGATGGGCTCCCTTACTCAAAATTCAACCGTCGTGTGTAAGCCCTTGCGGAATTAGCGGCCGAGCCGAGGATTCTAGTGCTAGAATCCCGCGTATATAAGCATCGAAGCAAAGTGTGCCATCATCTTATCTTTATCTGATGATCTGGGGCTATAAAAAGGGTCCACGACTCCATGACTACAGATTCGCAACAAGAGGGCTTATTCATTGTGTCAATTGTAATTCTCTTCAAGTCTAGAAGGGTTCTCAGCTCAATATATCGTGTACCTCGTACCTCGAAGTCAGCACTATATACGCTACGTCTCTCTCTCTCTTTTAGTTGTTGTTTGTCCCCCTCCATAGTCTTTAATCATTTTGTCAGGGACTGGTCCAGACTTCAATGCAATATATAATTGCTTATATAGGAAACTTTTCAAGAGTAAAAGTAATAGATTCGTGCTTCATTTATGTAGTTTGAGCCAGAGCTTTCAACTTGCCACAGGGGAGTTGTATACAAAGGTGAAACAGACCTATTCTGTTTCATAGTTTTGAAGCTCCCATACTTAAAAATGTCGGTTTTCACTTTTATGAATAATGCCACCCGAATATTTGATGGATTAAGCTTCGAACGCTGATGAGAGATTCATCTATTTCTTGATATACACAAAGATCTCAAGATCCAATGAATGTAGAAAGCCATTAAGCATGTATTTTCAAATATCTAGTTTAAAGTTTTGGTAATGTTGCATTTCAACTTTTTAATAGCGAGAGAAGACGATTAGGATGGATGAATCACCAATAGCTCCTGTGCCCTTAGCTTTTAGCAGATTGAGATACTTATGTGACTACCTTTTCAAGTGTCTTGTGAACTGAGGAAGATGAACGTATGATATAAAATACAGTCGCAAGTTTTGAGAAGCTAAACTTCGGAGGATGAACTCATTACAGAAATATTGAAAAATGAACAATGCAGAACGTTAGAGCAAAAACACAAGTTAAACACAGAAAAAGCAGAAGTCATGAACAGAGAACACTGAAGATTAATTTTAGAAAATAAAACACACAATTGTTCTAGTATTGCTTCTTGTTGTTTGCAGGATAGCCCTCTTGCCTATTTCCAACTGAATTGTAGGAAGGTGGAACCGGACCAGCATCAACTTCTTGAACACGTTGTTGAGCAGGTTGGTGGGCCGGTTGGTGAGTAGCTGGCTGGTCACGATATTGGTGACGCTGCTGCTGTTGCTGCACAGCAGGGCCATTATGATGAATCGGAGGAGCATTCCCATGTTGAGGTTGTGCATGTTCAGAATCGTATTCTCTTCTTCTGACGCTTGTATTGTTTGCACTGGTCTTATAGATGATATAACATGCATGGATGATCCCCGGAATACCAGCAAGTAGTGTTAGAAGGATATTCAATAACAAATGGAAACCACACCCATCTCTCATCAAGACTGGTATAGGTGGTATGAAGAAAGCAACAATGTATAATAGGACATCAGAAACTTCGCTGCCGCTAGATCTGTTGTACTCTTCTCTATAATGACTCATATTGGTTAATTGTAATAAATTAGGTTAATGGTTGACTCTTGTATAATACTGCCTCTTCAGTTTGAGAGAACTATGGAAATGTTCAGTCTTTGAATAAATAATTCTCGAGATTTGATTCTGTTATATATAAATTTATTGACGTTTCTGTCAAAATTGAACGTGCGTCATAGACTTTTGCTTGTTGCGGCTGACTCAGCCAACAACGTCACTTTCGCAGTTTTGTGAGGGCTAAGCCTTTATAAAAAGGCTTTTGCAGAATTATAGAGATTTGTATATAATTTCTATTGTTCACCAAATTGTTCAGCAAGATCAGGACCAGATACTAGATAATCCTTGATCTATTGATCGTGAACCAACCATGAGTCAACGCAACTTACAATTCGACACTTCAGATGTCCTCCTTTACATTGCCGCCTTCTTTTTGCCTCCTTTTCCAATCTTGATCAGAGTTGGGTTTTGGACCAATCAGTTCTTATTGAATGTGCTATTGACCTTTTTATTTGGTATTCCAGGTACTTTACATGCCTTATATTGGGTTTACATCACCAGTCCAATTACAGGCACACCAGAAAGAAGAGTTACTGGCCACTATGATTATGAAAGAGTTGATGACCAAGAAAATGCAGCTGCTCCACAAGGCCACGGTCAGTATCAAGAACCTCTGTTCAATGAGAACAACAACCAAGGACCAGCTGCTGGATCCTCTTACTCAAAAGGTGGTGATATTGCACCACCTCCTTATGAATCATCCCCTTCTCCTAATGATCATCCAACTGACAACAAGGTGCAACAGCACCAGTAATAATTTGAAGAATATGGGCAACTGAACTGTCTCTTTATATTACTTTTCTTTTACAGTTCAATTTATGTTACACTACAAACTGTGGGTTATGGCGCGAGATTAAGGAGTTTATATTATACACTAATGATTACGAGAATTTCTCTGTTGTTGAAGTAGTTCAATTGGAGCTTCGGCTTTCCTAGATTTTTGTCTAGCTTTCGCGGATGATTTGAAGATTTCCAGACGCACATTGTGAGACTAAAATGCTCATTTATAAAGTCATCTCTTTTGACCTTTTACGTACTCAACTTTCAGACTCCAGTGTCTAGAAGTGGGCTTATAGGGAGCACCGTCGAATACTGTGACTACCTATATAAAGACTAAGGCTAGGACTTTAAATACAGAACAAGAATAATGTCCAATCCGGCCGTTACTGATAATCATTATGGTATGTTGATTTATTGTCAAATGTTGACCGTGTACTAACTGATGGATTTTCTACAGACACCTCTAAAGGTATCAAGAGTAGGTTTTTATGGGTGAAAAGACTAATACAATCAAGAACAAACCCAACATCATCTTCAAACCATAGACAAACCCTGAGTTCTGGTAATGGGCAAGGACGGTCCTCTAATAATAAGAACTACACAAAGCCCCGAGTCAGGATTCAACAAACGGCAGACAATGAGAATATTGCTCCCAGTACTTCTGTTGCAAGGGAGCATCATCTCTATGTAAGTGAAACCAATGATACAACAACTCAGAACCCTGGGAATCAGAACCAAGAACTTGATCAACAACAAGAACAAGATCGTGAGCAAAGGCCCCAACAATTGGTACCAAGATTTGATATCAATTCAGAAGCAAATGATAGTTTTGACCCTTCGGTACATCACTCAACCAAAGCATCATCTAAAACCCCATCAATAGCCCATGATAGTATCAATACAAAAACTGATAACATCAGCACACTGCCGGTGATATCCATGTCTACCGCATCGGTAAGATCATCTACGTTCTCTGAACATTCACAACCTTCAACCTCTGGTACTGTATTGTCAGACCATCCTACTGTTTATACAAATGCCAGCACTGTGGGTATTCCACCAGCAAGTATCATGGATAGAAGAGAGAGAATTCATAATCCAATCAGCCTGAATAACTTTCATCTTACTGGTCATAACAACTCAAGTCACACTGTCAACACTGCAATGTCTCCAACTTCTGCTACACCGATTGAGTATAACACTGATATCTCTTCTATGAAGTCCTGAAGATACATGTGTATCTCGGCTTCTCCTGTTCCATTTGCCACTCAGAATAGTCGATTACAATTATCTATTGAAAGCTGTGCCAGAAATCCAAGAATATAAAAAACCTGAAATTTTGTTTTCTTACTTTCTTTTCCAACTCAATTTCCAGAAATCAACCCTTCATCGCCAGTGGTGAAAACAAGCTATAGAGACCCATAACAGCTTCAAGTGACTCAGAGATCGAAACACAAAAGATGAGAGCGCTTGGGGTTGAAGCAGTTGTACTGTTTTTCCTATTGTTGAACTTGATGTTTACCAAAGCGGCTAAACAGAGTGAAGAAGAACAAGTTTTGCAACCTCGAATGATCCAATTCACAGAGGATAAACACATGTATGTGAACCCAGATGCTGATGAAGATGAAGGAGATGATGATGATAACATCAACTACTACAGCCCTGGCTATTATCCTTCACGTTAGTGCTCAAGATACTTTTGTTTTAATTCCAGTTGATATAAATCACGGCGCTTAATACATTCTGAAGGCTCATCAATACTAACTATAGCTTTTTGAAGCTGCGGGAGGTAGATTGCAACATGTTTGGCAAGCTGCTTACGCTAAGGCAAGAGATGTCGTTAGTGATATGACTGTTTTGGAAAAGGTGAATTTGACAACAGGTATTGGGTGGGGATCTGGTCCATGTATTGGTAATACTGGTGCAGTTCCAAGATTAGATATTCCAAATTTATGCCTTCAAGATGGACCGAATGGTATAAGATTCACTGATTTTATTACAAGCTTCCCGTCTGGTATGTCTACTGGCACCACTTTCAATAAAGATTTAATGTACCGAAGAGGTAAAGCCATTGGAAGAGAGGCAAAGACAAAAGGCGTTCACATCCTATTAGCGCCAGTCATTGGCCCTATTGGTTATAAGGCGCAGGGTGGTAGAAACTGGGAGAGCTTTGGCTCAGATCCATATCCTCAAGGAGTAGCAGGCGCACCTACTGTGCAAGGTATTCAAGAAGAAGGTGTTGTTGCAGTGGCTCGTCATTTCATTGGAAATGAACAAGAACATTTCCGCCAGGAAAATGAATGGACAGGTGGCGATTGGGACAGGTTAACAGACTCTATTGATTCTCAGATCAAAGATAAAGTAATGCATGAAACTTTCTTATGGCCATGGGCAGATGTTGTTCATGCTGGTGTTGGTGGAATCATGTGCTCTTATAATCGGGTCAATGGGACATATGCTTGTGAGAACTCTTACTTGATTAATTATCTCTTGAAAGAGGAATTGGGGTTCCAAGGATTCGTCGTTAGTGATTGGGGCGCACAACACTCTGGTGTTGAATCTGCAATTGCTGGATTAGATATGACGATGCCTGGTGAAATATTTGGCGACTGGTGTAGCGGTAAGTCATATTGGGGACCTTTGTTAACAAGATCTGTTTACAACGACACCATCCCACAAGCTAGATTGAATGATATGGTCACCAGACTTTTGGCTGCTTTTTATTCAATTGATATCAAATTACCTAGTGATCAACGCGAGGAAGATTTACCAAATTTCAGTTCTTGGAGCTTCCACACTTATGATCAAGAGTTCCCATTCCAAAGCTTTGGCCCTATAAAACAAACCAATTACCATATTGATGCCAGGGATGATTTCACAGAAAAGACAGCTCTTCAAGTTGCTCGTGAAGGAATTGTGCTCTTGAAAAATGATGGTCATCATCTTCCAATTTGCACCAATGATGGCGTAAGAAGATTGTTAATTGCTGGTAAGGGAGCGGGTCCAGATCCAAAGGGGTTCAATAGCAAGGATCAGAGTTCTGCAGACGGCGCATTGTTTAGTGGCTGGGGATCTGCCAGTGTTAATGCTCCCTATGGTATCACCCCCTACGAAGCGATCGCTAAAAAGGCTCGTGAACGTGATATGGTGATTGATTATAGCAGTGACGAATATGACTTGGATCATGTTGATGATATTGCTGAATATGCAGATGTTTGTGTTGTATTTGGATATGCTGACTCTGGCGAAGGCTACATTGAAGTTGATGGGAATTATGGAGATCGTAAAAATACCACCTTGTGGCAAAATTCAGAAGAGTTAATTCTCCATGTTGCTAATAGGTGTCATAAGACAATTGTTGTCATTACGGCTACCGGTCCAGTTGACTTAGAGAAATTTGTTGACCATGAAAATGTAGTTGGAATTATGTTTAGTCCTCCATTGGGTCAATTTTTTGGTGCTGCAATTGCTGATGTTTTGTTTGGCGATGAAAACCCAAGCGGCAGATTGCCCTTCACAATTGCCAGGAAACAAGACCAATATGTTGATATCATTGATAAAATTCCACTAAAGGGTAAACCAGAAGACGACTTGAATAGGTTATTGGATTACAAGTATTTTGATGAGAACGGTATTAGGCCACGATACGAATTTGGATATGGCCTTTCCTACACAAAGTTTTCTTTATCAGATCTTTCTATAAAGGAAATCTTGCCACCGACTACTGATCTTCCTTGTCCAGCGCCATACTTGGATGAATATATTTACGCAGAAGAAAAACTCAAAGATGTTGACGAAGCTCTTTTCCCATTCTCAGATTTCACGCCAGTTCCTGGCTTCATTTACCCATACTTATTCAACGAAAAAATCTATAGTGTTGATGAGTACGAGTACCCAGAGGGGTACACAGAAGAGGACTACTATGAAGAGCCATTAGCAGGTGGTAGCTTAGGTGGTAATGAAGCGTTATGGAATATCTTGTATTCGGTTAAAGTATCTGTGACCAACATTGGAGATACTGAAGGTGGATATGTTGCTCAACTATATATTGATTATCCTAACAAGAATGGAGAAAAGACACCTAGACAATTGAGAGGGTTTGACAAAGTTTACATTAAGCCAGGTGAAACTGCCAAAGTCCATTTTGATATTTTAAGAAGAGATATTAGTGTCTGGGATACAGAGGATCAAAGTTGGATCATTAACCCTGGAACTTATAAACTATATGTTGGCTCAAGCAGTAGAAGGTCAGAATTAGCAGGAGAAGTTGAAATTCTTTGAAGATTAAATGCCATTGAATAGCTGATAAACTTTTATAATGCTCATAATTCAAATATTGTTCCTTTATGAGTATGACGTTAGGGCATTTTGGCAATCTGTAGAAAATGGCACTTTAATACTCCGGTGTGTATCGCTATCACCACTTTCACTGATAAATGCTATAGACAGCTAACTGATAGCTTAATCCCATAAATTATTGTAATAAGCTTTATTTCTAAGTAATGTTTCATTGAAAATAAATTTTAGTGAATTGTAACTGGTATACAATTCTGCCAATTTTCACCGGGTCAACTAGAGCAGTTGAAATTTTTTTTAATTTTGATTTTTTTTTGGAGAGCGAGAAAAAGGCTTCAATGGTCAACAAAGACGTCTTGAAGCAAAGCTTTGTTTGCCAGTTTCCAAAGGTGTGAAGGGGTTATTGTATCATAAAAAAACATCAGAATGGCAGTAACGGAGCCATCCAAGACTCAAAGTCCCGAGTCGTTCCTTTACACAGGGTTGATAGAGTCATATCTGGGGAAAAGAGCTGCCTTCATCTCATCGATCTTAATAAGCTACGGTAGATTAAGCGCTAAAGAACTAGGGAAAAAATCCAAATTGCCAGTCTCCATCGTGAAAAAGACGTTGGTCAGTTTGATTCAACTAAACTGTGTTTCCGTTTGGACTGAAGGGACAGGTAAAGGTGAGAATGTTCACTATTATTTCAAAGAAAGCGGTGCTTTGACATTATTATATTCTGGTGAGATCATCAGTTACATTGACAAGTTATACAATAATGACTCCTTGACACAAATCATCTCCAATTTCCTGAGTTTGGGTAACTTAACTGTTGGAGATTACTTGACATCTTTTGCGTCTGACGATAAAGAAGCGAATTACAACCTGGAGAAAAATTTCTCAATATTGATTTCTGATAAATTTTTAGTACCGATCACCAAGCACAATTTCAGTCCAATTCTTGACCTATGGCTGCAAACATACAAGAAAGCATATTCGAGGATACCAAAAAACTCAACATTGTCTGAGTTGAAGCGTAAATCAGAGGCCAAAGCTGCCGCTAAGTTGGAGTTTTCAAAACTATTAGACTATGAACCAGAGAACTTGAACATTAAAGACAAAAGTACTTCACTCTTGAAAGTCAACCCAAACATCAGTTTATCATTCAACATTGAAAGGTTTCTAAAACATAAAAGAACTTCCCAATTAGTCCAATTTTGTTGTCATAGAGTTGGTAAGATCACATCATTAATTTACGAAAGCGCATTACTAGGTATAGAAAAGAACTCCCCACCTGTGAAGAATCCATTGCATCAAATCGGCCTCTCAAATGAAGAATTTGAGGACCCAAAGGATTACGAACCAAAAACTTCATGCACATTCAATGCTAGAGATGTGTTGAAACATTTACCCAAAGATTTTAATTTAGCAGATTCTGTTTTAAATGGACCCCCAAAGAGAAAAAACTCAGATACCGAATCAAGACCTAGTGCAAAACGTGTAAAACTTGAAGATGGATTTGCAGCTGTCAACGGTAATGGCGATTTAGATGATGAGGATGATGAATTTGATGCAGGTACTTCAAGAATCACAACAATCGAGCAACATTTGAAGATTTTATCAACATCAGTCATCCCATTTTTGAAAAAAGCCCAAAATGGATTATATTATGTTCCCTTTCCAGAGTTATGTCCTATTTTACAAAGAACTGTTTATGATTTTGTTTTATCATCCACATTAGGACCACCATGTGCTAGAATCTTAAGATGTGTACGTGATAACAGATTGGTTTCTGAAAAATTGATTAATTCTGTTGCACTTTTGAGAGAAAAGGATGCACGTTCATTGACTTCATTATTGGTGAAGTACAATAGTTTACAAATCACGGAAATACCCAAATCTGCAGATAGAGCTGCTTCTAAATCAGTTTTCTTATTCCGTTTCAATGAAAAGCATAGTTTTGACTTTTTGAAGAACAATGTCTGTTGGAACATTGGTCAACTATTTGAAAAAACCGATTTTTTGAAACAAGAAAACAATGCATTACTCACTAAAGCAAACAGAGATGATGTCAGGGGAAAAGAGACAGAATACCTACTGACTAGTGAATTGACGCAACTAAAAGAAGTTCAAGATAGAGAACTTGATTCCATTGTTAAAATCAACAGACTTGTATCGATCTGGGAAGTTTTCAAGTTTCTTTAGATAGTGAAAAAAAGAAAATCGGTCCTTACTGGGCCAACTAAAGACGATCCTGAAGTGGCTATATATATTTGATTACACTTGGCTTTTAATAATTCAAGATTGAGTCTATCTGCTGTAGTTATTGTTATTCTTAGTTGTTTATATTCCGGGAGTGGTTTATTCTGTTACCGGAATTACCTAATTTGTCCAAAAGTAAACAAAAGATTATACACCGGGAAAACCATCTTAAATATCTTCAACTTTCACATAACATAAGCTTGAAACTTCATGTTAACGCAATACTTAAGACTGAAGAAGAAAACTTTACTGAAGAATGTGTGCTAAGAAGAAACAGAACAAATCGAATAGTACGCCGAGTACAACCAGTTCCGCTACTATATCTATGACTAGTGTTAAAACTGATCTTTCAAGCATCCCCCCAGAACAAATAACAAAGCTACGAGATGCATTCGATGTGATAGACCATGATACCGATGGGGTTATATCAAGCAAAGATCTCGCTGAGCTCAAACAAATAGCAGCTAAAGAGCTATCAGAAGAGGAAATAAACTCACTATTGAATCAACATCAAGAGGAGATAAATTTTTCAAATTTTCTCTCGCTAATATCAAATGACTTAAGTACAGTACCGAATAAAACTGAGATACTACGAGCTTTACAAGTGTTTTCAAAAGATACGGAGATAAATGCCAAATATTTGAGTGAGAATTTAGCCTCGATAGGAATGAAGGAAAGTGATTATCAACCTGTTTTGAATAAATTCAAAAGTGAGTCTATGAATGGTGAAACGTTATTCATGGGTACGGATTTTCTAAACTTTGTCGCAAACTAAATATACATTAAATTTTGTGGGGTTTTCCTCTCATCTATGTACTTGTGGTAGTACCTAATTAGATCAATATATTTTACATTTTTCAAACATCTATATCAACAATTAATTCATCACATCCCCAATCTTCATAACTTCCATCTGGTAAATATCTTCTAATCACCAAAGGTATTTTTCTTTGACCAAGCTCTTTGATGGCAATTTGTAGAGGATCAGTTTCACCTTCCAAATCAACTAATACTGGGGCATTCATAGATATTTGAAGAGCTCTTGTACCTAAGATTCTTGCTCTTTCATACTTTGTCATATATGGTGTTGTAGTTCTTTTCTCCCTTGGAATGGCTAACTCTTTTGTGGTTTTTCTTCTGGCCTGGTCATGGTTGAAGTCTTCAGCACCAGTACCACCATTGACTATGGTTCTCCCATCTTCAGCAACGTTTTCAGTTGGTTGTATGTCATCGTAATCAGAATTGTATTCTTGTTCAAAGTCTTCAAAGTTTTCATTTCCTTCATTGAAGCTGTTCAATATGTTAGGATTTCACACTTAAATTCCACGTAAATCAACATAATACATACGCATCTTCACCGTAGTCTGACATTTTCCTTATGTATTCCGTTTTACTCAAGAATAATCAACTCTAAAAAGAATCACTCTCTCAAGTTTTGATGGATTTCGGTCTTACTTATTTTTTGGTTTCTGGATGAAAACTTTCAAAATATTACGTAAGAATCTGCCAGTAGAGATTTTTTTTTTGTTTTTTTTTTCCATAGAGAACTTTTTTTTTTTGTATGAAGAGCAGCTTTTTTGACATATAACGGGCCAGGTTACTATTGTTCCAAAGAACTGTTGGTGAATAAGCAAGCTACTAAGTGGTTGGCCGTTGCCTCTCGAAGAGCCAGGAACGGGAGATAACAAGGAATATCCTAATGAGCTCAGATTCTGACTCGAATTCCAGAGGAAGGAGGGACTCTGTTGCTTCTACTACATCTATTTCCTCTGTTTGTTCATCTAGATCTTCCTCCTCAAGTTCAAGACCCAAGATCTATCACTGTGATTATGAAGGGTGCGATAAGGTCTACTCAAGGCCGAGTCTTCTCACACAACATCAACGGACTCATAGCGACTCGAGACCGTTTCAATGCAATTTATGCGAGCGTGCCTTCTTTAGAGCTTCTCATTTGAAAAGACATTTACAATCTCATTCTGAGGAGAAATCACTTAAATGCTCGATATGTGGGAAAGGTGTGAATACAAAACAGCATCTAAAGCGTCATGAAATAACACATACAAAATCGTTCAAATGTGACCATGACAGGTGTGAAGAGTCCTTTTACAAACATCAACAGTTAAGACATCATGTTCAATCAGTTCACTTGAAAACATTGACATGCAAAGAGTGTGGTAAAACCTTTCCAAGACCTTACCGACTGGCAAGTCATATGGAGAAACACCACGGTGCATCCCCAGCTTACCAATGTACATTTCTAGGTTGCTTCAATAACTTCAAAACCTGGTCAGCTTTACAACTTCATGTTAAAACAGATCATCCAAAATTGACTTGTAATATTTGTGGAAAAGGGTGTGTTGGTGAAGAAGGTTTGAGAATGCATAAGATGGTTCATGACTCAGAAAACGCCCTAAAACGTTGGAAATGTACTGAATGTCCAGACGAATTTTTGAAGAAGGATGAATTATTGTCACACTGTGTTGATATTCACGGTTTCATTCCTACAGGACTGAAGAAATTATTCCATGAAGAATCAGGTGATGTTTTACCTCAAAGAGAAGATAGGAAGCAGTCACCTTTAGTAAGTTCCGCAAAGATTCAAAATTTCATTTCTGAAGGTGGTTCTGCAGCTGATTTATTACTGGGAAGCGTGTCAGCCCCGGAAAAGACAATTGCTTGTACTTTTAAATCTTGTTCAAGAATGTTCAAGAGAGATTACGATCTACAAAGGCATCTTGTGTGGCATAAGAAACAGAAAGATCATTATATGAAAGTGTTGGATGCAATGAATGATGTTAAGAGCGTGGGAACATAAACACACTATGTACATCATAATGTGATTAGAAATAGAGTTGGTGTTCGTTTATAATATAGTATTGTTTTGGAGTCTTGTTTTTTTATATTTGGGTCTGTTTAATTGGAGTTTATGATTGTGTAAATGTGGTAGCATTGTGGTCACAATTGAAAAAAAAGTGCGAGTTTTATAATAATATAGCTTTTCTTATTGAGTAATTCATTTCAGTAGGTTCATGTCACTCATAGCAAATAACAGGTCATCATCATCTTCGTCATTGTTCTCTCCTGTGCCCATTGTCCCTTTCTTTTTCCCAATACCTGTTATAGAGTCAATGGAATTAGTCGTAGTTTTGTGCATTTTAGCATGAGCAGCTGTAGCAGCAATTGTTGGATTTGAAGGGCCTATGCTGAAACTTTTATTTGATTTTCTCAAAATTGACCCAGGTGAACTTGAACCTATTCTAGAGACATTTGTAGAGTTACTTCTAACAGCTCTTAGACCCAACGATTCATTACTGCTATTATTTTCAAG
The DNA here is from genome assembly GCA_030571095.1 of Hansenula sp. yHMH451. Lineage (NCBI taxonomy): Eukaryota > Fungi > Ascomycota > Saccharomycetes > Phaffomycetales > Wickerhamomycetaceae > Hansenula > Hansenula sp. yHMH451. The sequence goes on along the minus strand of JAJLXE010000014.1, from coordinate 24,279 downwards.
TAACCTAGATGGGATCGCAGGTAAGTAATTCGTTGTGGACTTTGGTGAAACTGAAACGCTACGGCCTTGATAGGACCCACCAGGCAAAAGCGGCGGAGAAGATGACTTGGAAAACACACTAGCAGACAAACTATCACTCAGCATGTCATTCTTTGACTTCATTGATTGAAATCTTCCTAATGAATCTTGAATGTTTGGTGAATAGTTTAATCTCAAGTCGGGCTTGCTATCAAGTAGCCTGACAAAATCATTAATATCCTCATCGACGTTTTGAGCAGTTGAAGTATTTCGAAGACTTGAAGGTAGGCCTCGGTCTATACTTGATGGTGTTCCAGCGCCTCTTTCAACACTAGAAGATCGTCTAACACTGGAACGGCGTGTAATTTTACCAAACGATGAGGAGTATTTTGGTGCACTGCCACTGGAACTGAGATCATTTGAATTTGGGACAGGTATACCATAAACAGAGCCCATTGAGGAAGTGATCGATTTTGGGATGGATGTTCCTGGTCCACAATTAGAACCTGACCTTTGTGTCCTGAGAACTTGAGCAAGTGATGCAGTTGAATTGTTCCTCCCTAATGGGGAACTGTTTGGTGGAGAAACAGTTCCAGCTTTGAACGCCTTACGGTATGGGACCGATGAAGTTCTAGAGCGATCAATGCTCAAAAAATGACTGGACAACGTTTCCTCGTTATCTATTAGCTGAAAATCTGTATGCTTTCTGTAAGAGACTGATATTTTCAAAACACCACTACTTGTAGCTATTGGGGTAATTGTTTTTTGAATCAAATGGTCATCTATGTTATTGATGATAGGTTTACTAAGACCAATTCTTCCTTTAGATACTATGGGCCTTGAGCCATCTAAGATCCTTGTTCCTATCTTCAAAGGTGATCTTGTCAGCTTTACTTTAGAGACTTTCTTTAGTAGCTTATATGTTGGCAAAAGCTTGGTAGTGGTGTAAAGGTATCTGAATGTGACAATTAATTTCTTGTAAAGCAACGGCAAGTCTGTGTTCATATCATCCGTACCCACTTGGTCCATTTCAATCAGCCATCTTTCTAGAACGATTTCAGTCTTCTTAGTGTTGATGTTCCATGAGTTCCCTTCATCATCTTTCAATATTAGCGATTGGTTCAGGTTAAGATCTCTCAAGTCCAAGTAAGTTTCAATGACAATTGGGGGTACTGTCTTCCCGCTTGCAGCTTTCCATTGCTTCATCTCGTCTCTCGAAGAGTCATATATGTCCAAATTGAACCATTTGTTAAGCTTCGTTGTGCCTAATGTGATGTTGTTATCCAGCTCCAAGGGCGAGCGAGCCTGTGTGATCACGTTAGCCGCCTTCAGAAAGAAATTCTGAATGACCTGGCTAAGCTTATCCCTTTTATTCGACGACATACCACTGGCAAGTGCATCTATAGGTACCGGTAGAGGTGATTAACTGAGTCGTTTGATATATATAAATAGCTGGTTTAGTAGGTGAGATGAGGTGGTGGTGGTGCATCTGTCACTTTGTGATAATTTACAAGAATTAGTGATCATAAACGATTTTCGCGAACCAACTGCGCTGATAAGAAAACATCCATACACCTCCACAATCAATAACAGAAACAACTACGACAAAGCAAATATATATGAGTCTATTGTAATATAAAGACGAACAAAATTTTTATAAATGATTTATAATGAAGACAGAGATTTGATTCTAGTATACAAAGAACTGAAAGGTTTTGTCTCCTTGTAGGTTAGTCATCAGCAGCTTTAAGCTTTGAAGTCTTGAGTCCACAAATCCAGATAGACATCTAGTAGGCAAGAAGTACTCCATGCTTGAGTTGGAGAAGAATCGAAACAGTATGATCCATCTTTATTTGTCAACTCAGGTAGACCTGCCCAAGGACTAGATCTAATATGTTTCTTGTGCTCTGCTAATCTCTCTGAAATCAGATGATTTAAAGTTGAAGATGGCTCCCCTTTATCATTTTGGAAAGCATCTTGTTTGTAATGGAAATAGTGGAAGGCACGTAAGAAATAACCATATGGCCAAACCCATTCAGGTCCTTGGTGGTAATTTCTCCCTTTAGCAGTTGCAAAATCATCAGAGTCATCAGAATTAATGTAATCTGGTCTATAGTTATAGTCAGAAGGATCCAACGTTCTAATACCTAGGGGTCCTCTAATAACTTCATCGGCAATCTTCAAAGCACCGACAGCCCTTTCAACAGTGAACAGTTCTGGTGCAACAGTTAGTGCAATAGGGAAATTAGCCCTCAATTGGTAATCTTCGTATGGCTTTCCAGATCTGAAAAGATCTTTATAAATTCCTCTTCTATTGACAATAGATGGGTCAATTACGAAATCTTTATCCTCAGCAGGATTTACTGGAATATAAAATGTTCTTTCAAAATTCTTTAACAATAATTCATCCCACTCTTCGAGTTTGATCTCATCGCCATTTGAATTCTTGACTGATTTGTATTGGAAGTGACCTTGCTTATTCAATTGAATAGCAAATCTTAGTGCACTCTTCAACAAACCATTGATTTCAACAGCTGCTCCATCTCTTGGTGTACCAGGGACACCCTTGTTATTGGCCTTCGTACTTTCACCCATCTTATCCATCCAAGTACCACAATTGAACTGCGAGCCACCATGTATTAAACCTGTTTCCCAATCGACGAAAACTTTAACGTTAAAACCTTCATCGGTCATTTGACTATCCAAGTTAGGCCCAGCATTGGCTTCACGATATTCAATTCCCTTTGCATGACGAGAGAAAATTTCATAAATGATGTCCTCAATAGAAGTTTCATAGCTGAAAGCCTCTGGATCTTCATATTTAACATAACGATCATCCAGTGGGAATCTTCTTTTAACTTTATCTTTCAAAATGTCTTTCCCATTTGGTGCTAGGTCAACATAATCCTGAATATTTTGAAGGAAAAACCAGGTAGCATCACGAGCATTATAACGAGGATTTCTACCAGCATCTAAAAGATTAGGGATTAGCCCATGCTTCAATGTTGCTGCAAAGTTCAAGATATGGTTTCTAGCATCATCAAATCTTCCAGTGGCCAAAAGTAACCCTCTAACAGAGATGAAAACATCTCTTCCCCAGCATCTCATATAATCAATACTAAAATGCGGTAAACCAGCAGCCAATGAAGGAACTTGTTTGAAAGGCGCCAATGATGTGGACACAGATCTCCCAGTCATTTGAATAGAAGTTAAAGCTAGCCTTTGTAGAAATAAATTACCACCTTGAATTTCTGGGACAAAAAATTTCAAGGCCCTAAATCTCAAAGACTCATATGCAATACCAACAACTAGGGCGAAATAACGAGGCACAAGGAAGAATGGAACATTTTTGATACTATCTAATCTTGATCTCAACCATTCAATAAATTTATTTACTGCACCATCATCTTTGAATTTGTCTAATCTATTCGTGATATAATCTAAAGCCCATAACCCACTTCTTAAATGGTCAGCAATTGGGTGTGCTAAATCATTATTTTGAATAACATCTCTTAGGACGGAAATCCATCCTTGTAAACCAGCATAAACAAGTTTTCCATGATTTGGGACATCATAAACCCCTTCTTTGCCTGAGCTTGCATCCCTTTCTTCACCGTCACATTTATATAGTAAGGCATTCAAGTCATATATGTCCAAATCTGAGGTAGCTTCGATAGCACCATTTCTAATATAATCATCAAGTTCTTGATTAACGCTCACAATGTCAGCCTTCAACACAATGATTGAGCCCTGTGGGAAATAATCTGGCAAACTAATTTCTGAATCACCGTCTTTGTTTTCGATTTTTGGAGCTTGGAGTTTCTTAATATGAACGGGAACAGGTGTAATTTTAGAGTCATCCTTTGACGGTTCCCCAACATTTTCCAAAGCGTAAGAGAATTCAAAGCTAGCTTTAGTGCCTTTAAGTACGATTGGAGCTAACCATTGATCAGAGTCTTGATTGAACTTTGTTCTAGCAATTAAGAAATATCCTTCACCAGTTTTAGCATTCAATCTTTGCAAAGTAATATATTGCCCCTCATGATGAACATGCATTTCATGATCTTCAGCATTAAAACTAGATTCTGAAATTTCTTTTCTTATTTTGTAAAGTTTAGATTTGACCTCACCTATACCTTCACCAAAAGTATATGTTCTCTTTTCATTGACAACATCTAACAAATGAGGATAACATTCGTCATAACCGAATACTGAGCCCACTGCTGTTGCACAGAATGCAACTAAGGCAGCATTTGGAAGAGTATCTTCAACAGTTCTCTTATCATAAGGTGTTTCATTGTCATGTGTACAATCCATAAATAAGGCATGTACTCTAGTTGCTTTCAATATTCTTGGAATTTGGATTTCTGAGAGACAGTTTGAAACTGGATCATTCGTTGCTGGATAAGCAAAATCATCCAAGGGTAATGGTTGGAAAGAACCAATTGGTAAGCCAGCATGTCTATAGACCAATCTAGAAAGCTCTTCAACTGACCAAGCTTGCATGGCTTCACGGATAAGTGACGAGATACCAAGTCTTTCAACAAATAAGTTATCCATATCTTCAGAACCTGTAAATAGTTCTGCAACCACATACAACTGAGGGTTAATCCTTCTGGCATAATCTAAAAAGTATTCACCAACATGTAACGGTGTCGAATGACAATTATCAATTCTGAACCCATCGAATATTCTTGCTGACAACTCAACATAATCTTCAATTCTTTTCCACAAATATGGAGAATCTTGTGGGCCATCTCCATAACGAAGTTTGACACAATCTCCCCAAATGATAACTTCACGAACTAAATAACTTTTAGATTTATCGGAAGCAAAATCCACTAGTGGATTACCATTCCAAATCCAACCGTTATTGGCCAGTTGGTATTCTTTGCCATCAGTTGCAGTAAATCTTGTGAAATATGGTTCGATAAGAGGGTTTTCCTTTGTGATTTCACCAAATTTAGGACCATGGTCTTCGATGAATAAGTATTTGATTCTGTTGAAAAGTTGTTCCAAAATATCACCAACATCATTATCATACTCTTTATATCTTGGTAAGTTAACTTCGTCTAATATTTTCTTGGCTTCATCTTCAACATCTTCAAAAGATCCAGAATCTACGAATATTGAATTCAAAATGTTTGCGAATTTGAAAGCGTCAACTTTGTTGTCATATCGGTGACCAAGCTTTAATGACACCGCCTTTTCAGTGACGAATTGGGATAACTTTACAATTGAGTTTTTAACATCCTGTGGAACATCGATTTTTTGTAACTTCTCCTTGGAACCGTCCCAGACATGTTTCAGCTCTTTCAATGATGCCTTAACGTCAATCACGTAAAATTCCCAAAGTTTTAGCTCCGCAATAACATGGGCCTTAATACCATCCATAACTTTCAAAAGATCTGAGACAGAACTCAAAACTGTAGGATATCCTAGTTTTTCTAGATTATTACTGAAATCCAATAATTTACCATCAAGTTCAATAGCTGAGATTAAATGTGGAGCAGTTTCTTTATTATAACCAGCTTCTGGGTGCTCTCTTAGCCATTTTGAATTGTTAGCAGTATGATTAAAAACCACATCAGTGATTGATAGTAACCCGTTATCTTTATGTATCTTTTGCACTAATCCTTCAACATCATCTTGACTTTTGAATAAGTTTGGGTCAAATGTCAATTGGTCATAAATTGAATATGGGGAATCAGATACACCACGCTCTTGCAAAGGAGTGAAGTGAACGACATTGTAGTTTTTTTGACCAATTTCTCCAAAGATGTTATCCCAATTAGACCTTGGACCTAACCATTTCGAAACAACGGATTCGAGAGCGATTGAATTCAATGGAGTATGTTTCCCATTAATGTGAAGAGATGGAGGAACAACAAAATAGAACTTGCGGGTTGTTTTCAAATGATCTGAATCATCTCTGTAAGAAACGTAGTAACTATATGACCCAGGATAAAAAATCTTAACTTCTAATTCATTATCCTTAGTGAAAGTATTTTGGATAGGTCTTCTGTAGTACTTTGTTCTTTCAAAAGGAGATTGGGATGATTCTGGGACATTAATCCAAACGATACCATTTCTTGAGATTGGACTTGCCGCTGGAATAACAAGTTTCAAGTTGAATATAGCATCACCATCCTTGTAATTTGAAGGTAGCGGTAAATCTGGAAAGACAACTACACCTTGGTCCTTGTTCTCCCCGTTCTCGTCCACTTGTAGGATAAGAGTCGACATAATCAATTGAATGCTAACGAGTGAATCAACTGACTTAGCGAAACTTTGATGGGAGATTTGAAGATTGTTGATGGCTTTGTTAGTAAACTCTAAGGGTTTTTGAATCGCCTGTTTCCACTTGTTCCTTTTCCATTTGCCTATGATTGCTCTTCGCATTTCGGTGCACCCGCGAAACAAAATTACGAGTGGAGCGCATCTGAGGCTGCCGGCCTACGCTTGGGGCTGGGGTCCGCCTAGCTTTGATTCAGCCTCTACCTAGCGAGTGTCTGCTACAAACAGAGAGCCCGAGGCCGGGGGGGGGGGCAGCCGTGCATCTAATTAGGAAAATACATAGCTGATTATATTAGTTATTACTTCCAGGCCTATAAGTGCAGAGATCTGTCTATTAATTATTATCTATTGTATATTACCAAAAAATCATCTTATTTCAATTTTTCTCAAGCGTTCTTCCCCGGTGGTGGATAATTCTCACCAGTTTTAGAGTTGTATAACACAATACCATTTTCTCTAGCATGTTTTCTTTCATCTTTTTTGGAAAAATATAAAACAACAAAAGTCCAGGCTGCTAACAAAAATGCTGCAATAGCTGTCCATGTATAACCTTTCAAAAATCTTGGTTGTTCTGTAGTCGCCCACACGATAACTGATATCCATGCACTAAATGTTTGTGCCAATATATTGGCCACAATTAAAACAACAGCTCTAACTTGAACATCTCTTCTTGTTGCTTGACCCATCCATTGGTAAACAGATGGTGCTGAAGCCCAACCTGTATATTGTAGCATCCATGCAAACCATTTGGCACTTTCAGGAACATTCCATGCTGCCAAAATCACGTTACCTATAAAGTTGAACATTTGAGAAATAACAATCGCTTGCCATTTTGATTGTAATAAATCAGCGTACAAACCAGTTAATAAAAGCCAAAGGATACCAAGGGCAGGTGACATAGCAGCCAATTGATTTATTTTTGGAATAGAATATCTTTTCAAGGACTTTAACCAAAGTAAATAAGCACCTGATGTACCATTATTGTTATTCCAACAGAAAATATTCCAAAGAGAAAGAACATAAACTTGCCATGAAGTGACAATATTCCACCAAACAGTTTTGTCAAAGAATTTTCTTGAATAATCAACACTTGCAGTTTTATTTCTTCTCATTCTTTTTCTACCTAATCTAATTTCATCGTCGCTTAACCAAATAGAATATGGCTCATCTGGGGTACCAGGTAAGACATAGAACCCGATTATACCAACTGCAAATGATATAACAGCATCAATAATCATCATCCAACGCCAACCTTCCAAACCATTAGTCATATGGAGCGATGAATACAATCTTCCCTGTAACAACCCACTTGTTGCCACACCAAGATATTGACCTATATAGTATATGGTTGAACGACGAACAACTTCATCATATGTAAAATGTGAACTGAACAAAAATTGATATGCTAAATAAGCTGGTGCTTCAAAGACACCAACGAAAAATCTTAAAGCCTTCAATTGTGAGACGTTTTCCACTCTATAGATGGCCAATGTGAACACAGACCATGCGATATCTAAAGCTGGTAAGACATAACTCATTGGGAATCTGTAAAGAATATAAACAAAGGGAATTTGGAAAATAATTGACCCAACAGTAAACATAGCTTGTGTATTAACCAAATCATTACCTTGGAAACCTAAATCTTCTTTCATACCAGAAACATAAGCATTGTTCAAATTAGTTTGATCCAAATATTTCGCCCAATATGCCATTAATGAATAAAGTGTTAAGGTAATATCCAATTTCAAAATAAGCTTTCTTTCAGCTGGAGTATCATTTTCATTGAACCATTTAAACCATTTACGTTTGGATTTAGTTGTTTTTGTGACAGTGTACTCATGTTCATCAAAGAATTTCCACCATGATCTATTCGCCTCATCTCTATATTCTAATTCCCCTTCTTCTTCTTCTTCAGCTTTTGAACCGATTGATGTTTGTTTGTCATCGATATTTTTGGATTCTTTGGAAAGAGAATCTTCTTCAGGGATTATAACATCTGTAGCTTGTTCACTCTCATCATAATCTTCGACTTCTCTCTTGACAGGAATAAATCCCCATTTGAGTCTTCTCAATGGTACTAAAATGTGTGAAGACATCGTTCTGTGCAACAATACCGTACAAAAGTCAAGCTTTCACCAAGAGTTGAAAAGAGAGAACCAAGAACAATAAGCAACATAAACGTCCTTGGACCCTTTTATATAGATACATGCCCAGTGAAATCTTATCATGCTCGTATCGTTTTTTTCATATCGATGTGCCAGTAATAACGAACTTGAGTCTTGATGCCTTGTAAATGAGTAACGGTACATGGGCAATTGCGCTAGATATCCACAGTTTTT